>JZKD02S1672677.1:1648663-1690474 GCA_000966675.3 Picea glauca | reverse complement strand
GTTGAGTACTTTTTCTGAGGATTTTCTATGCTATATTGATATTTGGTTTTTACAGTGGTTAAGTAGAAAAAGTTGGTTAAGTGGACAAAGTGTCTAAGTGGACAAAGTGGTTAAGTGGAAAAAGTGGTCAAGTGGATACTTCTAGATGAAGCTACTTGGAGAGTATAGATAAGAGAGCAAGGGTCTCCCATTAGTATCCATTGAAAATATTGAATATCCACAAGTGACCAAGGTAAAAAAATGATATCTAAGATGAATTTCAAAGGGAAGGTGAAGTAAAGAAGGCCGAAATTCAAGGGAGGATAAAGTCTTTTGATGATTTTTTCTAAGGTATGTTATTTATAGGTCATCTCACCGTTTTTGCAATAACTTGTTTTCTATAATGATTCATATAACGAAATATGGAGGTTCTTGTGAAAAAATATCCAAGTAACTGTGATAAAAATTCTATCTTGTGGGTCGTTTTATTTTGTGAGTTACATTCGGTGGAAAATAGGGTTTGTGGTTAGTCTTGAAACTAGTCTAAAATAGGTGTTTCAGGTAACAACATCATAATGTCTTCATAATAGATCCAAATTCAGTAAGACCATTATATTTGTTAGATTACAGTCTATAGTATGTTGTGTACCATTTTTATATCTATACAACAAATATTTCATGTGGAGCATGCTCTACAAGTTTGCTCTCTATAATAAGACAAAATTCAACAAGGTATGTAGTTTTTGCTATGAATCCTTTTCTCGGAGGTTCCAATTAGTGAAAATTGGAATAATTGTAGACAAGACACTGAATAACATTGTTTACTATTTTCATATATTTATTCATTATAGGTACATAATTATGATTATTGCAAGTTAGGGTTGTTGACTAATCCAAAATTGGTCATGTGAGACTAAAGTAAAGTTTGATGAAAATGCTTGTCTTGTTGTTAAAGTTATGGAAGGTTTACAGGTATGTGATCATATACACCAGGTCTGTTACAAAGTTACAAATCAGATTTGGGTTATGAAATTGATGAGGGATTTTGGTTGAGATATGTTTATGAAGTTATTGGTATAGATAGAGGTTATATAACAGTGAGGTTCTAGCACATGGTTTGAGGTACAAACTTTTGGTATAGTGTTTGAGGTATATGTGATCAGATCAGATTGGTTGATGAGTATATAGTGACATATTTGATAGAACAAGTTGTGACTATGGCATATTTAGTTTCTACATTTGGCACTTATATTTTAGAGCGGTTGGACATGGTAAGGATAGGTGGTTGTAGCCACCTTCCGATTGTAGTCAGAGAACATAAGGGGTTGTAGCCTCCTTCTAGTTGTAGCCAAGGAATTGGGGAGTTGGACCTTCCCTCAGGTTGTAGCCTAACAATAGGGGGTTGGAGCCTCCTTCCAGTTGCAGATAGAAAAAAAGTTAGTGCTTCCAATAAATGTAATTCTTAAAGACAAATAAGAAAATCCATTATGTGGTTTTCTCCCGCATTTGGTTTCCACGTAAAAATACTAGTGTACTGTGTATGTGTATGATTGCTCATTTTTTCATTGTTTATTTACTCTTAAATTATTGGATGATAATTCTATATTGATCATAAAGATAAATAACACTTGCATACTGTGGTTAAAAGGATAAAAAATGTATATTATTGATTCACCCCCCTTCTCAGTAATCCAACAATTTGTATCAGAGCAAGTTCCTTCAGAAATCAATTTAACCACTGAAAGGTAGGTCATGGAGAGAAACAGTATGTATAAAAATGGAATACCATAGTTTGATGGACAAAAGTATGCATTCTGGAGCAGAAGAATGAAAACATATGTTCATGCACAAGGTTTTGAAGTTTGGAAATCAGTTGTAGATGGATACAAAGAACCAACAGTTCCTCCAACAAATTAAAGTGGAAATAAAAGGAAAAAGAATATAGAAACAACAATGACATCTCAGAAGACGATGAAGAAGTGGACAACTTTGTCAAAATATTGAAAAAGGGAACCAACGACAGATATAAAGGTAAGCTTCATTGATTTTTTTTAATTGTGATCCTATTGGTCATTTTGCTAACAAATGTCCTCATAAGAAAAATAAAATAAATGATGAAGATGATTCAAATAGAAAAATAAAATAAATGATGAAGATGATTCAAATAACAAACAAACATATAAAGGAAAAAGAACAAAAAATAAATTCTTCAAGAAAACTTTATGCACCAAAGAAGACAACTCCTCATCAGATGAAGATGAAGTCATTGAAAGTGTGATAGAAAGAGTTCTATTCATGGAAATAGAAGATTATGATAAATAAGACAATGAAGAAGAATATGAAGAGGCAGAATTTGACTACCGAGAAGAATTGTTGAGTGTTATAGAAGTTATAAAAAGAGAAAAACAAGAAGCTCCAAGCAAAACTAGACAAGAAAGAAGACACTCAAGAACTAGAGCAGATCATCACATAATTGAAGGTTCAAATAGAAGAAGATAAAAGGATTGAAGAAGCACTCAAAGAATAGTTAGAAGAAAGAGACAAGATCATTGGAAATTTGGAAGCAGAGATTGTCACACTGAGAAAGGATCTTCAAAAGAAAAATATGCAGAACAACTCAAAAGTTTTGGATGACATTATCAGTAGTCAAAGGCCTAATCAAGACAAGTTCAAACTTGGATACAATTAGAAAGAAAAAGGATCAAGCTCCAAAAATACATATCAAGAAAGATATCCAAAACTATATGCAGAAATAGTCAGAGGGGATATGAAGTTCTACAAGGAAGATCATAGGGACACTCCTCCATTGAGAAGATTTAGATTTCAGAATCAATGATAGTCATAAACAAACATGACTCAGGAAGAAGAAGGATTCATAAGGGTAACTCCTTTCAGAAGATATTCAAATCCTAGGTATCAAACTATCATTTTTGGTTTATGTTATGCATGCAATAATTTTGGACATAAAGCTGTAAATTGCAGAGCTAATAGTAGGAACATAAACAACTTTGAAATTCATACACAAAATGGTTATCCAAGAAGGCCTAGTGAAACAAAGAGAAGAAGCTACGATAGGTTTGAATCATTGAGCACCGAAGTGTAATGCTACAAGTGCAACAACTTTGGACACATGGCCAAATATTGTAGAATGATAGTCCCTCCTAGAGAATCACAACAGAATAACAACAGTCACAAATGTGAACCTTAGAAGAGAACATGGATAAGAAAGTAGAATCAATGTAGCAATGAAGAATGCACACTCACTCTACAAGCTAAGAATAATAAATGTGGTTGATATGTTGACAATGGTTGTTCAAAAAAATGACAGGTGATGAAGAGAAGTTTCTTACATTAAGAAATGAAAGAGATGGATCAGTCTCTTTTGTAAATGATGACTAATTTAGAATCATTGGAAAAGGCACAATCAGAATTGGAAGCAAGAATACTAAGGAAGAAAATGTTCTACTAGTGGAAGATATGAAAAATAATCTTATAATTGTAAGTCAAATGTGTGACCAAGGTCATAAGCTTACATTTGATTCATAGAAGTGCGAGATAAGAAAAGAAGGTTCAGGAAAATTGATTGCAACAGCTGCAAGAAATTCAAGGAACATATATGTATTAAGTGAAATTAGAAATGAAAAGTTTTGTCTAGGAAATGAAGATTAAGGTTGGATATGGAACAGAAGAATGGGTCACATAAACTATTGAAATTACTAAGACAACTGAGAGAGGGGGGGGGGTGAATCAGTTGTTACTATGCTTAAACAGTTTTATGCCTATTGAAATATTATTAATCTTCTCCAAGTGATCATTGATATTATGCAAGACATGAACAACAGAAATAATAGACATCAATCACACATATGGTATACACAGAGACAAATATTCTTGAGGAAACCCATAAAGGGAGAAAACCTCTTCTTCTTAGAATGATAGGTAGTCTTTTATGTCCTATACATCATCAATCTTGGAGCACCAACTCAAAATGAGGCTACAACCTCTTCTTTAACAAGCTGCAACTTGTTGAAAGCAACAAATCTCTATTTTCTATAGCACCCACTAGAAGGAAGCACCATATCCTTGAGTGTTCCATCACCAACTAGATGGAAGCACCAACTTCCGGTCACACAGGCACCAACCTATATAATAGAGAACAATGGTTCTACCTTGCACCACCCTACCACCCTGGTTTTTCTGGCTGCAACCAGATGGAAGATACAACTCCTTGTGTTCAAGCACCCACTTGAAACTCCGAGGAAAACAATCCTCCCTATCACCACCCTACCACTCTGATTATAAATCTTTACTTGAATAAGACCTTACAACAATACATACATTTCAATGCTTACCACTTCTTCTCTATTCTGCAATTTTGTTCTGCTTCTGTCTGATCATACTTGGCTCCACTTGTTGTCTGTCTCCATATGCTCTTCCTCTATTCTTCTCATGCTCTTAGGTTCTCGTACAGTCTTCCATTTTCACCATTTCTACTTTGTCCAACTTATGTTCTTCATCTTTGCATCTTTTCGTCTCAGTTTCTGCTATCTTCTTGATCACATACAGTTCAACTTATTTTACCAAGAAACAACAACCTCTCTCTGTCACGACATTTTTCTTTTATTCCTACTCTCATTATCCATTACACTCTGCATGTCCAATGCTCAAGTCAGGAATATTAAAACTGCTTAGGAATCATGATTCGAACGCTCAGGAACAATGATTCAACCACTCAGGAACAATGATTCAGTTAGTGTAACTGAATCGTAACTGGTCAAGAAATCATGAAGTAAAACAACAACCCTTCGATTAGATTCATTTTTATCAACGTCATTGGATTATACATGCAGAGGCCCTTATGGATTTTCAATGTGTAACCTCTGATGTGGAGCCTAGAAGTGTTAGCTCCTTCCCCTATCTTCTGTTGATGTGAATTTGGGCGATGATATCATGTGACCATGTGAATGCGAGCATGGCCAAAGGTGGTTTGAGATCAAACTGCATTTCACCCCGCAATTTACCTTGAGCCTCCATGTGTCCTTTCTCCAAAACCATGGTTTCAATTGCGAGCTGCCCTTAAATTTTTAAAGTTCACGCACCTTCAATGCTTGCAATGCAACGGGACTGTCGATCTCATGATATTGACGGTGATCTTGAACGGATGGTTCATATCTATCCTCTCAAGCATATGGATTAGATCTAGCCTTCCTAAATCAACGACTGTGATTTACTTCATCATCCGATCTCCGAGAGTTTCAAATCTCAAACCCTGCTTTTCTCCATACGCCAATATTCTGAAGTCAATGATTTTCAGACACCTATCCTTCTCACTCGACGACTCTACCTCTACTTTAGGAATTTGACCTTTCAACCTGATTAATGGTTCTATGGCCCCTTTCTCAATCAATGGTCAATATCTCCCTCAGGTCTCTGGACTTCTGAAATCTCAAGTCTCAAACATTACTTCCCCTCGAAGTATGCATATTGCTACCACGTTTCCTCTTGGATCATATGGTTGAGGCTTACTTCGGTTCTTTACCCGGAGTCCACAGGATTACGCCATGTCTTTTCTGGATCAGATGACCTGGATTTACTTCAGATGATCTGATGCTTGAGATATTCTTTGGACGATATGTTGACTGAGATCTACTTTGGATGATCCGACGGTCGATAATTTATTTCGGCTTTCTGGGTCTCCGAGCTTCAGGAATTTCAAAACTCAAACTAATGCTCTGGATCATACAACCCATATTCACTTTGTATGATCTGATGCTTGAGATCTTCTTCGAATGATATGACCACTGATATCTACTTCAGATGATCCGATGGTCGAGAATGTATTTCGTCTCTCCAGGTCTCTGGGCTTCAGGAAATTCAAAACTCAAACTGACACTCTGGATCAGAAGACCAAGATTCACTTTAGACAATCTGACGCTTGAGATTTACTTCGAACGATATGATGAATGAGATCTATTTCGAATGATCAGATGATTGAGATTTACTCCGGCTCTCCGGCTCTCCGGGCTTCGGGAGTTTCAGATCTCAACTGAAAAATCTCGAAGTGATTTCTCCGGAGTTCACGATTTGTCTCCACGTATCCCTTTGGATCTGACGATTGAAATTTACTCCAGCTCTCCAGCTCTCCGAACTTTGGGAATTTCAATTCTTAACTAGAAATTCTTGAAGTGATATTTCTTTGGAATGTCAGATCAGTTGACACGTGCTCCCCAGATGATCAACGAACCAAATTCTCCTCCTAGTGATGAATGATGTCAAATTACTTCGGCTATTTCACCTCCTTTTTATCCATGAAATTTTAGAGTTGTGGATCTTACGCCACCTGTCCTCCTTGATGATGGACAGTCCCAAACTACTTCGGGACTTCAAAACTTTGGTAAGTCCTCTTTCCTACATGTGCAAAGTGTTAAGGCTCATGCACCTTGTTTCGATCAGATGGTTGTTGGTCCTTTGTGCTATGATCCAACGATCACTGTCACCCTCTCTCTTGAGATTCTGATCTCTCTGACTTAGAAGGTTTTTTAAGTGTTCAAAGGTCCCAACCTCTGCTTCTCCTACGATTCCATCTCTTGGACCTAGTTTGCACTTCTGGAAAGTGCTATCTCTTCTAATATTTCTCCTCTTCTTTATTGTTTTTCTTGCCATCAATGACAAGCACACTCTTCCTGTAAACATTCCAACAATATCCCCCTTTGTCATTGATGGCAACTCTGAAAGACTGCACTATTCTTCTTAGACCTCCAACTGTAACATCTAGACCACACCTTTTCTCCCCCTTTGACATCAATGTCAAAGAAAACTAAAAGTGACTCTGTTCTCCCCATGATCAGAGATACAATAAGAATTCTCCCCCTAATTAGATATACTATGAGAACTCTCCTCCTTATCATATAGATTGTTTTAACTTGATAACAGGGTCACGCCCAACTTCTGGCATAGATACTCAAACTGAGCTATTGCAAGTGGTTTATTGAAGATATCAACTATCTGTTCTATGGAAGGAATATAATTGAGTTGAACAACTCTATTTGTAACCTTCTCTTTAATAAAATGGTACTTTATTGGTATATTCTTAGTCTTTGAATGGAGAAAATGATTCTTCGAGACACTAATGGCATTGGTGTTATCATAGTGAAGTGGAATGGGATCAGTATAAGTTACCTTCAAATCTGCAAGAGTTTGTATCATCCACAAGATCTGAGTGCAACAAGTAGCAACATCAATGTACTCTGCCTTTGTAGTTGATAATGGAAAAGATCCCTGATTCTTACTAAGCCATGCTACTAATGAACCACCTAAGAAGAATGCACCTCCATTGGTGTTCTTTCTCTCATCCAAACAATTTTCCCAATCAACATCTGAATATGCAGTTAATTGAAACTTATGATTTCTAGGATACCAAAGACCATAAGTCATTGTACCCTTCAAATATTTGAATATCCTTTTGACAACCGCTAAATGACTTTGTTTAGGATCAAACTGATAACAACCTACCATTCCAACAACTTGCATTATATCAGGACGAGATGTTGTGATGTACATAAGACTGCCTATAATTGATCGATGTGTTCTTTGATCAACATCATGTGAAATATCATCTTTACTGAGATTGCAACCAACCACCATAGGTGTGCTCACAGGTGTAGAATATTCCATCTAAAACCTCTTTAACATCTCTTTCAAATACTTTTCTTGAGAGATAAATATCCCTGCAGAACTCTGATTGATTTGTAAACCAAGAAAATATGACAATTCTCCTATCATGGACATCTCAAACTCAGTCTACATTGAATTAACAAACCACTGAACTGAAGGGTCATTAGTGCATCCAAAAATAATGTCATCTACATAAACCAAAACAACTAATAAATCATCACCTTCAGACTTAATGTATAGATTACTGTCAACAATACCTTTCTTGAACCCTTTGTCCTGTAGAAATTTGTCCAGTCTATAATACTAGGCTCGTGGTGCTTGTTTCAGTCCATATAATGCCTTTTTCAACTTACAGACATAGTCAAGATTATCTTTCAGTGAAAATCCTTCAGGTTGCTCCACATATACATCTTCTTCTAGATCTCCATTAAGAAATGTCGACTTAACATCCATATGATATACTTTAAAGTTCTTATGACATGCATAGGCAAGAAACATTCTGATGGCTTCCAATCTTGCCACTGGTGCAAAGGTTTCATAAAAATCATGTCCTTCAACTTGTGCATATCCCTTAAAGACCAATCTTTATTTATTCCTAACAATTTGAATTTGTTCATTCAGTTTGTTCTTAAACACCCATATGGAGCCAATTACATTCTTATCTACAGGTCTAGGAACAAGCTCCCAAGTATTGTTCTTCTCAATCTGATCCAATTCCTCATTCATTGATTTTAACCAATTTACATCTTTACTGGCTTCATTAAAGTTATTGGGTTCCACCATGTATATGAAGGCTATATGTGATTGCTCGGTGTCTTTGATTATCCTTCTCTTGGTTTGTACAACTTTGTCTTTCTCACCAATTATTTGACTTGCAGAATGATTCTTTTGAGTAATTCTGGAGGAAGGATTTGATGATGTTTGCTGATTTGATTCTGCCTGATTCTTTGTATCTTCATCTAACTCAGAGTCTTCTTTTTCTGATTCTTGGACCTGTTCATCTTCAGATTCAACTGTGTCCTCTGTAGCAGACTCAATATTTCTCACCTCTCTTATTGGGACTCCTTCATTGACCTTTAAATCAATGTAATCAACTAATTTATACATTTTTTTATTAAATCATCTATATCCTTTACTATTGGTAGCATATCCTAAGAAGATGCCTTCATCAACCCTACCATCATACTTGTGAAGGTTTTCATTATTATTCTTTATGTAGCACTTACTCCCAAAGACTTTGAAGTGTTTGATTAAATAAGGTCTTCCATACCATAGTTCATAAGGTGTCTTGTCACTGTGTGGTCTGAGGCAGGATTTGTTAAGAATATGGACTACTGTGTGTATTGCTTCTACCCAGCAGGTTTGACCAATGTTCTTCTCATTCATCATAGACCTGGCCATTTGTTGAACTGTTCTATTTTTCCTCTCAACTACTCAATTTTGTTGTGGAGTTCCTGGGATTGTGTATTCTCTCTTGATCCCATGTTTATCAAAGAATTCCTTGAAATCACTTGACATAAATTATCCTCCTTTGTATGATCTTACTTCCTTTAACCTGTTGCCTGTTTAATTCTCAGTTAAAGCTTTAAATATTTTAAATTTTTCAAATGCTTCATCTTTTTCTTTGAGAAAAGAAACCCAAGTGAGTCTGGAGTAATCATCATTAATCAACATGAAGTAGTTTTCCTTCCCTATACCTTCATGTCTTGATGGTCCACATAAATCCATATGAAATAATTAGAGTGGTTTATTTGTTGAAGTAGAGCTCCTGGATTTAAACTGTGTCCTGGTTATCTTTCCTACTTGGCAGGGTTTACACACAAAATCTTGTGGCTTTGATATTCTTGGAAGATCTTTTATTGCCTCAAGATTTTTGATCTTGATTAAGTGGTCAAAGTTTAGATGTCCAAGTCTCCTATGCCATAACCAACTTTCATCATGTTTGCTTAGATGATAGTCATTCTCTATATTATTTTAGCACATATACATTATTATCTTTCCTTATGCCTTTAACCACTACTTGTCCTGAGTTTACAGACTTTATCTTACAATCTTTGGAAGTGAACACCAGTTCACATCGTCTATCACACATTTGACTTACACTGAGAAAATTATGTTTCAACCCATATACAGGCAAAACATCCTGGGCTTTTTCTTTACCATTACTCAAACTCACCATCCCTTTACCCTTGATTTTACCCGGTTCATCATTTCCAAAGGTCACATTTCCAGTTTTTCTTTTACTCATAGAAAAAAACTTATCCTTGTCTCTAGTCATGTGCTTGGAACATCCTCTGTCTATATACTGGGGGTATTTTTTGTTTTTGAGTTGAAAGTACTAGACCACATTTTTCACTATCTTTCTTTTTCCATGTGTTGACATTTCTGGCTAAGGGTTTTATCCTTGGATCTGCTTTGTAATTATTCAAATAGCAGTTTGCAACTTTGTGGCCAAAGTTATGACAGTTATAGCATTCAAGTTCATTGTTCAATAGGTCAAAGTGATTGGTGAAACTTTGTCTACTCATTGGTTGTTTAGTTCTATGTTGCAAAGATTGTTTATTTCTTGATCTCCTCAGTTGCATGTCTCTAAACTTAATTTGACAATTTGCAATCTTATGAACAAAATTAGAGTAGTAAAAACAGTAACCATGACAAAGATTTTGGTACCTGAAGGATGGCCTTCTTCTTGGCATTTGTTGCTCCATCTTATGATATATATTTTTTTTTATCAGGGATCATCTTGTCTTTATGTAACAAATGTATTGAATTAGGCCAAATTTCAAGGGAGGATGAAGTCTTTTGGTGATGTGTTCAAAGGTATGTTATTTTCAGGCCATCTTACAATGCTTGTTACATTCACAATATTCTTCACATTGCTTCAATACATTTATTATATCCCTTTTTTTTATTAGGCCATCTTAGGGTTTATGGTTTACATGGTGAATTGATTATGGAAATAAGAGGGTGTGTGATTAAATTATTTTGAGTCCGGAAACTCTCCCATATCATCAAGGCATGTGAATAGTGTATCCATGTCAAATTTCAGTGCATACAGAAACAATTTGAAAAAATTTCAACGTTGGCCCCATTCATAGATCATTGTTTCCCATGTCTAGTCCAGCTAGTACAATGCCTTTTCGTTGTTCCTTTTAAAATTCATTTGATAGTACACACATTCTAGCATATAGTACTATGAAACACATACATTATATATACAATGTAGAACCTGAAATAAAAATGAAGAAAGTTTGATGCAAATTACTTAAAACTTGTGTCAACCAATTTATGTGCTTTGAAAGAAAAATAGGGTTTATGGTTTACATGATGAATTGATGATGCAAACAAGTGGGTGTGTGAGTCAAATTTGAGTCCAAAAACCCTCCCATATCCTCAATTAATGAAAATAGTCTATACATGTCAAATTTCAGTGCATACAGAAACAATTTGAAAAAATTTCAACGTTGGCCCCATTCACAAGTCATTGTTGCCCATGTCTAGTCTAGCTAGTATATTAATGTCTAATAATACTAGCTCTCCCCAAGAGTTGAACACAAGGAACCATTATATAAAGTATCACTCCTCTAACATGTCAAGGGGGTGCCATTCCATAAAACGGAAACCCCCAACATGGCTAGGGGGTGCCACCCTTCATAAATGCCCAAAAAAGGGTTAATTTTCCAAGAAAAAGGTGTGTTTTTTTCTCTGAAATGATGGGTTTATTCCTCCAATATGACTTAAAATTCATGGAAAATGTCTTTCATTGTGTCAATGGATTGTAACACTTAGAAAAATTAATTCAACACTAGTTAAGGTGCATACGACACTTGCGATAACGCATGCGACACTTAATAAGGTGCACACATCACTTTGCGACACTTGCGACACTTAGGGTGAGATACTCAAGTGTGAAATTTTGGTGTCTAACATATGCCCCCTAAAGTGTGAGGTTAGAAGAGAAATTGATGGCCAAAATACTTTACAAAATTTTCAATGCAAGGGTGTTGGAGTAGGAGGACCTGGCAGAAGCTACAAACAATCATCAGTCGGTATACCAATAAGTTCCATTTCTGAGGCAGGCATACCTATGCTCAAAATATGACATGACTCAAAGCATGGCCACTAACTAATACATTATGGATGCATGATAATAATAACTAAGTATATCACCGTCATCTATACAATGTGGATCTATACCTCCATGACATGAACTGATCAAAGCCACAAAAAATACACAGTGGAGCTATAAAATGTGGATCTATGTGACAATATATATATTAGTAAAATTTCCAGTATGGTGATTGTACTGAAATATTTTACATTCTCAAATGACCTCCATCACATCCTAGGAAAATAACATAACATAGTGAGTGCCCAACCCAAGGTCTTCGTCCCAATCCCAATGCAGTATGAATTTAGCCATGTGAATAGATGATTTGATGTCGAACATGGTAGAAAACACTTGATTACCGGTCATTAAGGTAAACCATTAACAAGTGTTAGGGAAATCAACAATGATGAAAATGACTCCCAAGGTACCCTAGTACATTCCAACGAATGAAAATAAATGAGATGAGGTCAAACACTCATGGAATTGTTCGATCATAGGTCAATGGTGTAACATTACTATCAGAAGAAAGGAGGCCTTCCATTGAGGCATGCAGGTCCCAAGGTACTAACTAGTTTCTAAGTCTAATTCTCAGATAATGTGTTGAATTTGATAGGAAAAGACTCGTCGAAGTATGGCCTTGATGCATACCCCATCATCAACATGAAACTGACACAGTAAAGTGATGTGAGATGGTGGATCGAATGAGTATGTACTAACAAAGGAAATGGAATATGTTAATACTTTACATGGATGGTTTTAAGTGGAACTTCCCTTGAACCTAATGAGGAAAAAGAACTGACTTGGTAGCATTGACTCAATGAGTACCAAGAATATAATGTGACAACAAAAAGATAACTCTTCAATTGGAACGAAAAAAGTATAATGACACACAAAATTGGTATGACTCAGAGACAAGCATATTACCTAACTGTGAGGTGAGATGCAAACAAGTTCCATGTTCAGGGGAGAAAATAACTTCCATAACAGATTCCAAAACACTTGAACCACTTCCTTCAATTTCCCCCTCATCCAGATAGATATGTACCTCTTTCGTTTTTAAGAATCTTGAGGAGTATAAACAATGCTCAGTATAGCTCATATTCGATGAGTCCCTTGACATATTTTTGACAAACCTGAAGAGGGAGGGTTTGGTCCTATATGGGTGTTGGATATTGGACTCACATAGGTCCTATTAGCACATAGGATGCATAGGGGTCAATTTTTTTAATTTTATAGGTTTGAGTCATAGGGTGTTTTTATTTTTCTCTTTTGAGTCACATCTTATGTCAATAAATTATGTTCGATTCTTTCATGAGAAAATAAATTTGACCCTAGTCCATGTAAGAGTCTTGGTGTCATGATAGTGGTCATCATCATGAGAGAAATAGGGTTAAGCATTGGTCACAACCTTCATCTTAAAATTCGTCATTATCATGTTTCTTGTCTCAAAGGGGTGTACAAAGGTTCCTTATGTCGTTCTCAAATGTTTGAGGGTCAAATCAAGTGTCAAGTCGACTTGCTGCTAACTCACCTGAAAGTTTGCAGTGAATCAAGAAAGTACCACATGCACTAATCACACATCATTATGCCTTGGAAACATGTCAAGGGATATCTGATTGTTTTCAGTGCCTTTAATTTATCATGTTCTTCAGGTCGGTTTCAAGAAACATGTTTATCAATTTGAATATAGCGCATTGCAAATTGGTTTCAATTATAGCACTGTAAATTTCCTATAGAAGATGAAGGTGGATTAAAATCTTCCAGGAAACTGTCAGTTTAACTTATGAGATAACGGTTGATGCTTCAGATATACCAGGTACCTATTTAACAATCAATTGTGTTGTCTGAAGGTTTGTTAGACTGGATTCTAGTCACTGTGATTTTCTACGCATTGTAAAATGTTTCATAGCATGTGCACTGCAAACTTCTTGCACTAGTCAAAACCTGTAGTGTTGGTATTTTAAACCTTTGCAAATCCATGTTTCCTGCCTTATACCAATTACACTAATTTGCAGCCAGTTCTTGTAGACATGACCTTATCCACTACATTTCTTGTTAGTGTTGCAAACTGTGTGCATTGAATTATGGCGTTGCGAACCCTCTGCTTTCTCACTTGAAAAAACCCTCCTTGACTGTGCTTTCACTCAGGTCTGAGGTTTTATCCTTTTCAAAGTCATTTTCCTTTTCATAATTGGAAATTTTGTGAACCTTTTTTGTTAAATCCTAGTCTAAATTGTGTGTTGCAAACTCAACTGTGCGTTGCAAACTAAAGGATCACACTTTGAATCCTCTGTTTTACACATAATTGCCATGATGTTTTATTGAATTCAGTCTCACCCAATTTGTGATTTTTTTCTTTCCTCTCATCTCCTACTTGTAGTCCTTTCATTCTCACACTATTGTTGTACATGAAAATCTCATTCATTAAACCCTAAATTGTGCAAAATTCAAATAAAAAACCCTAATTTTATTGTTTTCATCATACATATGATAACAAAATTTTATAATAGGGTAAATGGTATTCAAAACAATTATCATGGAAATTCAGCAAGGTAAGAAGGTTCACAAAGGGGGAGAAATTGTCAAGGATGAGCCACATGACATCCAACTTATAAATTCTGAACCATTTTTCAAGGAAGCGTTTTAGAGAGTGGGTTGCCTTATTTTTTGTCAAAAAATGAAAAGAGGACATCCCAAGGTTTCTAAACATTTTTCACTCAATTTCAATGGGATAAAAACTAAGGTGTGGGCACTGGAGTTTCAAGTCTCAAAGGAATCTATTTCTATAGCCACAAAGATACCTGATTTTGGTGAAAAATGGTTTAAAGCCATGTCTTTGAATTCTACATTTTCCAAGGAATTGCTAAAACTTGAATATCAAGGAGACAACATATCCAAGAGAGTGCCAAGAAGTCATATGCTAGAGTATTTTGACAAAATGCTTAGATTTATTCAGAGGTACTTCACTTGTGAAGGAAGGTTCAATATGGTTTATCAATACCATATCATATTGCTACTACACTTTACTGGGAAAGAGTCCATGGACCTCCCCTTTTATCTATTTAGCAGTATTAGGAAGATGTTATATAGGATCCAAGATAAATCTAAGAAAGTGGATACCAGTGTTTTTCACTCTAGTTTAATCAAGATGCTAGTATTAGAAGAGTTGAATAAGACCAATACTGAATGGGAGGTTTTCCTAGCTACATCATATTTTCATCTAGATGTTTCTCACACACCACAGTAAAAAATAAAAAAACCTACTCTTGTTGAGAATAATGTGCACTCGGAGTCAAGTAAAAAGAGGAGGATGACCAGAAGGGATAAATCCATTCAATTTATAGATAAAACAATTGAAGGTGGTCCCTCATAACCTTCTGATAGAGAATTTTCTCTTGTGGAAAAACCTACACCTATGGAGATATCATCAAGTAAAATAAGGAGTTTGAAGGGTAATAAACTTGTATTTTCCCCACCTGTTGTTGTAGAAATGCTCAGGCCTAGAATACCTTTCACCAAATCAACAACTAAGCAACATATTCCCGTGGAAGAAGGTACATCAAAAGCCTCATCTCAACAAAAGGATAAAACTCATCCTTCCAAGAAGCCAATAGAGATTATTGAGATCAAATCCCCTTCTCATGAAAGTAATCCTACTTTCAAAAGACTCAAGAGGAAACTTAAGGATACAAGAGCTGAAAATGAAAAATTGGAGGAAAACCTAGAGGCCCAAATCAAGTTGAAGAATATGTTATATTTATATGAAAAAACTATTGATAAAGTAAGATATTTGGCTAAGAGATCTCTACCTCTGCATAGGTAGTTGAAGAATGTGTATAGGTAGAAAGAAACTTGCCAAGTTGAAATCAGGAGGTTGAAACAAGAATTGCAACCCTTCAAGGAGAAGGTACAAAAAATAAATTTGGATATGTTAGCTTGTGTGGCTACTAAAAGAAGCACCAGGAAAAGATGAACACAAGATATTATTTCTACATTAGCATCATTTTTCCATGGTTTATTTTTATACACATACTTATAACTTGAGTAATTATTTTGTCTTAAAGTGAGGTTACCATATTCATATGAATTCTGAAAATGTTACTTCATGTTTCAGAAGATTGTAGTAGGTTCTAGAAGGGTTTCCTAACTTTTTGTGCAAGTTTTAAGAAGTTGAAATCATTTTGGATGTAAAAATGCACCTAGAGGAAAGTTCGCATTGTGTGTTGTCAAAGGCACTGTGAACTGATTGTTTTGGGACAGTTTGTAGTGTAGGTGCTTTGAAGTGGTTGTCATGAGGATTTTGAGTTGATGAAGACTGCCAAATGTTAGATTGAGTTCAAATAAGCTCCTCAAAGATCAGTTGCACATCAAGGGCCACCTTCCTTAAGGATCTACCTTCAATTAATCCACATGCATCAAGTTGTCAACAATTTCCTTTAATGACGCCAACATTTTCCTTAAATATAGAATTCTTGTTATATTTTTTTTGTTCACCTAGTTCCATGCCTCGTTTGGGAATAGGATCCATAGAAGCTAGGTGACGAATTGTAGAGATATTTTTGGATGTTTTGTTATTTAATATGCATTGTAACTCTATGAGAGGGTTCGAATGGTTAGACAATGAGAATCTTATATTTAATTTTCAACTGAAACAAAGTTTCCAGACTATATGTATCATATTCAAGAATCTTTAATAGTGAATGATTAGTTTCCTCTTATAATCTCACATATGTGTTTCTATATTACTTTGATGTTAGTTGTTGATGAAGAATTCATCATTATTCTTGTTCCTTACTACAGTAAATGATTTATTGTTTGTAATTGATGCAAGTATGATCAAAGTGCTCTCTTGTTGATTAGGAGGTTCTTATTTAATGAGATTTTTTCTATATGTATTTCAAAACTACGTGATGTAACCCGATGCATGTATCTGATATCCCTTGCTAAGTCTTCCATCTTCCTATTGATATCTATAAACACTGATTTGAAGATATTCAAAGCCTTGTTTGTTGGTGTGTATTTCATGAAGGTTTTGTGTTGATATTATAAACTGAGTATCTCACCCATTTTCTACACATTAAAAACATTTTTATCTTTAACAAAATACAAATTTTTTGATGGGTATTAGGCTCACACCTAAAGAAGTCTAGGTGAGACTTATAGTGAAAACAATTCCTTCAATGCATAATTTTACAATCCCAAAGAAGGTAAAATTGATGGTTTTTCACATTTAGAGAGTCTAAAAAGAACTTAAAGATGACTCCATGTGTGAATTTTTCGTAAACTTAGTCTGTCAAGCCCCCCAAAAGTGTAAAGCAATAAGGGGGAGAACTCTTCTAGTAATGATTGAATAGAGTATTCATTTTTCGTAATTAGTCTCGCAAGGCTAAAAAAGAGATAAAATACCACAAGAACTATGCCCTTTCAAAACTTTTAAATAGTGTGAAAGGAAAGAAGTTCACTCAACAATATTTTCATGTTTAGGGAGTCTAAAAAGATCTTAAAGGAAACTCCAAAGAGTTTCATTTTCATATATCTTTTACAAGTATGAAAAATACATAAACATATACTCGGTAACATATTCTCATGTATTAACAAGCACGAGAAAGAAAAAAGACTAAGCTCGGTAACCCATTCTCATGTATTTACATGCATGAGAAAGAGAAAAGACTAAGATCGATAACCTATTCTAATTTATTTATGAGCACAAGAAAGAACAAAGTCTAAGCTCATTCTAGAAAAGACTACTACATTATTATGGGAATGAACCCCAAGTGAGGATCACTTCTAGTAGTGTGTCTTTACAGAGGTATATTTCCCCTAGATTTCATGGTAGAAGATAGTAGTTTTGGTCCAACATGATGTCCAGAGTCTAAAGACCTTTCCCCCAAGTGTCATTTCCTTTGGTGACTCTTCTTATTTCCTCGTTTAGACGTCTGGTTATTAATAGGAACATTTTCACTAGGTTGAGAAAAACAAGGTTCAAGTATTCGATAAAGAGTGCGACTTGATTCTAGTGGAGGGGGTATGTTTCATTTTTTAATGAGATTGACAGAGAAGATGAGCTATGCTCATGAGAATCTATTTCATTTTTTAATAAGCTTGTCATAGGAAATGAATTATTCTTGCGATGGCCAGATACTACCAAAGGATAAAGTGATTCTAGGGATTGTCACATCTGAGTCAAAATCATGTTTAATGTGGAAAATTGTGCGGTAGTAGGAGAGGGAAATTTAAAAACCCCCATGAGCGAAAATTACTTAAGGATACCTATCCCTACACTCTCAAAACTAATTTTTCCTATAAAAGGGACATTATTCATTGCAACATTGTGCAGATCTGGAGTTGTATAGTCAATTTGGTCAATAGTGATAAATTTTCCTTGATGGGGAAATCATAAAATATAAAACACCGAATATGTGATGGCAGTCATCGCATAGAACCAACTATGACAAATTAACAAATTTTAATCCAGGGGCACATCAACCAATTCTATATCAACTGAAACAGTCTTACCCTTCAATGTCACAATGAAAGATTACAAGAGTTTGTGACCTTGAAAACCCCGTCCATCAAACACTTTCAAGGTGGTAGGTGATTGACTAAGTTTAAGAGAACAAAGGTATCTCCAACAAGAGAAAGACATGACACAACTGGATGATCCCTCATCCAAAAAAGTATGATGGATGTTCTTTCCACCAACCAAAATTTGAAGTTGGAATGTGAGGTGGTGGGAGAAACTCTATGTAGTGTAATCCAGATTAAACGTAATCAAATTTGATTCCTCCAGATCCATAGCTCCAATGGTTGACTATAGGGTTCTACGTTTTCTTGGACAGTTCTGTAGAACTTCGAGGGTTGACATAGCACAAGGTGCCTGCACCAAATATTCAACAAAATTGTAGTTTTGGAAGCGTTGGAATTCAGATTAAATGTCACTTTTCAAATTACGCTCTTGGGCGAGCGCAATGCTACATCAGAAATTGGCTTCTTAATCTGAAGAGGATTGGAAGATGGAGGAGAAGTGGATGTGGAGGGATGATTGATATCCTTTCATTTATCCTGATCACCTAGAGGAGTGTCATAAGTATTTTCGTGATTCATTACATTAAATGTCTTAAACATTTATACCTTAGAGGTGCTCGTGGAAGCATCCCCATGGTGGGAATGACCTACAATTCCCCCTTACGAAGGAGTAGGGTTTTGTGAAACCAGATGTTGGTGTTGAACCAGTTGGGAGGTACCCTTACGAAATTTAGTGTACCCTTCATAAATTTAGCGAAATCCTCACGATGAGGGAAGTATTTCATGTAGTGGTCTTCCTCATAGATCATGCAAGGAAAGTTAGCCTTCCTAGTCGGTTGAGTATCATCAGTCTTTGTAGTATCCTGCTAGTCATAATATTTCTTGGATTTACCCTTATTTTTATTATTACATCCTGTTGATGAGATGAGGTGGATTAGACCGCATTCACCTTGGAGATTTGAGTAGGAGTGAAAATAGTTGTGGTGTTTGAAACAAAAATTGGGGATGGAGTAGGTTTTGTTGGATCACTCGATGAGTGAGGAGGATGAGGGATCAGATCACAAGGAGCATGAGTGATCAGGAGCATGATAGCCTACTCCTCAGTAAAAGAATTCCCCATAGAAACATCATGGGTGATGGGTAGTAAGAGCGACTTTCTAAACCAATATGTGAGGAGTTGGTCCAAAATTAGAGCTTTTATCAACCGTCTCCACCATATTCACTCATGAATATGATTAGATATGTGGGTGGAAGATGATTTCTGGAGTGAGGTCAAAAGTTCTATACCAGTCTCATACCATATGGGAAACTACAAATGCATCAGGAAACCCATAGAAAGAGAATTAAAGTTGAGAAAGGAGTTACACGACAACTCAATATACCATTTCATTGTTGCACCTATAAGTGTTATCTAAAATAGTCTCATACGAATGGATTTATCCATAAAATAGTTGGAAGGAGACAATAAATGGAAAGTGATAACATGATTGTTAGGATCTTCCCCATGTTTTCTGTGAATTTCAGGATGTCGGATGATAACTTGGCAAGGATGGAGGGCCAAAACGATGCATGTGGAATGGGATCATTTGTCAAACATGATAGATATGGTATATCTAACATAGCCAAGAATGGTAATTGTCGGTTAACGTGTGGATACTGGAGATAAATATATGGCATGGAAACACTAGTAGGACCAAATCCAGGTTGCAGTGAAATGGAAAAACTATATGGTCCTTCCATATATGGTGGCTTCCCCGGTTGTCCACCCATGTAAGGTAGTTTTCTTGATTGTCCACCCATGTACTATACTTGAATAGATGGAACTGGACTTCATACCCACTGATGTTGACCTGATGGTCCCCCTATGTATGGAGGTTGTCCATATGGGCCTCCCATATATTGTGTTTGAAGGGACTCTTGCGTTGGAATCGTGGGGTTTACAGATTGATAGGGAAAATTTCCTTGGGGAGGAATTCCTACTAGATCGGTTTGACCCCACAAATGGTTAGAAACTCCTAGAAATGGTTGTCTAGGATAAAAAACAATGGTAGGGATTGAAGGACTTGTAGGAGCGTCTTTCCCCCAAGTTTTTTGATGTTGCAACCATGTAGGTTTCCCCTTAGTAAAAAGTTTCCCTATAATTGAAGGTTGGCCTCCCATTGAATATTGACCTCCAATATAGGGTGAACTCATTATTGATGTGTGATATGGAGACTAAGTATCTTATGTAACCTAGGTTGATTGAACGACTTAACTGTTGGGCATCTGACTGATGGGAATACCAAGTGAAGCACTTGGTGTGTGCATGTGTGGAAATAGTGAAACAAGAATAATAATTGACCCATGTGTGAAATGAGATGTATGCATAAGTGGTTGAGTCGGGGTTACCTAGGTCACTGATGTTTCCGGTAAAGATGAATCACTAGAAGTATCAACTGCAAGAGTTGTGGAAAAAGATAAGTTCTCAAGTCCTTAAGGAAAACGAAAAGATGACGGGTTTGCACTAAAAGATTGTGTACTGGTGGAACTGGGTGGTAATTTATAAGAAGAATAAGAATCAACATATCGCATGGATGGTGGATCAATAAGTGGTCGGCCAAGTGGATCAATAAAAAGAGGATTATTGTAAGATGCAAGGATTTCTATGAAGGTTGTCACCAGTTCTTCAATGTGTTGGCCACTTCCAGGAGCTATGCTCCCTGTTTCATAAGTTTTCATGCAGTTGGCTTAGATTGATGGATTGTTGGTTTTCATTTATTTCAACCATTAGAGAGTGATACTGTAGATTTATTTCAACCCTTAGTGATTGATGTCAACCCTTGGAGAAAGTCTGGTAGCACAAAGGTTTGGGTAATAAACCCAATTTTGTTTGATGTATAATGGTATGAGTTTTAATATATTTTAAGGTAATACTATTCTATATGGGTAGTACACTTCATTCCATTTCCGATGGTATGTGGAACATCAAATACCTCCTCACGGTTAGAGAGTTATGGCCATGTGAAGTTGGAGAACCCAGGTTTGGGTAATGGACCCAAGTTTGTTTGATGTATAATGGTATTAGTTTTGATATATTTTAATGTAATAATATTATATATGGATAGTACATGTCATGCCATTTATTTTTGTATGTGGAACGTCACATAATGCCTCATGGTTTGAGAGTTATGGCCTTACGAATTTGGAGGACCCTCATATGTTGGCTTGAAGCCCTAGAAGGTCAAAGAAGTCAAAGTGCTTGCAAAGAAGAAATTATTTAAATAATAAAGTGAAGTGACAAAGTAAAAAAGGATTATATTTCTCTATCGCTGACTCACCCCCCCTCTCAGTAATCCAACAATTGGAATCAGAGTCGGTTCCCTTAGGAAACAATTTAACCATTGGAAGGAGATCATGGATTATTCTGAGAATGGAGTACCAATGTTTAATGGTCATAATGGTTTTAAGTATGAGATGTGGAGTAGAAGGAAGGAATTATTTTTACATGCACAAAGAAATTATATTTGGGTAGCATTTGTTACAGGATATGATAGTTCAAAAAAGGCAAAGACTGCAACCAAAAAGGAATTAAAGAAGAATAACAAAATAGCAATGGATTTCATCTGGGAAGGATTACCTAATCCTGTAAGATAAAAGGTTGGTAAATTTTCATCAGCCAAAGAAATTTTGGATAAGTAATATGACATATATTCTTCACCCATCACAGATTCAAAAAATTCTAAAGAATATGTAGATACAAAACAAGAAGAAAGATGTTCATCATGTCAGATAGATTCAGAAGAGGAAGAGTATGACGACGAAGAAGTTGATTACAGAGAAAACTTGATTAGTGCAATTGAATATATGAAGAAATAAAGAGAAGAAAACAATTCATCCAAGAAAGAATTGATGAAGTAAAAGGAAAGTGTTCAAGGTTCCTAAAAAGATTAGTAGGTCATCAAGAGTTTAAGAGCTCAACTAGAAGAGGCTAGAAGAATTGAAGAAACTATAGAATATCAAAGTAAATGTTTAGAAGCCAACATAGAAGAACAAAAGGAAGAAGAAGAAAAGAGAGAAAAGATACTAATGGATCATCTCAAGGAAAGAACCAAATACTTAAACCAACTTGAGGAAGAGTTTGGTCAAGAAGAGAGACGACTAGAAGAATAAATAATTACATTGAAAATCCAACTTGAAGAAGCAAAGAGAACATAAGAGGTCATGAAGTCTCAGATAATGAAGAAAGAAGAAGAGGTTGAGAATCTTGAAGAAGAAGTTGTCACAGTAAGAGTCAAAATCATCAATATCAACAAGAATGTTGAAGAGACAGAAACATCCACATCATTTATAGAGAATGAAGAGAAGCACTCTACGTTGATAGAAAAGAAGAATGAAGAAAATAGAAAGAGTTGTGCAGAAGTACTCAAAGGAAGGAATCATGGTCAAACAGACTCTAAGAAAACTAATAAAGATACATCTTCAAGAAGACCATCCATGTTCAAGCCACAAAGAAGCTTCAATCATGATCATGATCAGTCAAGGAAGAAATTCAGAAGGACTACACCACAAAGAAGATCATCCACTCCCAGGTATGCAAATTTATTTTATGGTCATTATTTTTATTGTACTAAATTTGGACATAAGGTTGCATATTGCAGGGATTATAAAAGAAATGTTCAAGAAAGAAATGCTTATGTGGCCCCACGTAACATTGAATGTTACAAATGTCATAACTATGGACACATAGCTCATGATTGTAGAAGCATGATCGATACTTCCATGAAAGAGAACATTGATATCAGATATAAGAAAGTATGGATAAGAAAACATGAAGAACAAGTGAACAAATACCAGGTCCCATATATCGCAAGATTGACAATAAAACGAGATGAAGAAAAATCTACAGAGAAAAAGAAAGATGTCAGATATAGAAAGGTTTGGAAAATAAATGATAGAAAAGAAGGACAAGTAAATAAGGAACATGTTCAAGAGATTGTACTTTCAGGTATTGTAGTGAAAGATGAATCCATAGGCAGAAATAAATAAGTCAGAGCTCAGAGATATGATATGAAGATGATGATGAATACACATCAGAGAAGGAATTGTTCTAAGCCATCCAACTTAGAAACTCCTAGGTAATATTAATATTAGATAGGGGGAGTCTATGTGATAGCTATGAAAGACCAAAGAACCATCCTTCAAGCAACTTGTAGAGTTTGAGAACATAGATCTAGAGCAATCAAGACTTCATGATAGTATAGTGATAAATGTGTCAACATTATGGACAATTGTGCAAGAAGAGTCTTGGACAATATGGACAGAGATGGATTTGTAAGAATACTTAGTAGGTTCGGAAGGATATATGAAAGTGGATGAGAGCATGGATTCATAGATTTGTTCAGAGAGTGGTTCAGAGACAAATGAACATTATCATAATGGATGATAATTACACAGGAAATGTCTCAAACAATGCTAATGGATTCCAAATTGATAGATATTTTTTGGACACCTGTAGTGCATACATCAGTTTATATTCAAAACAGAGTAATGATCAGAAACAACAATGAAACAACTCCCTACGAACTATGTAAAGGAAGCATAGACAAAAACCTCTACATCAAGGTAACTCAAGGTAGTATTTTATTAATTGTAATTTATGTTGATGATATTGTTTTGGAAGTACTAATGATAGGGTAAGCCAAAAATTTGCAAAGGATATGAAAAATGAATTTGAAATGTCATTACTTGGATAACTATCCTTCTTTTTGGGTCTTGAGATATGTCAAAGAAACCAAGGAATTTTTATTTATCAAACTAAGTATATCAGATAAGTGCTAAAGAGGTTCGGAATGGAATATTGCAAACTAGTTACCACTCCTATGAAAACCAATTGCAAGTTGAGAAAAGATGATGATTCAAAGTCTATAGACTAGAGGCAATACAGGTCAATGATTGGTAACTTACTATATGTGACATCATCCAGAACAGATGTAATGCAAGGAGTTGGATAGGTGGAATGATTTCAAGAAGCACCAAAGGAATCACATGTATTAGTAGTGAAGAGGATTTTCAGATATCTCAAAGGAACAAAAGAGTTTGTATTATGGTATTCAAAAGGAAAGGATCTATCACTTATTTCCTACACAGATGTAGATTGGGCATATTGCATTGATGACCGATGAAGCACTAGTGGAGCAGCGTTCTACTTGGGTGAGTGTTTAGTATCATGGTTAAGCAAGAAACAATCATCAATATCCTTATCGACAGCCGAGGCAGAGTATATTGCAGAAGAAACATGTTGTACATAGGTTCTATGGATGAAATAAACTCTAACATATATATAGGTTGAGTATGATGAGCCCATTCCAATCTATTGTGATAATACAAGTGCCATTGGTATCTCAAATAACCCGGTGATGCACTCCAAGACGAAGCACATTACAATCAAGTATCATTTTCTACAAGAATAGGTTGCAGAGAAGAACATCAGATTTGAATATATGGGAACAAAAGAACAAGTGGAAGACATATTTACAAAATTGCTTCTAGGGGAATCATTTGAGTATCTTCGCCAGAGACTAGGAGTAATTTCTACTCCAAAATGAATTATTTTGAATGCTTATCTTATATGTCTTACATGTACATGAGGAGGAACCATAAATAGGACAATCCAGGTTGGGAGATCAGTTTTAGGAAGAGTTCAGTTAGTGGGAGTATCCCCAAGAACAGTTCAGTTAGGGGGAGCATCCCCAGATAGAAATATACCTTTGCCATTGATGACAAAGGGGGAGAGATTTATCAGATGCATGATAGAAATGCTTAGAGAGAGAGCATAGATGCATGTAGATAGGGGGAACATCCCAAGGAGAGTTAAGTTAGGGGGAGAAGCCCCAAATGGAGATACTCTTTGCCATTGATGTCAAAGGGGTAGAGATAGAAAAATTTATGAGGAGTATAAGCATGAATGTTATCATGACTAAGTGTTTCCATCAATATTGGTGTTGCCATCAATGCCAAAGGGGGACATTGTCAGACATTTGGCTTAGATTGATGGACAGTTGGTATGTATTGTGGGATTTCATTGATTTCAACCATTGGAGAGTGATATTGTAGATTGATTTCAACCCTTAGTGATTGATGTCAACCCTTGGAGAAATTCTGGTAGCATAAAGGTTTGGGTAATGGAACCAAATTTGTTTGATGTATAATGGTATGCGTTTTAATATATTTGAAGGTAAGACTATTCTATATGGGTATTACATGTCATTCCATTTTTGGTGGTATGTGGAACATCACATAATTCCTCACAGTTAGATATTTATGGCCATGTGAAGTTGGAGAACCCAGGTTTGGGTAATGGACCCAAGTTTGTTTGATGTATAATGGTATGAGTTTTGATATATTTGCAGGTAATACTATTCTATATGGATAGTACATGTCATGCCATTTCTGGTGGTATGTGGAACATCACATAACTCCTCACATTTTGAGAGTTATGGCCTTACAAATTTGGAGGACCCTCATATGCTGGCTTGAAGCCCCAAAAGGTCAAAGAAGTCAAAGTGCTTGCAAAGATGAAATTATTTAAATAATAAAGTGAAGTGAAAAAGTAAAAAAGGATTATTTAAATAATAAAGTGAAGTGACAAATTCAAAGAGTATTATTTAAATAATAAAGTGAAGTGACAAAGTCAAAGAGTATTATTTAAATAATAAAGTGAAGTTACAAAGTCAAGGAGGATTATTTAAATAATAAAGTAAATGGAGAACTTTCTAATTATGGAAAGTGGTTATAAGAAGGTTAACCCTAAAATGAGGAAAATGGGTTAAGTGGTCAAGTGGCTATTGGATACATGGACAAGTGTCAAATTCGTAAAAGTTGGACATAGGTGACTATGTGGACAAAGTGGCTATGTGAACAAAGTGGCCTAGAAGATGCTTCTAAGGAAGCTACTTGGAGAATATAAATAAGAGAAAAGACTCTCTCATTTTAATCACACTTGAGAATATTGAATATCTATAGGTGACTGAGGTAAAAAAAGGATATCTAAGATGAATTTCAGAGGGAAGGTGAAGTAAAGAAGGTCAAAATTCAAGGGAGGATAAGTTGTTTTGATGATGCTTTCTAAGGTATGTTATTTACAGGTCATCTCACCATTTTCGTAATAATGTTTTTTATAGAATGATTCAGACCATGAAATTGGAAGGCCATTGAGGAAACATATCTAAGTATCCATGGTAAGAATTTCATCTTGTGGGTTGTTGTATTTTTGGAGTTACACTCCATGGAAAATAGGGTTTGTGGCTAGTCCCGAAACTAGTCTAAAACAAGTGTTTCGGGTAAAAACATCATAAATTATTAATAAAAGATCCAAATTCAGTAAGACCAAATGTTTTGGTTAGATTATAGTCTATAGTATTTTGTGTAAAATTTTCATATCCATAAAACAAATATTCCGTGTGGGGCACGGTCTACAAGTTCTCTCTCTAGAATAAGACAAAATTCAACAAGGTATGTCATTTTTGCTATAACCCCTTTTCTGAGAGGTTCCAAGTAGTGACACCTGGAGGAATTGCATAAAACACACTGAAGAACATTATGTACTATTTTCAGATCTTTATTCATTGCAGGTACATAATTATGATTATTTCAAGTTAGGGTTGTTGACTAATCCAAAACTAGTCATGTGAGACTACAGTAAAGTTTGATGAAAATGATAGTATCTTCTTGTTAAAGTTAAGGAAGGTTTGCAGGTATGTGATCATATACACCACGTCTATTACAGAGTTACAAATCAGATTTGGATGATGAAATTTATGAGGGATTTTGGTTGAGGTACATGTTGGGTACATGGTTGAGACAAATAGTTGATGAGTTGGCACATACATGAGGTGTATAGTTGATGATGTTGGTACATATTGATGAGTCATAGTTGATGAGTAGTTGATACATGATTGGTACATACTTGGTACATGGTTGGAGGCACTTATTAGTAGTATTGTTGACACATGGTTTATGGATGATGTAGCATACTTGTATTGGTATATTATTAGAAGCACATATTGATCTTGGTGATGATTATGAGTTTTTGTGTTATGTTTGGTTGATGCACATCATTGAGAGTTGTCTTGGTGATTGATCTTGATGAGTAGATATGATTTGGTTGATAAGATTGATGAGACAGGTTGTTGTGATAGGTTGTTTGGACAAGTTGTTGTGACAAGTTATTCGTATATGTTTGGTGCATGGTTGATGCACTTGTTTATGGTACAGGTTTATTACAGGTTGAGGTATAGGTTGATAGGTTGATGCATGGTTGATGCATGGTTCAGGTTATTGGTACAGGTTGTTTGGTGTAGGTTGATTGGTACAGGTTTACAGCAGTATATCTCACAATGATAGTGTGACATTGGTTCCATCATTCTACTTATATACTAGGGCGGTTGTATGGGGCAAGGATATTTGGTTGTAGCCACCTTCCAGTTGTAGCCAGAGAACATAGGGGGTTGTAGCCTGCTTCTGTTTTTAGCCATAGAATTGGGGAGTTGGAGCTTCCCTCAGGTTGTAGCCTGAGAAATTAGGGGGTTGGAGCCTCCTTCCAGTTGATGTTGGAAAACAAAGGAAGTTGGTGATTCCAATGAATGTAATTCTTAAAGACATATAAGAAAAAGAATTATGTGGTTTTCTATTGCTTTGGGTTTCCACATAAAACACCGGTGTACTGTGTATGCGTGTGATTGCTCATTTGTTCATTGTTTATTTACTCTGCAACTATTGGATGATAATTCTACATTGATATAACACTTGCATTTTATGGTGAAAAAGGATTATATTTCTCTATTACTGATCTAGCCCCCCCCCACCACCACTATTAGTAATCCAACATAAGTTTTATATCTAATTATTCATTTCTAAGAAACATTATGTTGAGGTTCCTGAATGTCATGATCCATACCTTATATACTATGAAATGTTTAATCCTAAGGATGACTATGAAAATCAAAGAAACACACTCCTAAGAAAAATAAAATAAATCAACCAAGCAACAATATATTTAAGGACATTTTGAAGATGGAATATCAAGCCTCCAACGAAGAAATGAGAAGCAGTTACCTTGACCTCCACATAACATCCCTTCTCAGTGCAAGAAACCATCGCTTTTGCGGGGTCACCCTCCAAGGGTATAGAGAGTGTGATACGATGTCTGCCCCAGGTACAATGGGAATCCCCCCACAGTCACCTCTGTAGATAACTAGGAAATTCCACCAAGCTTACCAACTCATAGTCAGTCTTTGGACGGATACAATCGACAGTCAGAAATGAACGTATAGGTAGGATATCAAAGTATGAAATTATTCGAGAGGACTGAGGACAAGTGGACTAGTAGACTTTAGAGGACCTCGGATGAATTCTAATTTAATGAAGTACCAAGACTAAATGAGTCAATGACACTTCAGGAAGGACCCCCAATATATGATATTTCCGATACGATTGGTCAATCTTTGGAGGGGTAATATTTCCTTCTCTTCTGCACGTGACCTCATGTTTATCCCCTGTGTGAGAGGGTGTTCCCAACTATGCTTATATGAAAGTTATATTTTTTCACTCTTTAGTGATATATAGTCTATTTAGTAGTATTGGACAATTTACTCACTTTTCCTAGTCCAAAGACCCTAATCTTGTGTTACTATTGGTGTGCTAAAACCAAAAAATGTTCTGATTGATTTTATTAGTGTGAGGTTGATTTTGATGTATTTTTACACAATAATTTCATGAAGATGAAACTAATGATGTGATAGAGAATCGACTCCAATAGAATGCATGAGAATGATATGAAATTAGTTCTTTTCAATGAATTCTATGTACGAGAAGGAGAAGAGCTATATTCTTATTAACACAAGCAAGCACTCAAAACTACGCAACTTTCAATTTTTGGGATCAAGAAGATGCCAAACTACTAAGCAATGTTTCTAAAACCCGAAATGCACATGCGATACAAATTTTATGAGTAGAACAAAATGAATACAGATGTATATTATTCACACAAAGATACAATGAAAAATAGCAGAGATACATTAAAACTTGGCTTCTATTCAATAATGAAATATGTTGAAACTATAAAATGCAGACTGAAAGAAGATTGCTAGAATGGTGGCGGCTTATCTCTAAGAAGATGTGTGACAGTTGTGCTAATTTGAAAGAAGATGAGTAAAATGAGGCTCCAAAGTAATTTTTACATTAAACATGAATGCCAAAACCCTATACATCCAAAAACCTAACCCTAGAAGATGAAGAGCCAAAATTCATGTGGGCCTCATTGGGGTAGGTTGGTACATCAACTTCCTAGGGTCGTAACGTTTCCATATGATCTTTTTTTTAGGTGCATGATAGCCCATTAGAATGGTCTATCCAAGGAATACAAATTATTTCATCATAATCTAAATCAAACTATAGTGTGACTGTGGAAGGCCAAAAAAACTTTGTTTAGGGCCTCAAAATGACCCCAGAAGTTTGGGACCCGAAAAGTTAGAAAAACAAATTCTGAGATGAAAAATAAAACTGACAAGATGACATATGTATGTGAGACAATTGGAATTAGTGGGTGGCCACTAATATCCACCTTGATCACTCTTCCCCCCTTAGGAATAAATTTTGTCCATTTCGTTGAGTTCCCCCATCAGATGAGGAAAATTTTACTGAATTTGGCCCCGGGTGAGCCACTTTCCTTGGTGCAAGAGCTTCCCTACTTTGACAACACGATACAACTAAAAATTCTATTGGTGAGTGCCATTGACCTGTGTGTCCATGATCTTATCAATGGATTCCTATTCCATTCTTTCAAGGTTGATCTCTATTGGTGTGAATTGTTCTGCTACCTCTAAGGTGTCCAATAATGGTGCAAAGTATGGCCGAAGGAGGTGGAAATGTTGATTTGGTATCCTCGACCACCCAAGCCAGTCATGCCACCAAAAAAATTCATATGCGGAAAACATCATAATTAATACATTAAAAATAAACATCTACGTTCTGTTACACACACATAATTATGTGGAAACATACAATAAATAAACACAGGTGTAACATACAACATGTAATTAATAATATATAAAAAGTACTTATCTGTTTAAGAAGGCCACAAAATACATTCATACCTTCCACGAACCTCCCAGCCTTAGACCATGCTGCTCCAATCTATCACCAGTGAGTCACCCCTGAGCTGGGACTAAACTCCACCCAGGGTAAATGTAATCCCAGGCTAAGGCTAAGGTTACAAAATCTATAGGAAGGATTATGTCCCTAGGATTCCACTCATGTCCACAACTTATAGTCCCTCATTCCCCACAAGCATGTCCCACCCGAGCGAGTGTGCCCCTTCTCTACTCGACAGTCCTTCAGCTTCCCCACTCCCCTTCCAAGGCTTCAACAACAGTCCAGACAGGAAGTCTCAAAGCACTAGAACTTTTGTGAGGCTCCCTCTAGGAAAATAACCTCCCCAACAACCTCTCTCACTTCGAGAGAGTTACTCACATGCTTAACAACCTTCTTCTTCATTCCGACTCATAGGCCAATCCAATCAGGGTAGTAACAACAACAAAATTGGGTATGGATCTGGTAATGACAACAAGCCACACTAGTACATAGAAAAGCATGGGAAGAAAAAAAAAAATGGATAGGGTGTGATATGGCCCATGAGTTGTGTAGTTTTTCTATGCTTCACAGGATCAAATAGGTTAGCTTCACGGGGATTACAGGTTTCCCAACTTGCATGAATGTTGTAGAGGTCTACGATGAAGAGGATAGCTCAGTGTGTGAGTCTGTGAGTGTGTGGGAAGCATGGAAAGAATGGCTCAACGAACCCCCACAACAAATTGATTTCCCACCTAAAACTGCATGTGCCAATATTGACATATGGTTCTCTTGGGAGCCCGTTCCTCCCCACTTGGAGTTCGTTCCTTTCCCCAAAGGAACTTAAGATAACATGAGTCATTTCCCAAACCTTAGTCTTTTAGGAATCTATTATAATATTCCCTTAGAGATAATCCCACAATATTATCCCTTTTCCTAGACTCTTATCCCCCTTACCTATCCCTTCCCATTGGATATTAGTCCCCCATAACTCTTTCTTCATGGTCATTCTATACGCAATGATGTTTTATATTAATGATATGATTAATTACATATAGAAAAATTAGGCTTCCTGGCCTTCAACATCTAGGCTCTCTGGCCTAATAAAAACATAAGCCTCCTAGCTTATAAACACTTGGATCACCATCCTATAAACATAATTACAATTCAGCAGGGGATTGGCCTTGGGGTATTACAATCCCCTCCCCTTATGTATGCACTTCCCTCAATGCATCATATTTATATATTACACCAAGATTTTCAAAAAACTTCAAAAATATGCAGGTATTCTGCCCACGTGGCCTCTTTGTTCTCCCAAGTTGCGTCCTTAGGACAGTAATAGGTCCAATGGACCTTTACAAGCCCTATGGCTTGATTTTGGAGTTGCTTGATCTTTTGTTCCAGTATGCACACCGGATGCACTTAAAAAGCGCCTTCTTGCTCCACTCGAATCACATTCCAATCAATCACATGATTATCATCAGGTATATACTTCTTGAGAAATGATACATGAAATACATTATGAATGGTCATAGATGTAGGTAATGCAAGCATATAAGTTATATTCCCAATCCTCTATAGGATTTCAAACGGCCCACAATATATAGCTACCAACTTGGAACAGTTTCCCAACTCCACGAAACTTTTGTTGGCCTTCACTTTCAAGAATACATGATCACCTACTTTAAAATCTCTATGAGTTCCTCCCTTATCAGCATAGATTTTATTCCTGTATTGGGAATCCTTTAAATTGTGTTCTATCTTCAACATTTTATCTTCCATTACCCTAAGAAACTCTGGCCAAACCATTGCTCTATCAGTTGGGTTGTCCCGACTTATTGGTGTGTTTCACTTTCTACCATAAAGTGCCTCAAATGGGCTCTTCTTCAATGATGCTTTGTGCCCATTATTGTAAGAAAATTCTACCAAGTGTAGATAGCATTCCCATTTATATGGTTTGTCCATTACATACATTCTTAGCATATCCCTTATCACTTGGTTCACCCTTTTTGTTTTCCCATCAGACTCGGGATGATAATCTATGCTGAAATTCAGACTTGTTCCGAACCCTTTCAATAATCCCTTCCATAACTTTGAGGTGAACTGGGTCTCTTTCAAACACAATTGTCTTGGGTATGCCATGCAAGCATGCTACTTCCCTCATATAAATATCAACAACATTGGTTTCCTTGTGAGTAATCTTCATTGGAATGAAATGGGCAACTTTATTAAGCTTGTCCACCACCACCATGATATAATCATGTTGCTTTCTTATTATATGATATTTGGTGATGAAATCCATTGTCACCACTTCCCACTTCCACTCAAGAATGTGCAATGGATGCAACAACCCAACTGGGTGTCTATACTCAGCCTTGACCTTTTGACACTCCAGACATTTAGCAATGTACTCAACAATTTTCTTCTTCATGCTTGGCCAATAATATTGGCTCTTGACTGCTGTGATTTTTTTATATATCTTGGGTGTCTAGATAAGGTACATTATGCATATCCTTCAAGATCATACTCCTCAATTAATGAGAATTGTGTACATAAATTATGTTCTTGTACAAGATAATTTCATCATTTCCCAATTTATAATCTTCAACCTTCTATTGTGTTTTACCTTGTTGTAATTTTGTTACTATCTCCATGTACTGCAAATATGCTTTTGCAGCCTCATAAATTTTTCTTTTAAGATCAATTTGATACATGATAATGGTTGTAGCATGCAATTCATGCACTCTCCTACTTATTGCATCAACCACTTTGTTCTCTTTTCTTTTGATGTGCTTGATACCAAAATAATACTCACAGAGAAAATCTAACCATCTAATTTTTTGGGCTTTTAGAGTTGACTGATCAAATATATATTTCAGACCATTATGGTTTGTCCTCAACTCAAACCTTTTTCCCATGAGGTAGTGTCTCCACTTATTCAAGGCATGCACTATGGCTGCCAATTCTAAATCATGAGTAGTGTATATTCTTTCATCCTCTTTCAATTTTATGGATTCAAAACATACCACAAAACCATTCTGACTAAGGACTCCACCAAGTCATTCTTTGCATGCATTTGTGCATACCATGGAAACTTCATTAGGATCTGCAATTCTAAAAATTGGAGCATTGGTTAACAACTGCTTCAATTGTTGGAAGCTCCCTTCACATTCTGTTGTCCATTGAAACTTCACCCCTTCCTTTGTAAGGAAGTGATAGAGTAAGCAATCCTTGAAAACCCTGCAATGAATTTTCTGTAGTAGTCAGTTAGACCCATGAAGGATCTGACTTCTATCAAATTCTTAGGTGTTTTCCAACCTTTAATAGCTTCAATCTTTCCAGGGTCAATTGTTATCCCTTCTCTAGATATGATATGCCCCAAATAGTGAATTTGATTCTGATAAAATGAGCATTTTCTCAATTTGGCATACAATGGTTCTCTCTTAACACTTGTAACACCACCCTCAAGTTATGCTCATGCTCTTCTTCTGAATTGGAATATACAAGGATGTCATCCAAAAATACAATGACAAACGTGTCTAAGTATTCTCAGAAAACACAATTCATTAAGAACATAAAAGAAGGTGGTGCATTTGATAACCCAAATGACACCATTGTGAACTCGTAATGACCATACCTTATCCTGAAGGAAATATTGTTGATGTCTTCATCTCTGATCCTTAATTGATGGTATCCTGACCTGAGATCAATCTTTGAGAATATCCTTGCATCGTTTAACTAATCAAAGAGAGCATCAATCCTTGGAAAATGATACTTGTTCTTTACAATTACCTTGTTCAATTTTCTGAAGTCAATACACAATCTCAATGTCCCATATTTCTTCCTCACAATTAAAACTAGGGCACCCCAAGGTGACACACTTAGGCATATATACCCCTTCTTCAGAATTTCTTCAAGCTGCATTTGTAGTTCCTTCAGCTCTGGTGTACTCATCCTGTAGGGAGTCTTGGATACTAGAGTTTCTATAGGCATTAAGTTTATAGAGAAATCAATATCTCTCTTTGGGGGTAGTCATGGTATCTCCTTAAACACATCCTCAAAATCTTTCATGACTGCATGATCCTCAATATTTGGCACCTTATCCTTAGGTGCTTCCTCCATATGAGTTGAAAATAGTTGGCAGGCCTTCCTATAACACTTCTTCATCTTCATTGTTGAGATCTCTCAGACAGTAACTACCCCGAGAATTCCTTGGACTGTTCTTGGGTTCCCTTCCTCATCAAGGAAAGTAAATTCCTTGTTATGACAGCCTAAGATAGAATGGTGTTGGTCTAACTAATCCATACCAATTATATAATCATATGAACCCAAGGGAATTATTTTCAAATATACCTTGGTACTTAGCCCATTCATGTCCACTGGACATGATTTAACCAAATCAACAATTTTTCTCTTGGCTTCTATAGCCAGCTGCACCAGCCAAGATTTCCCATGCTTTCTTCTTGGAAATTGTAATCTTTCCACTACCCTATGATCTATACATCTATGACTATCTCCTAAATCTATTAAAATAGTAAAGGCATGGTTATTGATCATACATTCTACTTCAATCATGTGTGATTGAAACTGTTCTTACATATTGTCCATGGCTGCATAGATCCTTGGTACACTTCTTCCCATGTCCTCCACTATTTCATCTTGTTGTACATTATGGAAAACTCTCACCTTATCTTTTCTGTGAGGACAGTATCTATATAAATGATCTCCTTTACAACCCCAACATTGAATGGGTATCTGCCTTGGCCTTTTCCCACTTGTCTCAGGAATTCTGGGATCTCTAGTGATTTTCTTTCCCCGATAACTATTTCTGAAGAAGGGTGGCTTGCTCCCCTTCTTTCTCTGCTTCATATTGAATTTATTCTTTCCTTCCTAAGCTATTTGGAAAGTAGTCTTTCCCTTATGATAATCATATATGCACTTGGATCTTCTTATGGTTTCCTCAAAGGTTTTAGGATCATCATATTGAATTTTATCACTGATTAAAGATAGAAGCCCACTCAAATATCTTTGGATATTAATTGTCTCATCCTTGATGAAGGAGACATACTTCAACAGCTCTGAAATATCCTTCGATATTCATCAATGATCATGCTACCCAGTTTGAGTTCAAAGAACTCTTTCATATTTATGTCATAATACCTCTTGGTTAAGTATTTATTTTCAAAATAATTCTTGAATTCCTTCCAAGTCACATTTTTATCTCTGATGTGTTGCAATTGTAGAAGTTGATCCCACCACATGGATGCCTTTCCTTTAAGCTGGTAGATATCAATTATTCCTTCTACATGAGAAGAATAAATATGCAGTTGGAAATATTTTATCATGCCTAGAAGCCATGTCTCAACATCTTCATCCTTCTTTTGTTCTCCATCAAAGGTAGGAGGTTTGATCTTATTCATTTCTCCTCTCAGTTCATCCACCACAGACCTCTTATGATGCTTCCTGACATGTGATGGACTTGAGATGTTGTGTTCTCTCCTATTGGAATGTATTTGGGAGTGATGGTGATGTCTTATACAACTCCTTGATCTTCCTTTTCCCTCAGGGGTCCTGTGGCTTCATGATTTTCTAGAGCTACTCTCCTTATCCAACTTATTTTCAATGATATCCAGGATCTACATTAAATTCATATTGAATTATTCCTACTACTCTTTGGCTTTCATAGTCCTTTCATTATCATCCTTCTGACTATGGACATATTTCTACAAATTTCTAATGGTGTCTACCATATTTATGTTATCATCCTTTCCTTCTCCATGTCTATTGGAGTTTGTTCCTTCCATACCCAAATGGACATCCATTCCTATGATGTAATCTTCCTTATTGTAAGTGTCTTGTGCATCATCCTTCTCTCTACACTTGTGATAACTATATTCCATTCTGACAACTATTAATTCTGCAAAAAAATGTGTAGCCAACAGAACTTTGCCAGGCTAATTATTCTCAATAATTTCATGAAAACATGAACCATTCTGATTCATTAATATATCATACTTATTTTCTTCTTATTTCCTAAGAAATTGACTGTTCAAATCCAATTTATGGGAGAACAATTATATTCTACTATTTAAGACCCTTCTAATGCTTTCTTTCATGCTCTAATCTGAGTTATGAGCATAAAGTTATTGACGTAGGACCTCCCATCCTAAAACCCCTTTATGCAGTATTTTGTTGTAACTACATTGTGAACTCCGAAATTGGGGTGCCAAGGATCATATTATATCTCAGATTCGATCACTAACATGATCCAATATCCACATAACCACAATTTTAATACAAAGGCATTGAACCTCCTATCTAGGATCGATGGTCGTGATTGAACCGACATGGATATCTACAAACAAGGACTATTGTTGAGTCCCAACTAGCATGACGTATACCTCCTTTCTCGAGTTTTGCAATAGAAAATGCTCACATGTAGTGGAATCGATGCCAACCGTTGATCTTGTTGAATCTATAGATCGATGGTCTAAGAGGATTGCGAAGGTTAAATCCGCACGGATGTTATTTCTACCCCCGATCTCCATAACTTCTCTCCACCATAGATCTTAGTTCTGTTGATTCGACAGTCAAGAGTTAATCAGATGTTGATCCGACGATCCCCCTCTGCAACTCCTAGATTTGAGGGTTGTTGTGGTTTTTCTGAGATCGATGGCTCCTATAGGTTATTTCAACATGGCTGTGTGAGATACCTTAACCTTAATGGCTATCCAAAAATTGTCTTTCTTGTGAAGATGATATTTGCACAGGTGATCTTATTCTATAGCTGAATTTTGTTCTTAGACTCATGTTGGATCCTCTCATATGGTACATAGGCCTTCCTTATGTTAACAACAATTTTTTCTTGGGCACAAGAGTACCCAGGTCTGCAGGTTGAACGAGAAGCACCCAAGCACAGCATGGAAAAATCTCATTTCAGGCTACAAGTCAAGCGAGCGGGCCAAGTTTTGTTGTCGGTGGTCGAGATCCATCTATAGAGAAGATTGACGATCATCGGGATTTCGGGGCTACCAATTTACCCGAGATATAGCACAAGATATAGCACCTATATTTCAAGACAAAGTCTGGGCCATCCGATCTAGTTGGGCCAGGTGGCAGCCAATCAAGATTTTAGGGATCGACATTTCGAGATACAAGGGTTCTCCCATCCACTGCAGCTGAAATTGCCAAAATGCAAAATGTCGAAGGCACCTTTGAAGATGAGCCCATGGTCCTAGCACTAGATCACATCAAGTGAGCTTGGGAATGGAGGTATCCCCCTTTTTATGATAAATCCATCTCGATTGTTCATCTGAAAGACACACAGTGCAAGATCTGAGCCACGGGTGGGGCCTTTCAGGATTTTCATAGTGAAACTGCCGACGTCATCTCAGTCGTCCAATCCAAAGGGACATGTTGTGCATGATTAGGTCCCTCTCCTTTTTTCCCATCGCGACTTTGAAGCACAAGGAGTAGCCTCCTTGCATCCAAGAAATGTGAAATGTCGAAAGCGCCTTTGAAGATAGGCACAGGGTCACAGGCCATGGGCACTTGGGGAAATAGGAAAAGATATACAAAGGGGGGTACCATGTTCTCCAGGTGTCAGTTCGACTTGATCTCAATTCTTATACCTGCTTGGAATGAATGAAGAAGAGAGGGGGTGTTTGAAATCTTGCCTCACTCATTAATTGCGAGGTATGGAGGTCCTGGAAGGAAGTTCGCTCAAGGTGGTCCTCTATACTGGTTTTCCCACTGAAGCCATGCTGATGTCATCGAATCACCAGGAAATTTTGCACACGCTAATTCGACATTTAAGGGCTCAGCTACCCCTTAGCATGAGCCATGCAGAGTCAAGATGGCATATGACAGAGGAGTGCAGGCCATATTTGATTGAAGAGACACCCCATCCTGAAAGTCTAGGATGCCTCTGTTGGGAAATTGTTTAGGAGTATATATACTTAGTTTTGATATTTTTCAAAGTATCGATGGTTGAGCTAGGCTCTTGATTATAAAGTTTTGATGAAGCATTGGTCGCTCTGGTTATGTATTGGCATTTGAGACTTCTTACTTTATGGATGTCAGCCTCTTTCCATCTCTTTGTTTACAATATGTTAGAACAGCTGGGAATTGGAGGATCTAGTCAAGTTGCGCTGTTATAGGATGATGTAGTTTGGATCACTATAATAGTCGCAGGGTTTCTAATCAGTTCTTGTGCTTTCTCAACATTGAATGGCTTGAAATTGGAGGATCCAGTCAAGCCACCTTTCAGTTCTTTGAAACTCGGGGTCAAGAGGATCTTGTCTTCTGAGTTTTTCCTCCTCAAGCTACCGAAGGCCTGATGCCCGAGGCAGTCTTTCTCACTCATCTCATTAAGTCTTCCATCTATCCATCTTATACTCAACTTACTGACAAAAGTTGGATCAAGACCTCCCTTGTTTTCTACATACCAGGCCCGGTTTCCTAAGTTAAAACTATACCTTCCTGGGTCTCTACCCATTTGATCACCCATTAAATTTATTCGTGACATAAAACTGATGGGCATTGGGCTCTTCTACTATCGCAATCCAGGAGTGACTTCTGACGCTAGAATTTCTGCTGTCGTTGCCGGGGACGAAGTTGAATATTTTCCCTGGGATTGAACGACAATGATTAGCTAATTCTGAAGGTGCATCAGATATCAAAACTATTGAGATTGCTACTGTGCACCTGGAAACTCCACTGACGTGACTCTGTTGGGGAATTCCATTGATGCGAACCCATAAACAACTCCATTGTTTCAGCCATGGATTCTAGAGGCAGACACACAAGGTCTAATCCGCAACTGTCGTTAGCACCACCTGAAGCTGACCCAGAGAAGATTATCATAAAGGGAAAGTACTATGGAGACGATTCTTCTACTGCTAAACCAAGTATTTTTGATAGTTTTCATGATTTTGTAGAAACTCCAGCCCCTTCATTTCATCATGTTTTATTACCTTCCATCGTAGTTTCCCGTAGTCTAAATTTCGGGAGTGTTCCTACTGGGTTTTCTCCTCCTGGTCTCGAATTAGTAGGAGAAACTCTTGTCTCGCTTATCTCTCTCAAGGTGGTACCCTGGTTCAGACCCAGTGCCTATGAATATTCTCCTACCCTGGGTTTTATAACCCCTCCTCCTCCTGTTATTACTGCTGCTGAGGGAAGGGAGGTTTCTGTGCCTTTCAGCCCGCAAGCCTGTTCTCCAGATTTTCTATAGTCCCCCTCCCACTCTGTAGGCTCAACTCCTATCTTTCCACTTATAACCTCATCTCCTCCTAGTTCCCCCACATCTGTTTTTACTATGGCTGGTGCTAATCCCCCTCTAACTAGAATGGATTCCATAGTAGCTGCCAGATATGCTCCCTTAATCCTACCCCATCCTATGAATTCTCTCCCTGTTGGAGATTACCTTAAGTATATGCCCAAGTTCACTGGCGAAGGGGACATAACTGCGGAAGAGAGTATTCATCCAGAGACTGGATGGTGAGGTGAGGAAATGGTTTAGGGGATTGGCCCCAGGATCTATTGTTGGAATTTAAGCTCTAGATGGTGATTTCCTGAGGCAGTGGGGAGATAAGAAGGATTTCATGTATTACATGACAGAGTTCAGGTATTTGAAGAATATTGAAGGAGAGTATGTCTCTAACTTCTCCAAAAGATTCAATAATATGTATAATAAGATTCCTGCTAAGATAAATCCCTCGGAAGCCTCTGCCAAAATTTCTTATGCTGGTGCATTCGACCCTGACTTCTGTCTTTTATTGAGAGAAATAAGAGCTACCTCCCTAGCTCAGATGCAAGATGCGGCTATAGAGGTGGAATCTAACGTATTAGTAATTGATAGGCTGAGAAACAAGACTGATGCAGACAGGAGAAAGGGAAGATCTGAAGCCTCAACTTCTGGCCCATCGATGCCTCACCCTCAAGTGGATGAACTGACCAAGATGGTGAAGTCTCTGTCTGCAGAGATGGAGAGAATGAATATGGAGGGGTTGGAAGCATACAAAGGTCCTCAAAGTGATGAAAACATAGGAGGTTTCAGGAGTCCAAACAATATTTCTCCCCCGATTATGCAAAGAGACCAGAGGGGAAGAGATAGGAAGACCAGAAAATTCATCCCCCTTTTCAAAATAATTTTGTGGCTGATGAGGAAGAAGGGGAAACAGATGGGATTGATATTGAAATCCATTGCTTTGAAGATGCTCCTCCTTTTCCTCATCTCACTCAATCAGCATATGAGTAATCTCTCGTGGATAGTCAACTAAATGAACTTAGCAAGGGAGACAAGGCTAGTAGCAGCCAAGGCAGGTATAACCTGAGGTCCAAGAAAACGATAGCAGCACCTGATGTTCCTGAATAGTTCCCTAGAACAGAGAAACCTTCTAGTGAAGTAGCAGACAACAAAAAATGTAGGAAGGCCGAACCCCTCCCTCCAATGGTCCAGAGTCATGTTCCTGAAGTGAGGGAAATACCAAAGCTTGCTTCTTCTTTCAACTTTGAGCATGAAATTCAAAAAATTAGAATCCCTGTGCCCCTCACCGAATTGATTAAACAGGAATATTTCAAGAAACGCTTCTCTGAGCTATTACAGTCTGAAGCCTCGTGCCTTCCCATAGACTCCATCAATTTGCAAGATGAAAATCCTGCAGTTATTCTAGGTCCTATGGTAGAAGACATGAATGATTCATCCCCTCCCTTTTACACATCCTTGAATATACATGACAAGGTACTGCACAACTGTTTGATGGATTCAAGGGCTTCCCACAACCTCATGCCCAAAACCGTCATGGAAGAATTAGGACTAGAAGTCACCAGAGCCTATCATGACCTCTATTCCTTTGACTCTGGGAAAGTCCAATGTCTAGGAGTCATCAAAGACCTGGTCGTGACCTTGTTTCAATTGCCCATGAAAAGTATGGTCATGGATGTTGTAATGGATGATGTCCCCCCCAAGTTCGGTATGTTGTTATCAAGATCTTGGATAAAAAGACTGGGGGGAACTCTGTATATGGACCTAACCTATGCTACTATTCCAATATTTGGAGGGGAACATAGGAGACTATACAGAGAAGCCCAGCTAGCCTATATAATCAGTGATGAAGCCAATCCTACCAACCATCCCATTTTTTCCTTGGACATTGATTTAGGTTCCAGTTTACTACAACTCACTAATGTTTCTGAGCCTCTTCTAAAACTCAGAAAGTAGCCCACCACTTCTCATGAATTTCCTCCCTCCGTCACCCCCATCTGGAAAATGTTTTTTGATGGAGCCTTTTCCAGGAAAGGCGCTGGTGCTGGGGTATTTTTTGTGTCACCTGCTCAGGAAACCATATCTCTATCATACAAGCTAGAATTTGAAGCTACCAACAATGTGGCAGAATATGAAGCTCTTATTCTAGGAT
>JZKD02S1672677.1:1609999-1639657 GCA_000966675.3 Picea glauca | reverse complement strand
CTGTAACCTTCTCCAGGTGTGAATAAGGGCGCATTAGGGTTCACTTAGGTCATTTAATCCACCGTTTTTGCAGAGCCGACTCTGATTTGAGGGTCAAATCACCTTGGGGGCCAGTCTATAGGTGGTCGAGAGGCCAACCTATGCAATTAATGCGCCGTATTAGCAGATGCGCGGCTTTTTGTGTGGACAGTCGCGCGTCAGGCGCGCATGCGCACAAAACACATTTTTGTCCCGCGCATGTGCGCGCATCAAGCTGATGTAAATCACCTTTCAATTTTTGGTTACTTTGTATAGTTTTTTTCCCTTCTGGAGTGCTGTGAGATTAATTCAGTGCCATGAGTGACTTCATTGTTGTTTTGATGATGTGGTGTTCTTGTTGCCATGTGCAGACAAAATTTCAGTGATAACAATTACTTCAATTTAGGGTTGTTGATTAATCCAAAACTAGGCATGTGAGACTAAAGAAAAGTTTGATGAAAATGCTAGTCTCTTGTTTCTAAAGTTAAGGAAGGTTTGTAGGAATGTGATCATATACACCAAGTCTATTACAAAGCTACAAATCATATTTGGATGATAAAATTGATGAGGGATTTCGGTTGTGGTACATGGTGAGTACATGGTTGAGACAAGTAGGTTATGATTTGGCGCACATACATGAGGTGTATAGTTGATGACATTGGTACATATTGATGATTCATAGTTGATGAGTAGTTGAAACATGATTGGTACATACTTTGTACATGGTTGGATGCACTTGTTTATGGTATAGTTTGATTACAGGTTGAGGTACATGTTGATGCATGGTTGATGCATGGTTCATATTTATTGGTACAGGTTTACAGTGGTATATCTCATAGTGATAGTGTGACAGTGGTTCCATCATTCTACTTCTACTTCAGGGTGGTAGGATGGGGAAAGAACTGGTGGTTGTAGCCACCTTCCGGTTGTAGCCAGAGAACATTGGGGGTTGTAGCCCACTTCTGGTTGTAGCCAGAGAATTGGGGAGTTGGAGCTTCCCTCAGGTTGTATCCTTAGAAACTAGGGGGTTGGAGCCTCCTTCCAGTTGCAGTTGGAAAACAAAAGAAGTTGGTGCTTCCAATGAATGTAATTCTTCAAGACATATAATAAAAATCATTTCATGGTTTTCTCCCGATTTGGGTTTCCACGTAAAACATTGGTGTACTGTGTATGTGTTTGATTTTTTATTTCTTACTTCTCATTATTGGATAATAATTCTACATTGATATAACATTTGAAGAAAAAGGATTATAATTACGCTATTACGGATTCACCCCCCCTCTCAGTAATCCAACAACATACACAAAATTTATGTGGAAACATATAGTAAATAAACACATTTGTAACATACAACATGCAATTAAGCATATATAAAAGGTACTTATCTATTTAAGAATGCCACCAACTATGTGCATACCTTCCATGAACCTCCCAGCCTTATATCATGTTTCTCCAAGCTATCAGCAGTGGGTCACCCCTAAGCTGGGACTAAACTCCACCCACGGTAAAGGGAATACAAGGTTAAGCTAAGGTTACAAATTCTACAGGAATGATTCCATCCCAAGCAGCCCACTCATGTCCACAGCTTATAGTCCCTCATCCCCCACATGCCCGTCCCACCTCAAGGAGTGTTCCCTGTCTCTGCTCGACAGTCCTTTGGTTGCCCCACTCCCCTTCCATGGCTTCAACAATAGGCCAGATAGGAAGTCTCATAGCACTACAATTGTTGTGAGGCTCCCTTTGGCAAAATCACTTCCCAAACAACCTCTCTCACCTGGAGAGAGCTTCTCACAGGATTGACAAACTGCTTATTCAATCCAGCTCCCAGGCCAATCCAGTCATGGTAGTAACAACAACAAAATTGGGTATAGCTCTGGTAATGATAACAAGCCACACCTGTCCATAGAAAATCATGGGAAACAACAATAAAATGGCTAGGGTGTGATACATCTCATGAAATGTGTAGTTGTGTTATGCTTCACAGGGTTAAATGGGTTAGCTTCATGGGGATTGGAGGTTTCCAATATTGCATGAATGTTACATAGGTCTATGATGAAGAGGATGGATCATTGTGTGAGTCTGTGAGTGCATGGGAAAGATGGAAATAATGGCTCAAAAAATCAGCACAAAGAACTGATTTCCCACCCAAAACTGCATGTGCCAAGATTGACACATGGCTCTCTTAGGAGCACATTCCTCCCCACTTTGAGTTCGTTCCTTTCCCCAAAGGAGCTTAGGATTACATGATTCATTTCCAAAACCTTAGTATTTTAGGAATGTATTATAATATTCCCTTAGAGATAAGCCCACAAGCTTAGCCCTTTTCCTATCCTCTTAGCCCCCTTCCCTTTCCCTTCCTAGTGGAGCTTAGCCCCCCATAACGCTTTCTTCGTGGTCGCTCTACAAGAAGAAATGTTTTATATTAATGATATGAATATTTACATATACAAAAATTAGTCTCCCTAGCCTTCAACATCTAGTATCTTCAGCCTAATAAACAGATAAGCCTCCTAGCTTATAAACACATGGCTCACTAGCCTATAAATAGAATTACAATTCAACATGGGCTTGAACTTGGGGTATTACAATTGAGCTCAAAATCATTATAACCCACAACCTTGGTGATGGTAAAGGTCCATAGAGGAGTGGAGGAAGATTTTGATGGGGCTCTATAAGGTGTTCTTTTTACAAGTGAAACCAAACTTTATCTCCCACCTTAAAATTGTGTGGCACCTGGTGTTGATCATGGAATTGTTTGTAATTGGCATTGGGATTCTACAAAATATCATGAAACTATTGTCGAATGTAATGGATCGACTCAGTGAACTAAGTTTCTTTGTCAACTTTAGTTTGAGCATGGGATGAGTCTTCTTGGGTGGCTGCAAGGGGTAGTGCAACATCCATGGGACCCAATGGTTGAAATCTCAACCCCACCTGAAAGGGGATGTGGTCGGTTGATCTATGTATGGATCTATTGTAGTTTTGATGAACATAGAGAATAATCTCATCCCATGTGCGAGGATGTTTGGAATTTTACATTCCCAGGATATGCACGATCATCTAATTGACAAACTTGATTTGGCCATTTGTCTGGGGCTGGAAGGCAGTGGATTTGGGGAAGTTGGTGTCCAACAATGATGAAAGGATCAACTAGAATGTATTGAGGAATGTATTTTCCTGATCTGAGATGATGGTTTTTGGTGTCCCAAAATGTACCCACACTCATTCAAATAAGAGCTTGGAAGTGGCCTCTTCTATGATGCTCTTCTTGCAAGCAGCCATAATCACCATTTTCAAAAAATGATCAACTAGTACAAAACCATAATAATTTCCCTGCTTGGTTGATGGAAGGCCCAACACATAGTTCATTAAGATGGATTCCCAGGGCCTTTCAAGAGTAGGAAGAGGGGTGTACATCTCTTGTTTCTTAATGGCCAGTTTTGAAATGGTGTAGGAAGTGCATGACCTAATATACTTGCTAACATCCTGTTGCAGTTTTGGCCAATAGAAATGTTTCTACACAACAACCACTATATTTTTTACACCGAATTCTACTGCCACCTTACTATAGTGGGATTCCCAAATTAGCTTCAATATCTCACTTGATGGCCCAGATGGCACAACAATGGCCCACATAGGATGGACCAGATGAAACAACAGGCCATCCTGAAGATGGAAATCAGTGTAAGATATGTTTACGACCCACATCTAGTAGGTGGTAGTGAAGTCAGGATCTCTCTCATAGATTTGGGGTCATCCAGAGGTTTCATGGCTACAAGAGTTTCACACCATGGTGAGAGCTGCCACTAGCGAGAAGCTGAGGAAATCAGTGACAAAGTTTGTGATTCCTATATTATACTTGATGTTGATATGAAACTGTTGCATGTATGTGTACCACTTCTAATGGCGGTCATTCTACAATTTTCCTTGAGTCTGCATGAACTACAACGACTTATGATTGGTATGGATGACTGTCTCCTTCCCAAGAATGTAATACATCCATTGGTGTCACTATTCCATAATGGATTACATTTCTTTGTCCTAAGTAGGGTACTTATGGACAACATCTGATAGTGTCTCACTATGATAGGTGACAGGGTGTTCACGCTGAGTGAGAACTGTGCCCACAACATAATATGAAGCATTTGTCTTGATCTCAAAGGGTTTTTGTAGGTCGGCTAATGAAATCAATGGGGTTGAGCACAAGCGTTGCTTCAAATCATTGAACACTTTCTGTTTTGACATGCCCCACACAAACTTTGTCTTACAACCACCCCTGGTTACTTGGTTGAGGGCCCATGCAATATGGGAGAATCCCAACATGAACCTACGATAGAAATTGGCAAGGCCTAAAAATATTTGAAGTAGGGATGATTTTAAGGATGGAAAATTATTTCAAAATTTATAAACCTTGGACAATCCTACTAATCCTTCATATTCCAACTATAAAATGTTTGGCAATATTTTTGTAAAATTATTCAAATTATAAGGATTTTATATAGTATGTATAAACTTTTGGAGATTTTTAAGGTAAAATATTTTTATCCTATAGAATTTGGGAGAATCATTTTTAGAATAGTGAATCTTTTTTTGAAAAAAAACATGGAAACCTAGCCCATGAGCGAAATTTAGCCCCTAAAATCATCCCTTCTCTGAAGCTTAGTGAGTGTGGTTGGGGCTGGCCAGTCATGAATGACTTGGATCTTGGTTGGATCCACAAGAACCCCATTCTCATAAATAATGTATCCTAGGTATTTAGCCTGTCCATGTTGAAGGAGTATTTTTCCAAATTTGCATATAGCTTGTGTTGCCGCAGGGTGTGCAAAACCTACTGAATATTTTGCAAGTGTTCTGCCAAATTCTTCTTGTAGATGAGGATGTCATCTAGATACACCACCACAAAAGAATTGGTGAAATGTTGCAAGATATCGTCCATCATCCTCATGAAATTTGTTAGGGAATTTGTCAAACCAAAGGGCATGACCAACCATTAAAAAGGAGCTTCTTTGGACTTGAAGGCATTTTTCCATACATATGTCTTCTCTACTAGGATCTAATGGTAGCCAGACTTTAGATTAATATTATTGAAGTATTTTTCCCCCTTGAGCTGGTCAAGGAGATCGTCAATTCATGGAATCAAGTACCACTTCCTGAATTTGATTTTATTTAGGGTCCAGTAATCGATGTAGAGTCACCATGTCCTGTATTTATTTTTCACAAGCACAATTGGGCTTCCACATGCTAATGAGATGGGTCGGATGTGCCAATTTTGGAGAATTTCTTGGATATGACTCTTGATCTCCTTGTTTTATAAGAATGAGTTTTGATAGACTGGCCCATTCGGTAGTGGTGCATCGGGGGTTAGATTGATTGAATGCTTGACCTGACAGTGTAGAGGTACCCTAGTGGGTGAGGAAAAGATGTCTTTGTATTCTTCCATGACCTTATCCTATTGCTTTTGTTGTGTGTAGAGTTCAGCCACAGAGGCCATGGATGTGGCTGCAACCTTCTGCTCGGTTTGAGAGTGAATCACAAAGAGAATAAACTTCTCGGTATGAGAGATGACCTTCCTACATTCCTTGGAAGAGATTAAGGAAATGGAAGTAGGTGGTACTACCTCGGGTATCCTATACAATTTACTATCCAAATAAATAATAACACTATGAGGCCTAGAATCATATACAACATGAAATTTCCATAAATAAGGTTGGCCCAAAATAACATCACAAACTTCAACAGAAGAAATATCACACAATACCTCATATTTGAAAGTATTGATGTTGTAGAATGTGAGACACTGTTGGTAGATGTGAATATCTCTTTCTTGGTAGAGCCATCCAAAGGCGTATGGTTGTAGGTGCGGTGTTGTCAGTAAGGCCAGCCGCTTGGTGACCTACACTAAGATGAGTTTCTTGTGGCTACTGCTATCAACAATGAAGTGCAACAGAGTAACCTTCACCCACATCTGTGAATGAAAGAGGTGCTCGAATTCCTTTGGCTCATCAGGTTCACCAAGATGGATCCTAGTGGTAGCAACAATGACATTGGGTTCTGCATCGATAATCTATATTCCCTTTTCTGGTTCTCAATATGAGTCAGAACTCACATTTGATTCAAAGTCTTTCACCTCCACCACCAATTAATGATTTGAGTGACAATCAATATTATTATTCTAGGGGATCTTATGGAAGTTGCACCACTTCCCGGTGTATTTATTCATCTTTCCTTTGTCCTTCTTTGTTTACGGCTTAGACTGGTTGTCTTGAGGATATCCATATTTTATTTTCCCTTTTTTCTATGGGTTGGGGCTTCCCTTTCCCTGCTTTTTCTATGAGGGGTTCCCATACCTAAACTGTCACGTCTTTTTCCTAAGATTCTACTCGATTTTGACAACATATCAATAGGTCATGCCCAAGGACGAGATGTCCAAAAAATCCATTTATGTCTGGATGTATCTATGCAGACCGTCGCGATACTTGAGAATCATATATCACTCAAAATATTTGATACCCATCTTGGTGCACAAGGTATGGAAGACATTTGTGAACTCTAGCACTCTTTGTTCCCTTTTCTGTCACAATGTGGTCCATCTTGTATACAGGTCATCATAACTTCCTACAAGGTAGTATTGTTCCTTAATAGAATCCCTAAAGGAATCCCATGTGACTATGACTGTAATTAATGAGGGTTCCTCTGTTTCCTTTTTCTCATAGAAAGGATCCCACCAATATTTGACATGGGGGATGGCTTTGAGGAGTGCAAATGTAATCTTTTCTCTATTGGAAAAGTTATGTAAAGAAAAATACCCTTCTGGAAGATTCAACCATTTTTCTGCAAAATTTACATCAATATGACCTTAAAATATAGGACTATCAAATTTGATATGTACCTTGAAGGGGGCATCACCTCTTCTCGAGGAAGATCTATCACATGTTGGTATTCGTCGAAGGATTTGCACAAAACTATCCATCATCTTGTTCATCTTTTGCACAAGGGATTCCTTAAGAAACAGTTTGAAAGGATCTCATGTCCAATCATATTTATTTTCTCCTACCATGGAAGGTCACTTGGGTGTGCAAGAGCCTTTGTCCTCAAGAGAAACAAGCTCGAGACCAAACTCTTTGTACCATGACCTCATCGAGGACATGCATTAAGAATGACATGGAGGAGACCACTTTGATACCAGTGATCCAGATTTAATGAGAAGAATGAAATGAATAGAGATCTATATTATTCACATAGATGTACAATGAACAATAGAATATATATATATATATATATATTAAATATTGTCTTCTATTCAATAAGAAAATATGTTGAAACTGTAAAATGCTGACTAAAGAAAGCTTGCTAGAATGGTGGCAGTTTATCTTTGAGAAGAGATGTGACAGTTGTGCTCATTCATAAGAAGATGAGTAAAATGAGGATCCAAAAGAATTTTTGCATTAAACATGAATTCCAAAACCCTAGACATCCAAAAACCTAACCCTAGGAGATGAAGTGCCAAAAGTCATGTGGGCCCCGTTGGAGTAGGTTGGTACATCAACTTCCCAGGGTCGTGACTTTTTCATATGATCTTCATTTTCGCTGCACGATATCCTCTTGGAAACGTCTATCCAAGGACTACACATTATTCCATCACACTTTGACTATGTCTATAGTGTGAATGTGGCGGCCCCAAAAAATGTTGTTTAGGGCCTCAAAACGGCCCCGAAAGTTTGAATCCAAAAATATAGAAACAAAATTGTCGAGATGAAAACTAAAACTACCAAGACCACATCTGTATGTGGTCCATTTGGAATAGGTGGGTGGCCAATGATATCCACTTGGATCAACATGAAAAACTATTTGTATTTCAAATGTGTACCAAAAACAATTTTCCAAAGAATGCAAAACATTTCTTTGTATGATTATGTATGCAACGAGATATGCAATTTTTTTCGCTTCTTAACTTTTAAATGGAATGAGAGAGATCTATTTTCAACACAAATAAATACAAGGAAAAAAATCAATCAAACAAAGAACACTAAAAAATGATGAGAACTGAAAGAAAACAAATGCGAGACGACTTGTTCAATCAAGGACTCGAAGATGCAAAAGAGAAAGAAGAAAAACACTCATGAAAATTCTAAAAACAATGAGTAGCAAGAAACAATGTTCGAGACTGGTTTGTGGTAAACAAGAGAGTCCTAATCGTCAGAAAGTGAGATGTTTCATTGAAGACAAAAATGATCAAAACCAAACAACCTTTGCAAACCCTAGTTGATGAAAGCTCCTAAACAATCAAGCAATATGAAAACTTTGTGAGACGAAGATCAGAGAACTCAAAGGAAGGATAAACCAAGGGATATAGTTAATCCAGGGGGATCATAACTAAGATAAATTTGCAAAATCAAAGAAGGAAATGAAAGTGAGTGATAAAATTCAAAAAACAAAGTCAAGGACAATCTAGGAGACTCTGGGAAAAATGCCTCTCAAAAGAAGACTGAGAAAAGAAGGAAAAAAAAAGACAAAAACACCAAAAAAGGGAGATTGACACCCCTTACTCAAATATATAGAGTGCCATGGTGCCCTGTAACAGGATTATGGGAGCACCATTCAACTAACGGTGCACTAGTATACACTGCAGGGGAGTGCCAATTTCTAGAAAGGTCCAAAAATGTCTTCCACAAGATTAGGCTCAGTAGAGACTAAATCAATGACTCAGTAAACTCTTCAATGAGGAAGAGGGAAGGGGAAAATGATGAGAATGAATCATCAAACAAGAAATATCTAATCACAAGTATTCAAGACAAAAAAAAAGGAAATACTAGTCAAAGTTCTTTCCCAATGGAGTCGCCATTTTTCTATTGTGATAAAGCTTACCCTACAGACAGGGTAAGATCCCCTTTTGAACCAAGACCCCAATATTTGGTCCAGATACAGAAGAGAACAAGTGGTTACTACTTTCCCTATATATATAACTCAATCAATCAATCAATCAATAGAGAGGAAGAATGTGGCGTACCTTGTTGCGGTGTTTGTTTTCACTGCTCCAATCCCAACGCTTTATCTCCAAGCTCCTCAACACAAATGAAGTCAGGAAAATACCAACAAAATAACTTTGCCTCATAATATATATGGTTGACAAAATCATATCTATCTATGAATATTGAAATGACAATAGACAAGAAAATGTAGAACACATGAACTTGAAGGGAATAGGCCAAGTTAATATTAATTGGAAAGCCAAAGAAGGCACTTACAAAGCATGTTTGACGATGCAACAATATTCTCCAAGCTCTCCTCGTCCAAGACTTGCATGAATATTGACTTCAAAATGATGATGATTCCTCCAAAATCAAAGGTTTGATACCTCAATTGTTCCCCCCTTCACCTTAGAAATACCTTCAAATATATATAGGCTTGAGAGGCATAACCACCATGAGAAAATCAAGGATACGGTTGAGGATATGGCTCCTTAAGTTGAGATTATATCCTAGGATAGATCCCACAAGGTATGATTTGACCAAAAAAACCCATCCAAGTAGGAGTTGGTCCTTAGGAAAAGGTGGAGGATCCCCAATTTCTCTCTAACAAGACTGACGCTCCCCCATAGTTGAACATTGGAATTTGATTGCATTGTTTACATCTTGAGGACTACTGACTCTATGATGATTTTAGTACTCTGTGTTGATGATATTTTGATCACTGGTAGCTCTTCTTCATCCATTGTTGTGTTCAAATATATTTTGCATGACATGTTCTCCATTATGGAAATCAATCCACTTCACTTCTTTGTTGGTCTTGAGATTAGTTAGGATACTTCTGCTATCAAACTTTCTTAGGATAAGTATGCCAGGGATCTTCTGGATAGATTCCACATGACAGACTGTAGTTATGCACCTACACCATTCTTATATTGGATCATACTTGAGGATGGCGGGGATACACCATCAATTGACAACACTTTATATCGACGGTTCGTGGGGAGTGTTTTGTATCTCACCCACACCCATCCAGATATATCATATGTAGTAGGAGCAATTTCTAGATACATGTAGGATCCCCATGATCTGCACTGGAATGTTTTGAAGTGAATCCTCATACATGTTTAGGGCACCATGCGTTATGGGATTCACTATGCAATTGATTGTGTATTGGATCTCATAGGCTTCATAGATTGATATTGGGATGGTGATGACACAAATCACAAGTATACTTCTGGGTACACTCTTAGTTTGGGTTCAAGACATATTTGTTGGTCAAGTAAGGAGAAAACAATCATTGCTTTATCTTCCACAGAGGTTGAGTATAGAGGATTAGTCAACTATGTCATTCAGACACTTTGGATTCAACAGTTCCTTACCAAGATTGGTATCTAGTTTCATTGTTTGATTTCCATATGGTGTGACAATCAGAGTACACTAATATTTTGTAGAGGTTCAATAAAACAACAACAAACCAAACACATTGAGGTCCATATGCATTTCATCAGAGATATAGTACATGACAGGATCATTGATATGCAGTTCTATCTTTCCTCTGAACAAACTATCGACATATTCAACAAGACCATCACTGGGTTGAAGTTTCAAACTTTGCAAGATCATCTTGGAGTGAAGAACAAAGTTTCCTAGATACTTCCTTTTTTTCTTTTGTTGCATTGTCTTTTCAGGGGGGGGGTTTGTTCCCACGTGGTTTCCCTCTTTCCTCATTTTTTATTCAGTTTTCATTAGTTGCACTATACATGAGTACCTAATATGGCCTAGTTGTCAAGACTCTTTTTTTATTACTACATAGTTATGTTCAGGGGGTGTTGGAAGTATTTCTATTTTTGACTCACTAGTTTAGTGGTTGTTAATTGGAGTAGTTCTATTTTTGACGTTCCATTTTTAAACCATCAATATTATGCATGCATGAATTCTTAAGAAGATCTCACTCTTGGTTTGCTTTTCTTAATTATGGAATGTTCTGCCCTATATCATTTTAAATCACTCATTCATTGAATCATTGAACCATTGATCAACTCATTAGAGTAGTGTGAATATATTTTCTCATTCTTACATATTGAATCTCTCGTCCTTTTCTTGATAAGATTTGTTTGTACTTGTTTTAGCTAGGTCTCTTGTGCAAGTTTCTATGAAACATTGACATCCACGACACATAAATTTCACTTCTTACGTGGAATCCCATAGATGGACAAAATCAAATCCATCATGTACTCAACACCGTCAAGTTGATACAACCTGTTTGATCATGACCTCACCACGTGGTATCTTAAGATTGGACCTTTTTTCCCTGTTTACGGATCTTAAATGACTTATCTTTTTTCTTTCTTTTAGGACCCTTCACTACCCAAGGTATCGAAGGAATATTCCTTTTATACCATCCTCGTTGAGGTCCAGATGGCCCCTCATCCTTTTCAACTTCGAAACCCAAAATCTGACAGTTTCTTTCCAAGCCTTTTAAGCATTTACGTTTGGCACATCTTTCTAGGATAAGGGAATATTCCTTTGATGCCCTGTCTTCGGAGTTTCATTTAAACCTTACCTCAACGAACTCTAACGCCACAATTTTGATGGGTCCCATATACCCCACAACACTGAACTCGCATCAGGTTGACATGCCTTTCCAGATAAGAGGGGATATGCTTTTGATACCCATCCTGTCAGAGCTCAAACTGATCCGCTAGTTTTTCCACTCCGATCTCACGACTCTGAAAGTTGTCTTTTTGAATTCAAGCCACCCGTAGACTCTGATACATAGATTTGGGAAACTGTCTCTCTTAATTAGCATTAATGGAAAATATTGAGGTCATATTTAGTAACATTTCGTGTACATAGGCAAGTTATGGTGCATTTACAAGAGTTTTAATACCTTTTAATGGTTATAAACCATATTTTATGAACAATCTTCTTCCAAAAATTTGTAAACACTGTTCTATTTTTATTTTCTAAGTGTTACTATGTGGCCATTTCCTCGGCTCGATTATAGGTACTACATTTTCCTGTTTAATAGTTGGTCTTTCGTGGTTGCCATATTATTTTCCCATAGTTAATTTTGCTTGTTAATATGAGGATGCAAGGTTAATCAACCACCTATCATGGCGAGCCAGAATCCCATAAGACCAAAGGTCTTCGTTTATGTTGAGTCATTCTCTACACCTGAAATGCCGTGTCTCCTAGTTGAGGCCCTGGCGACAGAAACTACCCCCCACATTGGTGAAGACCATAGTCCCGGATATGAGGATATATACAAAATTTTTAATTCTTGATATTTTCTTGCAAAAGACAAGAACATGGAAATATATTAGAACATCCAAAAAATAAACATCACTTTGGTTTCTACCTGACCAACTCTTTTGACCCATAATGAGGCAACACAATGGTTCTTCAAGCAATTCGATGCAAACACCACTACCATCATGAGAAATAAAGGGAAGTGTGTGGCATCCCAAATTCCTGAACACAACAATTTGAGATACCATATACCCACTCCCACTTTTGCTCTAAATGGGCCATTATTGAATGGTTTCGCCCAAGGTAAAAAAGGACCAGTAAAGCTAATGAAACATTGGTGGGATGATGAGGACAAGACCCTCAAGAAAGGAAAAATGTTGGTTCCCACCCACATTCTCAAGGCACGATATAAAATGTTGGTATCCATGCTATGTTTTCTTTATGGCAAGGAGAAAAGAACAAACTTCCAAATCGATTGGCTACCACTATCTCATACCATCATTAAAATAGGACAAGTTTTCAACTGGGAAGACATCTTATCCTTCAACATCTGTCTCCAAATGAAGAACATCCTAGGTATGAAAAGCCTTGTTTTTATATGTCATCCTACCTAGTTGATGTTATTTGTTCATCTAGGAAATTTCCTGACCTTAGGTGGAATTGGGACCAAAACCAACCCCCTATTCATCTGTACTTCTCTAAAATTTGGATCATTAATTACAAGAGATATTTTTATCACATTTGTAACCTTTTCCTTGCCCCTCTGCACTATTATTTTTGTTTTCCCAAGACATATGATTTCCTTTGAAGCTAGGACTGCTATGAAAGGGATAGTTGATTGGTTCATATGTAAAAATTATTCATATATTAGGGTGTATGGAACCACTGGAGCCCCACACCTTTTACCCTAATTTGTCTTAGATCATATACTGATGAGAGAGATTACTTACCAAACCATAGGGTTAGGGGTCACCTCACTTCTCCTAATTAGTAGCAAAAATCTTGGCCTGTTTTCCCAATCCACATAGGGAATTACACCATTTCCAATGACCCTCATGCAATAAAGAAGAAAAAAAGCATACAAGGGATACACCTATTCCTAGGATATCTTAAAGGCCATAACCCACATGATCTTGTAGTCATCCATGTCAAATATGTTCGTCTCACCCACTCTAATATCCATGTAGTTGATTTTGAAGAAGACATGTTTAAAGGAACACTATCGTTTGAAGAAGTCCTACAAAAATTACCCAATGATCCTTCCAAATAGGAGTTTGAATGTGAACAAGAGGAAATGAAGAGAGTAACAAGTGAAAAGTTCCAAATATTTCTCCAACAGGAACAAGTAAAAAACAACGTTAAATAGAAAGAAAAATCTAGAAAAGAGGAAAATTTAGAACATAAGAGATTCCAAGCTTACAAATATAAAAGAAGGAAAGCTAAGGAGGAAATAATTAGAAAAGAAAATGAACTTAAGGTAGAACAGGTTTCACTTCAAATGAAGAAAGATGAAGCCAAGGAAAATAAATTAGTTGATGAGGTAAAGGCCAAGAGATTGGTCGATGAAGCTGAGGCTAAACGTGAAGTTGAAGAATCTAAGGCTAGTAAAAAGGTAGATAAGATGTTGAAATAACATAATTTGTGGGGTTTGAGTCAGACCCCAAGCACTCCATGAATTCCCAATCTAGGTATTGTGAACATGCCACCTCAAGACTACACTCCTCTCAATGTTATTCCATGAGATTCTTCTTTTTATTCTCAAGACTTGAAATTTGACGGCGGTGTGGTGGCCATTAGAGGTTACTATTATGATAATAAAACAAGTATTTAGAAGAGATCAAATAAAATGAAAATAGGAGAAGACACCAGATCCAATTCATCTAAAGGGAGAATAGTAGAATGGAAGGCAGGGCCTGATCTTGAAGATAATATTGTTCAGGCATCCTATGCACTCATCACTTTTACAGGAATAATTTCCTTGTACATCCTCAAAGTAACTAGTTCCCTAAACACTGCCAAAAATAAGGTTAAAGAGTTGGAGGTAGAGTTAATATATGTGAAAGACATGCCTACTTCAAAGTTCGAGAACGCTGCAAGAGTAGTTGACACTCTCAATGCAGAAAATTTGAATGGAGTTATACAAAAACAGAGAGATCAAATGAACACAAAGTTCGAAATAAGGATGAGGACCCAATGGGACACCCATGACAAAGAATTGGAATTATAAAGAAAGAAGATAAAAATATACCCCGAGGAGAATATTCCATCTACACTTGATGTCGAGACTCTCAAAACCCAGGCATTAGAGATAAACTAGAGGTTTACAGCAGAGAAGAAATAATTCCTCAATCTGCTCGATAACATTCAAACTAGTAGAGAAGAAAAACATAGGCTACAAGATGGACTGGTAGAGATTCAAGGAAGGTATAAAGAATCCCATGAGTGTTTAGAGAAGATGCTCAATTGGCAAGATATGTGTGAGACTTCCCCCACTATATTGTTGGTATATTCCGAGTAAGCAAGGAAATCATACAAGTAAGAATACACAGTTTAAATCAAGTTGAAAGAGAATCTTTGTAGGAACACCTGTTAAGACCTATCTGACTCACCAGTAAAATCCAACACTTTTTTAAAAGCGCATCAAAGGAGTGTTGGGTTCTTTTTTCCACTTGGGTGAGAAAAAATAGGCCCCTTAAATCTCTAGTTAGGGTAGAAATACAACACAACAGTTTGTTAGTTGATTAGTGGCTCAACTGAATAGAAAAAACGAAAGAGAGAATAAAGAAACAAAACTAAACTAAGATGTAACCACTAAAATTGATGTAAGAAAGAGACATAAGGAATAGCGACCAAATTAGACTAATCTTTGAATTGATAACAACTAGGAGAAATATGGGAACTTATGAGTCCCCTCTTCCTCCTTGGGAAGGCTCTTGATGCCCCAAATGCAAAGATTTCTCTCTTCTAACAATGGCTGAAAATGAAAATACAATGGTGAAGAGTTGATTGTTGAACTTATCAAGAGGAGAGAGGTGCAACACTTGCTATGAATGCTCAAAGAGTTCTAGGATAAAGATGGCTTCTCAAAGACAAATTGAAAAAAATAACAATACTCAAATTGCTTCTTCTTTTTTTGCATACAATGGCCCTTTATTTATAGGAAGGAAATATTTTTCCAAACTAGTTTCAAATGTGAATGGGAGGTCTTTGAAGGTACCTCCCATCCATTTCAGTGATCCCCGGGAGGAATTTGGGGGTGATTTTGGGTATGGGTGAGATATAATCCACCCCATAAGTGGTTTAAACCCAAACAAAATCATCAATGCGGCGTGGGTTTTTCGACTGTCAGTTGTGCATACTGCACATTGTGTGCATTGTACGCCATGTTAGCTTGTGTAGATGTGCATGCGTTGATTATGTTGAATACATGCATAACTTTAGAACCACTTTTTTATAGTTTTGTGATTATCTTTCCAAACTAAGTGTGATCCTTACATAATTATTGGTAGTATGATGTGCTTGTATTAACTGTTTCTTCATCCATTGTCTGTGTTTGTGGTGAGCATTTTTTTGGTGATAAGAAATGCTCCCTGATGTGTGAGGTTAGGAGCATACGTATAGCCAAAATACATCATTGTTTATTTTGGTGATGAAATAATTGTATAAAATCACGAGAGAACTTTGTTGTGAGGGACAGTGAGAGTAATCCGTTGGAGGGAGAGGGGAAAACATTATATGTACTAGGTATTCTCCAGAAAATAAAATGTTTTTACAAACGAGGCGAGCATGCCCCATCCACGTATCATGAAGCCATAAAATGATAACGATGATTGATATTGTTGGTGAAGTAGATATCTAAAATTCCCTTGGGGGTGTCAAAAACAATAGATGATGGTTTGGATGACTGAAATGGCTCTGAATTGAGAGGTGAACAACTCGGAGGCATTGATGGCCTATCAAATTAAGATGTCTTCGATGACTACTATAAACTACAATGGTCATGGCATAGTAATACCCACCATAAAATGAAACTTGGTTGGCTTCAAATGTTATGGAGGTCAACGACATCAGAAAGAAATGATGACTTTTTATGTTTCATCTGAGGTTGTGCATTAATGGTGGGATGAGAGGCAAGTTACTACTGCCTTCTAGGAACCATGTGTTGATGTCGACAGGGAAGGAGGAACAACTACAATAAGTGAAGGGATTCTTAACATCGATTGATCAGAATGGTGTCAGAAATTGTATTGGTGAAGGTGAATGGGATTATAATCATGAATGATGTTTGGAATATTTAGGGAATTCAATAATATCCCTTGGTTGGGGGGTGTTGATGGATGGAAACAACTGTAAAAAATGATTTGGTGTCAGGGGGATGGTCAGATATAGGGTAATACTATGTTGAATGGGTGAGACTACAAGGAGATGTAAAATAGGTCAAAATATAGCAATGGGGGACATGGGTGTCCATAATTGTCAAAATTTAAGCTAGGTTACAAATATCTTACATAGGTAATGAGGGAAGTAGAAAATGCCCCAACAAAGGGAGACATGGGTTGTTTTGTGCCAAGGAAAAGAACACCAATGACTGTGATGACTGAAATATATGATACTTGCTGGAATTGAAAGATGTTTTATACAATCACCAAATGAATAAATAATGGGGTTGAAAGTACATGTATAGAAATGGGTGCTCCAATGAAGTATCGCTCAACTAGTATAGGGTGCAAGTAGAGAATGGTGGAGGGTGAGGGGGGCATTAGCTAGTATATGTACATAGTAGATGAATGGCGGATGAGCTTGCATATGGAAAAGTAGTGGTGGATGAAATGGAGGGTAAATGATGATGCATAGGTTCATATGTTAAAACCAAAACCATATGATGTGCGAGTCCATAGTGGGTAGGATAGAAAAATGACGAGAATAAGTATGGGGTTCATTCTTTGAGATGAAAAACTACAAGGAATCCCAATCCTAAGGGGTAATAATTAGCATTAGTCTCAATGTTTTTAAAGGAAAATGCATGTGGGACGACTCATGTGGGGGAGAAGGCTAGCATATGAGATCACTAGAATGGATGGAGGTAAGGGTGTTGCAGAGCTGCTCATAGGGACCCTAGGGATAAATTTCAGGTGGTATGATTGGAAAATGAAACTATGAGTAGAGGGAAGGCGTTCATTCCATGTTTTAATATAGACCTCAAGGGGCCAAAGGAATCCCATAATTGATGTTGTGAATGAGACCGTTGATGAGGACCTATACATACAAATCGAATACTTGACATGAAACATATCAAAAAATAAAGCATATATAACAATTGATTGAGAATTAAATGTGGAAAGGTGATGTGTACCTACGCCTGGGGTGACAAAAGGGGTCCCTCGGGCTTTGAACTAAAATGAGTGATCGAGAGTATCATTGTGAAGATGATCAGGTCTGGATCTTGGAGGTGCGAATGGTGCAAAAAATGGAGCTCGAATGCTCTGAAACATAAGTGACGAAGTTTTACAAAGGGGCGTATATATGGGCATGGTTCCCACATTGTCACCTCATTTGTACTTGTTGTTGTGGGGATCTATGAGCTATGTTATTGGAAATTGGTGATCCGTGTGAGATCAAATGAGACAAGAATTAGGTGGCAAGAGAGTCAGGTAAGACGGAAAAACCTCTTGTATAGGTTATATGTTGTTTGGGAGGGATTAGAGGTTGTACAGATGGTCAGATGATATTTTTTAGGGTTACGTAAGTAGAACCAAGCATGGGATTTTTTGGATTCCTGCACATATCCATGCAGAGTTAATTGATATAGTTTCATGCAATGTACGGTTGTATCAAAAATTTACACTTTCATGTGCATGGAGATCTGAGTTTTAGATGCGTTGTTAGGATTTGGGTTGGGTGCGACTATTGGGGTAACAAATGCATAGATGTGCACCACTGTTTGGAGGAGAGTCACGTGCATATGCATGTTTGTTTAATGAAAAGATGCACATATGTGTGTGGTTTTATGAGGTTCAGTCGCATGATTGGTGCACGGTTGTTAAGCGAACAATCACGTTGATGGGAATGACTGTTAACCAAATAGTCACACTGAAGTGCGTGACTGTAAAGGGAACAGTCATGCTGGAAAAAAATGTTTATTTTGAGTTGTATGTGGAGTTTTACTAGATGATAGAAACCAATATAGTTTTGTTGGATTGGATGCAAGTTATAGATCAGTGCAAGAGGATGTTAGTTTAGTGGTGTGAGAGAGACTGGGAGTCTCTACAGAGCATGGCAGAGGAGGATACCCGTATCCGATGGTATCTAGCCTGTGTCGGTTTATTAATGTTCTTTGACTTCTCCTTGATCCGGTAATAGGAGGCACTATTGGATTTTATAGTGTGTATGTGGCAGCCTAATTGATAGCTCTTCATGGTGTGAAACAGTGATCTTTGTATCACAATGGACATTGATATTTATTTCTTGATTAGACTCCCTTTTTGGGGGAACAGAGTTGGCAGCATAACTAAGGACCCCCTCAGGGGTGCATGTCAGGGCATTGGCCAACCATTACTGCTCAAGGATGGCGATGATGAGCAGTGGATCAGTTAGTATAGCCATAATTGATACCCTAGAGATGTAAGTTTTTTGCACTATGGCTGTATGGGTTTATGGGTCACTAGGGACCCAACATATATCGCATGTCCATATGCTGATAATAGAGAAGGATATAGGGGGGGCACATGTTTTGGGGGCTCGGGTGATGCATGATTGCATGGTGGCATAGATGGATAGATGTGTGGTAGAGAGAGGAGGTGAGTTTGCCTTTGTTTATCCCTATGTGATTTTATTTTTGAGAGGGTAATGCTACTTTTTCGTTAGGCGATTTTGGACCCCCTTGGGATGTGAGATTATAGGTTGGTGATATGGGGACAAATTTTACCATGCCAGGGTGGGGGTGGTGTGGGGAATTAATTTACTCCCTTTTTTGAGTGGGTCTAGTGGCATACCCCAAATGTATTTTATGACTTCATGTTCCATGGGATTGACTTTAGATACCACCCAGATATGTGCTTACCTCTGGGTGAAGACTAGGATGACAGAGGTGAGATTGTTTGTACTTTCACATATTGACATGTTATTTGATTTTATATGATTGTATGTCCTATATAATGATACATACACCTTTTTTGGTTTGGATATGCATAATTGGGACCCAACGACCTAGAGGATGGTGCAATGTAGGGTTTATAGGATGAGGGAGCTACAGAGGGGTGGGCAAGGATGCATCTTTGATATGATGATCCAAGGGTTGGTCCATCACATGCAGCAAGGGTAGGACCTACAAAGGTTTAGGGTAGAGATGAGGAGGTGTCCCGAGACCAAGAGACAAAGGATATGCGGCGACGATTTGAGGTCGTGTTGGATGGGGTCCCTGAGGACCTGTGGATGCAGATTTGGGATGAGAGATCCTTGGACTAGTGCATTGGCAAGGACTTGCATTGGTTGTCCCTTATTTTATGTGCAATGGTAGTAGGGGTTTCCATGACTAGGTAGATCCCAGCAAGGGATATGCCCCCTAGTGGGGATCCCCTTGTTGGCGGGGATGTAGCACAGTTAGGCTCACCATAGCTAAGAATGTGATATGGTACAAGGATAACCTGATTTTGTATGATGCATAGGAGTCTATGAACTCCCATTTTTTATAGACTGAGAGTTTGATGGAGAGGGCCTAGCTGTGGAGTGAAGGCATGTTGTATTTTTGTATGAAGCACATATTTGACACTTGTGATCTATATATGAGTGGACCATTTGGATATTTTATGCATCTGATGTTTTTATGATATGGTTTGTGTACTTGTTTTATTTGATAATGGATGAATGCGACATGTATGTTTAATGTGATAAATGCCAATCTAGTACTTGATTCACCATGTGATCTTCCATCTAATTGAGGTTTCTAGAAATATGATTAAATGTGATGGACTCAAAATTTCATAAGATAAGTTTTACTTGTAGGTACATACAATAAAGACATGGATCGCGGACATGATACACATTGTTGAGCTAGTGGACAATGAGATGAGAATATAAAAGAACTTTGAGGTGAAAAATATGAAGGTGACTAGCCTCAGAGAGGAAACCAGTGTCAGAAACATATTCAACTTGGTTATTGGTGGCAGGGCTGAGGCATATGCCATTGGAATGGAGCAACACATGGTCATTGGTGTAAATTTCCCAGGCTTCCAAAGAGATATTTCAGGTCCAGTGGCTAGCTTCGTTTGCATACCTGATGTGATAAGTGAACGAAGGATTCATCTATCGAAAACAAGGACACTATATTAGTCTCATATAGTGATAGAGATAAATCCAAAAAACAAATGCTAAAAACAACTAGGAAAGTAAGAAAACCTAAGGTACAATGGTTACTCTCAAGGGTAAAACTTCTTCAAATACAACCTGTGGACTAGTCCTTGAGGGTAGCCCCTTTAGGGTGAGCTAGAATGTAGGCTCCCTTAGTAAGGCAATGACGGATGACATAAGGTCCCCACCAAAGACAATCAAATTTTTAGTGGCCAAGAGTATTGTCAGTGATATCGTAGGCCAACACTAGGTTGCCTTTGGTAAAATATTGAAGGTTGACTTGACAGTCAAAGGTGGATTTGGATTCCTTTTTATCTACTTCATTGTACTGTAACAAGGCCCATTGATCTTCATCTTGAGATTCAAGGGATAACAATCATTTCTCAAGTGACACTATGTTGGACAAGAGCTCTATAGTAGTGCAGAACGTTGGGATTCCACACTCAATGGGGAGTACAAACTTGATGTCATCAACTAAGTGAAAGGATATAAAACCGATAGCCATTTTGATAGTTGTTCAATATGCCCACAAGGCTGAGAAAACCATGTCATTCCAATTGGTCTTGTTTTTGTCAACCATGCGTTGAAGCATGGGTTTTAAAACTTTGTTGATTGCTTCGAATTTCCCATTATACTGTGGATAATAAGGTGAGGCGAATTCATGGGTGAATCCTGATTTGGAAGATATCTCTACAAAGACTTCGTTTTAAAGTTCTTACTGTGTTCAGAGACTAGTTGTAGGGGGACCTCGAAGTGGGAAATGACATGTTTGAAGAAAGTGTGTCGCGGTGTCAGCCGTATTATTGAATGCATGCATAGCTTCAACCCATTTGATGATGTAGTCAATGATGATTATAATGTACGTGTTTCTATTATTGGATGAAGGGTTACACGTCATGAAATCAATGCCTCATTTAAAAAAGGGGCCAGCTGTGAGGACTAGGTGTAGGATGGAAGGGGGTTACCGAGCCTTATGTGTGTATAACTGACATTTTTCGCACTGCCTAACTCAATGGATGCAGTCACGAAACAACATGGGAAAAAAATAACTCACCCAAATGATCTTTTGTGCAATGGACATGCCAAATAGGTGACCTCTGCATGTGCCACTATGGAAATCATTGAGAACTTTTTCTGCTTCATTAAGGGTGAGACATCGTCAAAGGATAGTGTCAATACCTCTACGATAGAGAACATATATTATGACGAGGTAACGTGAGGCTTGGTGTCGTATGCAACGAAGATCATCCTAAGAAAGGTGGGGACCACATTTTTGAGTTTGGACATAGAACAAAATATCACTATACCAGGAGTATTCAGATGATATGAGGAATAAATGCTCATCTGGGAAATATTCATTGATCGTGGGGTCGAAGGAGTTGGATGGAAAGTCTATGAGAAGCTTGGAGAGGATCATGGATTTTTTTCTCTTCGGGCAGGTAAACTCTAGGTAGTACTCTTGAAGAATGATAATCCAATGAGTGAATTTGTCATTGATCTAGCCACGAATCAAGAGGTAATGCATTAGGTTAGAATGTGTGATGACTTTGGTGGTGCAGAGCAATACATAGTGGCATAGATTTTGAATTGTGAGAATGACAATGAGAGATAGTTTCTCCTCACGGTTGTATTTGAGTGGTGGCCTAGAGAGGTTCTTGTTAATATAGTATATAACATGTTCACGTTGATCATCATCAAATTGAACGAGCAATTTTCCAATGGAAACCTATAAGGATGATAGGTATAGTATGCAATCCCTATCATAGTCTAGGGGACTAATTAAAGGGGATTTGTTCAGTGCCTCTTTGAGTGAATCAAAGGAATCTTGGGAATGTTGGTCCCAGTGAAACAAAATGTCGCATCGTAGTAATTGTAAGAAGCCATGGGTATGAATGGCATAGTCAAGGACGCAACATCATAAGAAATTGGCTTTACCTTGGAGGCTCTGCAATTGTCATAAGTTTCTAGGAGGGGGAATTTCATTGATTTCTTGAACTTTAAGGGGGCCTACGGTAATGCATTGCTGGGATAATATGAAGCCAAACATGAAACCTACAATGACATAGAATACATATTTAAGTGGGTTTCACCGAATGTTGTATCTTCAACAACATTCAAAGATGATTCATAGATCCTCTATGTGTTAGGAAAGTTTCTTGGACTGAGCTATGAGGTTGTCAAGTAGCAAAGAATTATGTGAGAGAGATCATGGAAGGCATATGTCATCGCACATTGGAAAGTCTCCCCTGCATTTTTTAGTCCAAAGGGAAAGACATGATAGGAAAAGGTGCCCCAAGGTGTTGTGAAGGTGGTTTTGTAGTGATATGCATGGAGGATTTGGATTTGGTTATAGCCTAAAAATCCATCCACGAGGGAAAGGAATTCATGACTAGCATAGGCTTCGATGACTTGGCCAATGAAGGGAGTGGGGAAGTTCTATTTCAGACAATATTGGTTTAGGTTGTGAAATTTTGTGCAAACCCAAATGGTACCCTATTTCTTGTTGACAGGAGCCAGGTTTGAAACCCATGATGTGCAGGCTATCAGGTAGATGAATCTGGTGGCCCACAGTTTATTGATTTCGACTTTAATAGACATGGATTTAGAAGGGTGAAGCAGGTTTTTCTTCTGATGAATAGGGGTGACATCGGTCCATGTGTTAATATGGTGTTCGACAATGGTTGGGTCTAACCCAAACATTTTTGTATAAGACCAAGAAAAAACATATTGGTATTCTTGGAAGAGGGCCTTATATGTTATAATTTCCTCTGGAGAGCATGCGACTCTTAAGGTGATTTATTCCACGACATTGGGTTTGAAAAAAATGTATATCTTGATTGTGGGTGAGATACTTTCCATATTTCCTTCTTCAGACACATAAGGTGCGGGTATAGGATTTTTTAACCAATCCACATGGACAGAGGGGATGAAATCCTTAGCTTCTATGGTATAGACAGGGGAATATGAGGGTGTTCGAAAGGCATTGTGAGCCATAAAAAAGGATCGATGAGGAAAGGAATCCCATGGGTAATCTGGTGCACATTAAACCTCTAGAATGTCTTCATCGGATTGAAAGGTGAGGAGTATAGGGAGTCTGTAATAGGAGAGATTGGGGTGTTGAGATTCATGGGGGTAATAGGTGAGGCGTTTATGGATGGAGGTTAGGTTGAGGACTAGGTATCATCATTTGAATATAAGGTTCATGGACCTACAGGAGGGGAATGAGGACCTTTAGTAGACATCATGAACAAAATATCCATATATGAATTGTATGTAGAATGGTATGGAGGAGGGGGAATCTTATACACCAATGTTATAAGGGAATTTGGGGGGTTTAGGGGGAAGTCCTCACATCGTGGTGGAATAGTTGTGGAAAGTGGGGTCAAAGGAAGAAGGTTGGGCCTTGGAGGGGGTATGCCATGACTTCCTGGATGAGGATTGTTCACATATTGGTCCATCAGGTTGTGTACTCGTGGTGTAATGGGTGGGATGGAATCCCTCCAACGTCATCGTCCCTTAATGATGAGTGGGAATCAATATGTGTAATGATCCATATGGTAACATAATGCACAAGGGAATCACATGTGCTCTTTTACTAATGTAAAAATGTAGTGAATGTCAGTAATTGTTGATACAGAGGAGATGGGTTGGGAGGATTGGGTAATATGGTTTGGTGTACTACTACTAGGGTGTCCCAAAATTGAGGGAGGGCTAGGCAGTGGTGCGTGTAATGGTCATGTTGAGAGAAGATAGCGTAAGAATGCTTGGTTCTCAAACTGGGGGGTTTTGAGGAAGAAGGTTCCCGTGAGGTTGGTGGGGCTATTGGTGTGGGTAGTAGCAAAGCACATATGGGTTTTGGAATGAGATTTTGAAACTCAGGTAAAGAGTGGAAAATATTGGTGGGATGTCCAATGTTGTTGCCTAATGTCCATGTGGGTGGTATGCATGGTGTGGAAGGGGAAAGAGGTTCCTTATTCTTCGATGTTCCTCGTTGGTTTGTGGCAGTGCTCCCATTACGATTAGTAGTGTCTCTTGTGGTGGTAAGATTTCCCCCAAATTTGTGATCGATTAGGTGAGTGGGTGGGTGAGCCACTGATTGCGACAATGAAGTCATGGGTTGAGGTGGGAGAGATAAACCTAGTACCATAACTAGTGGTTCTAGATACCATACAGGGATGGTTATGACTGTATTAGGTAAGGTGAGGGTAGAAATAACTTGGTATGTTGTTACTCCCGGGAAGGATAAAATAAGGGTATTTGGGTAATGGAATGTGGGATCATTTGCCAAATAGGGATTTGACCCATGGGTAGTGGGTTTTCGATTGATTCTCCCAAGGGTGGTCCCTCAGGAAGTGCCTCTTGTGTAATAGAAGGGAGGATGGTTCAATGAGTCTCTAGAAGGAGGGGTGTCTAGAATATCCACCCCATCTGAGGTAACTATACATACATTGGTTGTGTCAGGGGTGGGATTGGGGTATCTTGGGTATGACCCTAGTAAATATGGGTCATAAAATAGTCTTGGTCCAACATCTACCATTGGCACAAGGTTGACACTTGATAGGATGAGCAACAAGATGTTATCAATGTGTCCTAGCTGGTTAGGTTCATAGTGGGTTAGCTGATCAATGGTGATAGTTTTCCCGTTGTGAGGGAATAACTTCGTGTGAAAGAATGAGGAATCTACAACATGCATGGCATACATGTATCTTCGTTAGAAAAGGATATTGTAATACAATGAGGCATCTATGACTTCTATGTCTATTAGGATTGTCTTGCCACCTGATTCCACTATAGCATTTTGATACAATCCATATGGTTGGGATGGTCTACCATCATAAGGTTGAAGGGTGATGGAGGAGGGGATTAACTTAGGTTAACCGAGTTGATGCCATAATGTTTTGGAAATTATTCAAGTAGATTCTCCTTCATCAATGATGCAACAATGGATGGTGATATTCCATATTTTGACTGGAATCTAGAATGTAACTAACGATGGGAGGCATGGGTCTGCTCTGTCTAAGTCAAATGTGATTTGATGGGTGTTTGCGAGATCCACTACCCCCAACTATGAGAGTAATTCCTTTTGTTGGAAAGGGCATGTCCTAAGAACTTCCATAACTGACATCGAAGCTTGTGATTGTGCTAGATAGTCAATAAGGTTGTATCTATGAGCATCCCGAGCATGAGGAGTATGCACATTCTTGTGTAATGGTGCATGAGGCATATGGGAAATGACTTCAGTGTTAGGATGAGATATCATCAAAGGTTGTCTTGTTGGTGGTTGGGGGTTTTTCAAGGTTGTGGTTAATGGATCATGGGTTCTACCATATTGTCGACTGTGATTTTGTAAAATTATTTCCTCTTCAGTGGTGAGGAGGATACTACGGTCGGTAGTATTATCGGGATGGAATTCGTCGGGTGTAGGGAACGACCCTTGTGGGTGTGGGAGTTGGGTCATTTATGGGTGGGTATTAATGAAACCTTGATGCAGGATAGGGTTTTGTAATACTTCCAGTGGTGGTTGTTATCACTCCAAGAGTATTTCCCTGACTGTAATGGGAATGAGCTTGGTAACTTAAATATTTAATAATGTATGGGAAATGGAATCAAGTTAGATGAATAAATAAGACCTCATTCACTCAAGACATGCATAAACTCAACTAAAACAAGTCTTCTAACTATCACTGTTCAGAGGGTTTGCAATATAGGTGAAAAGATGAAGAATCCTCACTACGTTGGTAGATTCATACATAAAACACTTATATATGAATGGCTAGTCATAACAAGGAGAATATACTTGCAATTATAATTATCAATACAGAGATAGGATGACAACTATATGGTATTAGGTAAATAGAATAAACGTGAATGAAACATCCAAGTACAAGTATAGAACAAAAATGAAAATGTGGATCTGAACATGTAATTGCAAAAGAGCTTGTATTAATTTGACAAGAACATGAGAAGCTTGAGTAAAAAGTGGCTAAGAGTCCCTAAAGTTGAACCACAGTCCTCAAACTGTCTTTCCCCCCCGCCCTTAGTTCCTATTCTACCTTCATCTTTATAGCTTTACAATGTATTATCTAGATCCTGAAAGAATGGATCTGATTTACTAAAAACAAAAAGTCAAAATATATTTGCAAAAAAAACTAGGAAGAAATCCTCAAGATGAGTTCAATCCCTATCTAATGATCTTCAAAAGTGGTAGAAAGTTTATGAAGTGTAGTCTAGCCTTCCAAGGCTCTTTAGTTTGATATCCTAAAGATGAAATTCGAGTTGGATGATGTGTCTTCAAAACCCTGATTTTTTGCCTTTGAAAAAGACACCAAATTTATTTGAATAACCTCTTCTGATCTTATCCCTCACAAATAGAATTCAAATATAACTTTATAATTCACCATTTATCCATTAGAATCGATTTCAAACATTAGCTTGTTGCCCTGTAACAGTTATTTAAAGAATTTTCTGACATCTGATATTGCGGGGAGATTTTGAATATATTCCTGAGCTTCAAATCCAAATATTATTGCATCACTTGAAATCTTAGGATGTGTAGTCATCAATCAACTATTTGAACGTGCGAAACGGACATTCCAAGGCTGAGAAAAATGATTTTTCCCAAAGGCAGTTTTTAGGAAATTCTACAGGTTTTGGTGGTAACGGCTTCAAGGATTCTTTGATGAAGATCCTCTCTTTCTGACTAGTCTCTTTAATTCCTCCTAATGAGTCTTATCTTGAGTCTTATCTTGTGTTTCTCCTTCAATTAAAGTATCATTTTGTGCAAGAGTCTCTAATCCACAAAGGTTATGACTCGAAAAAAACACTGTAACAAGATTTGAGGCGGGAATTGCTCAATTCTCAATCACAGAAGAAAAACTTAAGTCACTTAATGCTTGAAATGCACAACTGTATAATGAACTTTCCCTTCAAACTAGAATTTCAACCATCTGTTGCCTTTGATATGAAACTGGAGCTTCAGTTGCGTGCATTTATGAGAGAATTTCAAATATTTGCTCTGTTAATCAATACAAGGAATCGGTGCGTGAAGTAATGAATGTTTAACCACATTCCCAATTAAATGTGACATCATAGCATTCATAATCATATCCATAAGATCCACACACAATATTGAGTTTGTTATGATATATTCCATCGTGAAATTCTATGCCATACACAATTTTAATGACAACTGACAACCCGAGCATATAAATGAAGTTTCGGTAGGTATTCCTTAGCAAACTACAATGAGAACCACGAGATGCACCATTTGTCATGATTTTCGGCGGATAGCAATGATTCCCAGGCTCACTTGGTGTTTGGCGTGTCTAAAAGCACGAGAGTTTTAAATTTAAACGTGAAAATTTTTTCGGTGGTTAAGGGCCTTCTGCCATGCGCCTCTTATCCACCAAAAAGGTCCACTTTCGGTAGTTAAGTGGTCTTTTGGTAAACCCCTTAAACCACCAAAACCTATAATTCAAAAATTAACAAGCCAACATCCAAAGTGATGGTTCTTTCAACTGTACACTTTAAAAATAGACCTCCTAAGGTACTCTAAAAAATTTAGAAAGAAATTTTTTGACTCTATCTTATCACCTAAAATAATAAAACTTTGGCAGTGTTATTTTAGGAGATAACACCTGTCTCCTACTTGGGGATGAAATCCTCCCAGTGAGGTTTCCAAGAACTCAGTAGTTCCAGTCACCTTTTATGTTGGGCATGGAGTCATCTGGCTGCCTTTGGCATTGGGCATGGAGTCAATTAGCCTGTGAAACCAATCTCTGAAAACTCTCAAGCTTTGTGCAACTGGTCTTTGAATACCTTCAAAACCTGCCTTTATTCAACCAATGTTAACTACTATTTCTGCTACAATCTGGAAATGCTCGGGCAGTGAGCTTATTTTCTACTCCAACACTAACCATCTCTGCCATTTGTTAAGTGAATGTTGATTTCCATAGTATCCATCCAAGCAATTTGAACACTGAAGAAATCTTGTCTTTATTACTGATCAGCAAATGATGCTGAACATGCAACCATAGTGACAAGGAGATTTTCAGGAAATCATACTTACCCAGAAACACTGGCAAACTAAGAAAATCTGAAATTTTCAGGTTCTTTGAAAAGTATAGATCCATGAAAAATGCTACTGGATCCTTGAAAAGAAAATAAGAAACATGTTTCTCCTCATAAAACAGTTGCACATCTATGGCAGCCTCCTGCTCAGCCATGGCTGTTCCTTTGCTGGAAAACTGATCACCTTCTTGTTCCCCTGATCTCAGATTTTGATCATCAATCATCACAACTTCCTCTTTAGAAAAGTTCTCAGAAGATGATGATAAGACAGTATTAAAATCATATGAACAAGGCTTAGTTAAAAACATATAATTTCCTGTGCAATCACTAGTCATCATAAGCTCTTCCTAATTTACAAACTTATCATAAGCTTCACATGCATACCTGTCTCTGGAATACTCAGCGAACACTGAAAAATATGACCCTAAAACTGAATTGAACTTACATGTTGGCTGCTATCCCAAATCTGCTCCAACCTCATTTCTCTCATGCTCAACCATGGTTGTTCCTTTGCTGGAAAATTGATCACCTTCTTGTTCCCTGTCTCTAGAACATTCTGCCAATGTTGACGAATTCAAATCCGAATCTGAAATAAGCTCGTATGCTTTCTATTGTTCTAAATCTACTTCACACTCATTACCTCCCTGCTCAAAATGTGAACCATACTGACATTGTTTTTGCTCATGTGCAAACAGATTGTCAAAGTCAACCCGCTGTCGGATCCTCTTGGAAGCATGGATGTTCTCCTTCACCTCTTGAGCGTCTTCAAACAAGTTCCCTAATGATGAATACTTCCTTTATAGCAAGAGAAGGACACGTTCATTATGCTGAGACATAATATAGTATACCATGGAAACAATCTCAGTAGGCCGAATCTCCAATGGGATTTCATAATATGTCCTATGGAACCTTCTGTTGAAAACAGTCAAAGATTCTTCCTTCTCTCTCTTCAAAGTACAAAAATCGTCAAGGTATTGATCAAGACATTTATTCTCACCCCAAT
>JZKD02S1672677.1:1590770-1608600 GCA_000966675.3 Picea glauca | reverse complement strand
ATTTTGTGCAAGAGTCTCTAATCCACAAAGGTTATGACTCGACAAAAACCCTGTAACAAGATTTGAGGCGGGAATTGCTCAATTCTTAATCACAGAAGCAAAACTTAAGTCACTTAATGCTTGAAACGCACAGCTATATAATGAACTTGCCCTTCAAACTAGAATTTCAACCATCTGTTGCCTCTGAGATGAAACTGGAGCTTTAGTTGCGTGGCTGTATGAGAGAATTTCAGATATTTTCTCTGTTAATCAATACAAGGACTCGGTGCATGAAGTAATGAACGTTTAACCACATTCCCAATTAAATGTGACATCACAGCATTCATAATCATATCCATAAGATCTGCACACAATCTTGAGTTTGTTATGATATATTCCATTGTGAAATTTTGTGCGATACACAATTTTAATGACAACTGACAACCCAAGCATATAAATGAAGTTTCAGTAGGTATTCCTCAACAAATTGCAATGAGAATCATGAGATGCACCATTTGTCATGATTTTCGGTGGATAGCAATGATGCCCAGACTCACTTGATGTTTGGCGTGTCAGAAAGCACGAGAGTTTTAAATTTAAACGTGAAAAAATTTTCGGTGGTTAAGGGCATTTTGCCATGCGCCTCTTATCCACCGAAAAGGTCCACTTTCGGTAGTTAAGTGGTCTTTTGGTAAACCCCTTAAACCACCGAAACCTATAATTCAAAAATTAACAAGCCAACATCATAAGTGATGGTTCTTTCAACTGAACACTTCAAAAATAGACCTCCTAAGGTACTCTAAAAAATTTAGAAAGAAATTTTTTGACTCTATCTTATCACCTAAAATAATAAAACTTTGGCAGTGTTATTTTAGGAGATAACAGTGGTGGTAGTATATAATTGGGAGGTCCCTATGGTGCTCCTTGAGGGTTATGTGCTCACGAGGGATTCACGACGTCCTTCATACATTTTTAGTAAGATATTTGGGGGAAATGGTGAGTGTAATGGCCATAATCACCACATAATGCACAAGGGTAGTTGGTTCAAAGTTTGTTATTTCACCCTTGGCTTGGTTGGCCATTATTATTTCCCCCTTGAGGGTTTGTATTGGTTTTGCGTTGGTTGCCTCCAAGTTGGGGATTTTGTTGTGGGGGGTTCCATGGTTTTGATTCCTTCCCTTCTTCTAATTATTGTTGACGTTTTGAGGTGGGTTGTTCATATGCAACTTTTCAAAGGATTGAACTTGTTGGAAAGGGGAAGGTTGTATAAAGTTGACCCCCTCCTAGTGTTGTCTGGGTGGGGTTACAATAGGTTGGGGAGGACTCAAGAAATGATAATATGGATTACCTTGTGGGGGTACATATGGGTTGTAATAAGTGGAGGTGGATCCATTATTACTGGGTGGATATGAGGTTGTTGGTGGGTGAACCCTATGTGGGACATGTATTTGTTTGGGAAGAGACATGGATAGATTTCTACCCATGATAGGAGGAGGAGGTGCCATGAATGGTGGATGGGGAGGATAATATGGAGTTCACCCATATGGTGGAAAGTATGGAGTTCCCCCATATGGTGGAAAGTATGGATTGGTCCCATATGTGGGTATTGTTTGCGCGTGTGGTTGAATATGAGACATGGAGCCAATCAACCCATAAACAATGTGTGATGTTCTAGGTTTTCCTTGACCAACAAGGTACATTTGGAACAATAGTGTATAGGTACCCTGATTGGGAGTAGATGAGGTCAAAATGTTGTGCCTTAGTGATGGCTTCGTCTTCAGTTTGGGGGAGGGTTGTATCCCCATGTTTGGAAAGGGTAGGAATGAGCGATCGAAGGAACCAATATAACCTTTATTGTGGTGTGGTATCGACCTTGCATATGCTTCAACATCTACACCACTCATGATTATTTTCATAAATATGAACAAATATGGTTTGTTCGCATTCTGAAAGAATATCCAAACTAGTGTCATCACAAATAGGGAGTTGAAAAAATGATAGTAATGCTTTGGATAAATACTCGAAGGGTGTGTGGGACCTCGGATGCGTGAATATGTACCATTTGGCAGCAGTTCCAATGAGGATTTCCCAAAACAACTGTGTATTAATGGAATCTTCCATTATGCTATTGGAAGAACAACATAAGTGAAAGGACATGACATGGTTGGCTAGATATTCTCCAACTTTTTCTTCAAACTTAAGAATGTTAGAAGGTGGCTTTATGGGCATATTCGGCCAAGTTGGGTCATGTAATATGGGATCATTTGTTAGTTTGGTTAGATATGGGGTGTTTATTGAAGCTAAGTAGGGCATGATGGGGGTGGATCCTACCATGGTATGGGGTGAAGTGGTTCCTTGGGATCTTGTATTTTGTGAAAAAGTTTGAGCTCTACCTCCTTGTGGTGGAGGGTTTGTTTGTGAGTTAATTTGGATATTGGTTCTAAGAAAACTATCCCCTAGAAATATTGATCCTATTACCATAGAATTAACTAGTGTATGTGGTGGTATTGCTTATGTATGAGCAAAATTAGGAACACCACCCAAAATTGGGAGTAAGTTTCTCAAGCACCTAGAATGGATAGGATATTGTGGTTCCCATATGATTCTAGCTTAGAGGTGGGTGTGTGAAAATGGTGGTGAAGAATGATAGGACAAGTTTCTTTCAAATTACTTTAAACAATGTATTCATAAACTTTATGTAATCAAGTGGTGAGAATCATACATAAAAACAATGTGAAAGGTAGTTTGGGATTTTTGTGACTCTGTGTGAGGGAATAAAAATAGAACAACAAGTGCACGTGTCTTATCCGAAATAACATCCTTCCTCTCCAATAACATTGGACCTCCAAAAAATCACTCGATAGTGGGGCTAGAACCCACTTGAGTAGAATCTAGTGAAGGGATGAACAATCAGTTATAATGAGGGGTGAAAGGGGTATATCCCAGAAGTACTAGCGATATTTCCCAATAGTCATTCAAAATATGACTGAGGTGTGATTGCATCCCACAACCTCCACCTTGGGTAGATAAATCCTAGATTGGGACACTAAGATACCTCCATCAAGCACAATATTTAGATTTTTAGCCTCATAAATAGGTCACGGGATGGATGCTTTCTAAGGGTTGGGTGACCCAAGGAGGAACGCAGAGAAAAATTAGACCTTAGCCTTTGACCCTTCACAGGTGTCTCCCTACCTTATGGTATATGAATTCTTGAGTGGGAGGATTTTAGCACCCTAATTCACAACTTCTAAGTTTCAAATGAGAAAAATGATAATGGGGAGTCTTTTGGATACCTATCCCAAGATCTTAACCTAAATTGCACTTTTCTTTTTGTGTTCCTCCTGTGGAGGTTAGATGTGTGTTGTTTATGGTGACTTTTAGAATGTGAAAGTAGGATGTGAAGTTGGGTTCATGGACCAAATTCGTTTTTATGATGGTTTTCCAAAAGACTCTTTACGAAACAAGTGAATACCAAAAAAGAGTTTCAAGTATCCAACAAAAGATTTTTTTGAGTGAGTGATTTTTTTTTTAATAAGTTAAATTCAATATTTTATGATGGTGGACTTCATGTTGTCCTTTACTTGTATTTTTTGTATAACTTACTAAATTTTTTCAAATAACCCTTGCAAATGAATAATCCTAATCTAACAAGGTGGATATGGAAATCCTTAATTTGACTCTTTTATCTCCTTGGAATGTTTTTTAATATAAGAAAGCTTGAAAACTATCCCTAGATTGTGAACATATGGGCATGTGTGGGCCCTTACAATCCTTTAGACTTCCTAGGTGATTTACTCTAAGAATTTGAAGCTATCCTAGGATTGTATTCATGTGGGCATATGGGACCTTACAAATCTTAGATTTAAGTTTCGAAATAAGCTAAGAGGTATTGGCCTCTCCTAGATATTGGTTGATTTTATTTAAGGGAGATGAAGACTTGTTTAGGAAATATATTTTATGATTTCCATGATCACACTAGGGTGTGAGGAAAGAGCATACTCCAAGGTTACTTAAATTAGTTTCTAGTCCCATATTAGTGTGATGACTTTGTAAAAGAAAAGCAGATACTGAAATTCACATGCTAAGATTTAGGCCATCCATGTGGAAAGTAAGGAATTAAAAGATGCAAAGGCTATTTTAATCCTCCCTAAATGTCTATCTATGTTATTAACTTATATAATCAAGAGTGGATCTCCAAGCCTACTATAAATGGATTTTACAACAGTGCATAAATCAAATCTAAAATACTTGGTGGAAGTGAACTGCTCAAGCTTTACAATTTAGAAAAAATAATATGAGATTGCGGCTAAACCATATACATTCATGAACAAAGTGAAAAGTGCATGTATAGAGAGTTATGATAGAGCATGGATATGCATAGAACACACGTCTATTTTCCTTGAACCGACGTTCACGTACAGAAGTTGGTGGGACAAAAATTTTGAACAATTTCACTCAATGTGGGATGAAATCTTGGTCTCTAAAGGTCATAATAGGCCGGTTTTAATACCTCAAAACACAAATAGGTGAGAAACAAAGCCTTAATATCCTAATTGGGGAGGATTTTGATCCAAATCCCCAATATGGTTGTCAATTTGTTGGGTTCTTTTTTCCACTTGGGTGAGAAAAAAGAGGTCCATTAACTATATAGTTAGGCTAGCAAGTCATCACAACAATTTGTTAGTTGATTAGTGGCTCATCCGAATAGAAAACAAGAAATAAAGAACACATAAATAAAATTAAACTAAGCATGTAACCACTAAAATTGATGCAATAAATAGACACAATGAATAGCTACCAAATGATATTGATCTTTGAATTAATAACACCTAGGAGAAATATGGGAACTTATGAGTCCCCTCTTCCTCCATGGGAAGTCTTTTGATGCTCCAAATACAAATCTTTCTCTCTTCTAACAATGGTTGAAAATGAAAATACAATGGTGAAGAATTGATTGTTTAACTTCTCAATAAGAGAGAGGTGCAACACTTTCTATGAATGATCAAAGAGTTCTAGGAGAAACATGGCTTCTCAAATACAAATTGAATAGCATAACAATACTCAAATTACTTCTTCTTCTTCTTTTCATACAATGACCCTTTATTTATAGGAGGATGGAAAGATTTTTCCAAACCAGTTTCAAATGTGAATGGGAGGTCTTTGGATGTACCTCCCATCCCTTTCATTGAGCCTGAACAAAATCATCAATGCACAATTTCTTCATCCGTGCGTGTTTTCGGATTGTCAGTCATGCAAAATGCACATTCTGCGCATTGTAAGTTGTGTTAGTCTACGTGGATGTGTGCACGCTAATTATGTTGAATACTCACATAACTTCAAAACCACTTTTTTATAGGTTTTTTATTATCTTTCCAAACTGAGTGAGATACTTCCATAATTATTGGTAGTATGTTGTGCTTGTACTGACTGATTCTTCATCCATTGAATATGTTTGTGGTGAGGAAGTTTTTGGTGATGACAAGGAATTACCTCAAGAAGTGTCCACCAAAATTTTCCATGGAGAATTAATCATGGAAAAATTGAAATCGGGCAATCTTGAGGACATAATAAAAGATTATTCCCTCTAGCAAGAATATCAAGATCAGATACAGGGGTAGAGAAGCTCATGATAATAACATTCCTTAATTGTACCCATATGTCTCCTTCCTCTTTTTTCGTTATGTTGTTTTCTGATTTGGAATATGAAGAGTCAATTTGTAAAATGGTTTGGGGTTCATAATTGCAATATTATAATGTAAAAAATTACTCCTCATTATAAAAAGGGAGGATTTTCCATAAGAGAGGGATTTTTGTTTCCACATGTAGCAGAACAATATTTTTACTGCATGTGAATTTGAATTGGAAGACACATTTTTTAAGATTGTGGTGTTAATGTGTATGAATGTCACTATTCAATTTATGCATGTTTATTCATGTAGTATGTGGATATTGGTTTATGAATTACTTCTAAATTAATGTTCTCATGTTTACAGTCACTATGATTTTTAAATTAAGTACAGTGACTGTGTGATGCAGTTAATTAATCAATTACTTGGTTCTAATTGGTTATGTTTTTAAACAATCATGTTACTTGTATATATGAATTTCTTTTGCACAAGTAATTCAAATATTTCACTGTACTCATCCTTTTTTGCTTGGTCCTGAACAGGATAGGATACTATATAATAGAATAGAAAATGCATCCTAGGACTGTAATCATTCATTGTAGCTTAGAAGTAGTTAGTTAGGAATTTCATTTTTAATTCATATGAGAACCTCCAATTCTCAGATTCATATTTAGTTATCATATTAGTTAGATTGGTAACCAGCCCAAAATTTGGTAAGAAACACTATCCCAAACAAGAGTGGATCTAATTGGGACCTTCAATTGGGAATTTCCCCCTATCTAATTTAACAGGTAATTTTGACCCATCGACACAACAAAAGGAAAGGAAATGCAATTCAATGCAAGGAAATGTCAAGGAAAGGAAAGGAAATGCAAGGAAAGGAAATACATGGAAAGGTAAGGCAATGCAAGGAAAGGAAAGGATAGGCATGGAAAGGAAAGGCATGGAAAGGGAAGGTCTAAGTCTAGGTCTAGGTCTACGTCTAGGCCATGGTCTAGGTATAGTTATAGGTCTAGGTCTAGGTGATGGTCATGTTCTAGGTATTTTAATATTACAATGACCTAGTTTTTCCTTTTTGGGATAATGATGAGAAAGTTTGGTACATGATACTTCATGTGATGGAATAATAACCTTTAGAGATTGTTGGAAAATAAGCTTCTGAACCTAAATTCTTATTCTTTCACACATAATTCACATATACATGCTCACATTGTGGATCATTAAGAAGTTATGTGATGAAATCGTATATTTTCATTCTTTTACTCATATTCATGATTCATTTCATAAACATAATGTGATTATTATGAGTCTAGTTGCAAGGACAAACTATGAGTTCATTTGAGGAGATTCGATGGTGAATGGATCTTGTTGTTTTAATTTATATTTCACATATTACATTATTTCAAATACAAGGCAAAGAAATACAAGGAAAAGAAAGGAAAGGTAAGAAAATACATGGCAAGACAAGGCATGACAAGGAAAGGAAAGGAAATGTAGTGAAAGTGAATGCAAGGCTAGACTTGGAAAGGAAATTGGGAAACCAGGAAGGGCACATCCTATCCTTCATCAGTAAACATGAGAACATTTAGAAGGTTGTTTGTATTTACTATGGTAAACTACCCTCGCCACTCTTGTTGAGAAGGGTGCTTTCTAATAAAGAGTTAGTATGTCAGTTGTGTCAGTTAGTTATATTGTAAACATCCCTCGACAATCTAATTGAGCACAGTGCTTCCTAATTTTTTTTAACATGTCAATTTATGTTAGTCAGTTGCATTGTAAAAAAATATCACCATTATGACTGAGTAGAGTGCTCCAAAATAACGAAAAAACTTCCCCTATAACTGCAAAGGAATAAATTTCCTAGTCTAATAAATGGCTCTCCTCTCTTACTAAATATATTGATGGTCTTTTTTTGTTTCATCTTGTCTTATTCTTTGTATACTCTCTGCATTTTTTATGTTGTGTGGTGGTCTCTGAGTTTTCTATTCTCCAATGTGCATTGTATTGTTGCATGTAATTCAGATATACATTGTATATCAATTGGTATTAGAGCCTCAATCCCATCTAGCTTCTACTCAACCATGATATTTGGACAAGAGTCCATTCTTCATTTTTTTTTCACAGAGTTCAACGCCCTTCTTAGGGCTTCCATCATTCCCTCTTCCAGGATTCTAGTGGTCCCTCTTCAGGGCTTCCAGTGCATCATCTACTGGGGGGTTCCAACACATGTCTCATTGGATTTACTCTTACCAATATTAATGTAGATCCAAATGATGGTTTTAAAACAATGTTTGGACATGTATTTGGCATCCACAACTTGGATGCTCTTAGGTTCAAGTCCTTTGATATTCACATCATGGTCATGTTGGTGGAAAGAGATAAATTCCACACAGTGGTTACTGAAGTAGGTATCTACCAAAATACACCATTGAATATCCAAAAAAACATCAAATCCAACACCCATGATATCGAATTCATATTGGAGGATATAGTCATTCTTAGAATGTTCTACTTTGTGCACAACATGCTCACATTGAATATTGTTTTGGCATGGGATGCTAATGAGGAAGTGTTTTGAAGTATATATATGGAGGCCAAAATTATTAACCTATTTCATAATAATAATTTTTAGCGTACATTCAGTATGAACATACAAAATAACCTTTTTTGTTTAATATGGGAATAAAACTTGGAAGTATCAAGTCTACCCAAAGTAGTCATGGAAAAGAGGGAGACTAAGGGTTATCCTATTTCTAATGGTGGAGGGGGATGACCCACATGACAAGGAAATACATGGAAAGGCAAGACAAGGAAACTCAAGGAATGACAATACATGGCAAGGCAAGAAAAGGCAAGACAAGAAAAAGAAAGACAATGCAAGGAAAAATCCAAGGCAAGGCATGGAAAGACAAGGCAAGGCAAGGAAACACAAGAGAAGGTCAATTAGGTCTCACAAGACCCAATGTAGTGTGATTTTGAAACATGACACAATTAAGAGGAAAATGGAAAAAGGAAAAAGATATCATTTTCTTATATCATTATTAATAAAGTTTTATTGTTCTACCTTTAAACATTATTATAAACATATTAAGATGAAAATTCATCCATATAGGTTTCCATTAGTACATTATGGTTGAAATGTTTTTTTGTCATTAACACTTTTGGAGAAAATGGAAATTGGTGAATAGTGTTTTTTCTTTAATACATTAAGTGGAAAAATATCCAAATGGAAAAAATTATCCCTTAAAATTTCCTTTGAATACTTTACAAGTTGAACAAGTTCTTGCATAACCCTTGTAGTAAGTCTCACTTATATCTATGTTTCATTTGTATCATATGATTTTAATAATTTGGGCATGTGAATATACCTAAGTTTGATGTATCAGTATATGATTTCATCATAAACAATATCATTCATTAGTGCATAATAAACAACCATAGATACACAGTTCACCATAATTTATGTGGAAACCCAAATGGGAGAAAACCACATAATGGTTTCTTATATATATCAAGATTACATTCATAGGAATCACCAAATTCCCAATTCCTTAGAACAAATTGGAAGGAGGCTCCGATCTGAAGGAAGCTACAACTCCTTGAATTATCCAGCTACAACTAGAAGGAGGCTCCACCCCCCTAGTTTACAAGCTCCAACCTGAAGGAATATCCAAATTCCTTAGTTCTATGGCTCCAACCGAAAGGAGGATACAACCCTCTAATTTTCAGGCTCCAACCTGGAGGAAGCTCCAACTCTGTTTGTTCTATGACACCAACTAGAAGGAGGCTACAACCCTCTTTCCTTGCCCCATCCTGCCTCCCTGAAATATAAGTGTAGAATCAAACTGTCACTACCAATGATACTATCATTTCCACTATGTCATGAACCTATAATCAACCTATCATCCAACCTATCATTGTCACTATCTCATCAACATGTAATCAATCTGTCATCCAACCTATCATTGTCACTGTCACATCAACTTGTAATTGCCACTGTCTCTATCACTATAACTGATATACCATCATCAACCTGTTTGTCTCAACCATGTACCAAACATGTACCAAATACCTATACCATATCATGCATTTTGATGTAGGAGCATCGTCAGTAGCAAGCAAGCGTGGAGGAGGAAGACAACAGGGATGAGCACCATCACATTTTTGGCACATGTTGAAAATTGTTTGCAATATTTTGAAAGTTTGGATGCGAAGAATTTAATGTAATAGTTAAGAAGGGTGTAGTCCCATATTTTAAATAGATCTTGAGTGATTCTCTCTCATCTGTAAGGTGTAGAGGCATTTATGCATAGTTAATGAAACTAGGTAGATTTAAATTCTAGATTAGACAGTTTTAGGAGCTAGAAGGAAAACCGACTATAGACACCCTCATCTTGTATCATTGTAACATTATCAAGAATATCATAGAGCATAGAGAAGAGTTGTAGCAGAGAGCTATGTAGAAGAATCCATGTATAGAAGTTCTGAAATTAATATATGAAGCTTTGATTCAAACTCATGGGGTTCTGATGTTTTCTGTGTATACATGTTGAATGCTATGCTTATGGTTGTTTTAATCTTTCTGTTGTGCATTTTATTTTATTCTATGTATGTATGATTTCATGGTAAGTGTTTGAAGTCTGAGAGAGTAAGGAAATGAGTTTCAATTGTTCTCTTATTGAGTCAAAGTTCCTACAAGGAGTACAGTGAAGCATCCACAAGGAGTGCATTGATGGGTTCAAAGTTCATCTCTGGAAGCTCAGGAGGGATATTGTTGTTCTCATTTCAAATGAAGTGCAAGACAAGCATAGAAGATGTGCAAGGTGTGCGCGGGCTAGTCAAGACCTTATAACACATAGACTAAGGTTGAGAGGTTGAAGGACTACTGTTGTAGAGTTGCATAGAGTCAAGAGATTCAAATATTTAGGAATATTTGAAGAAGTGCCACAAGGAGTGCGTGCAGAAGTCTTTTAGGAGACTTGAGTTTGTGAAAGGAATATCATGAGGTTCAACACTTTCAAAGTGTCGAAGATCAGGAGAGGAATTTTGGTCATCGTGTAGAGGCCAATTCAAAGTGAAGAGGATTGCTGAGGTGACTCAGAGAAGAGGTTCTTGAAGAAGGAATTTGGACCGTCGAGGTTCTCCAAGGAGAACTCTTGAAATAGTGAGAACCGTAGGATATACAAGAGTTGCAAGGTGGATAAGGGGCCACTGATCTTGACTTATTGGGATGTAAGATCATTTTGTCATTTCGGGGTTCAAAATTCCAAAGTGTAAGACAAATCCTTGACTGATCAAACCCCCCGAAATGTGAATAGAAGTATTCGTGTGTGGAAAGAGCGGGTAAAGAGTATAAGTGTTTCAGAGTTCAGGAAAATGGGGATTATAGTGAAATAAGGTTGGGGTCAAGAGTTTCAAACTCCCGATACTCGGAAACCCAAAACAAGAGGAGGCGACCCATGGAAGGACAAGAGACTTCCTGTCGAGGTTCGTGAAAGTAGCAAGGAAAAGTACCATTTTGGTATTTTGGGACTTCAAAGACTGGAAGATGGAGGTGACAGAGTATTCAATCCTTAGCATATCGAACTCCCAGTATGAAAAAGTCCGAAAGGATTTTAGAAGATGAAATTTTGGCATTTCAGGGTTCAGAGGTTCGAGGACCCTGAGGACATAGTGGAAGTGCTTTTCAGTGGTTGAAATCTCGAAACCGCGAAGAGGAAGGGAAGACCAGAACATTTTCATTTTGGTAAATCAGAGGTTGGAAGTTCGAGACTCCAGGAGTCAAGAGAAGAGTTGCACGTCATCGCAACTCCTGAATTTGCGAAAGCCAAAAAGCCGAAATTGACATCACAAAAAGGCAAGAATTAGTATTTTGGGTTTTGGAGGTCGAAGAGATAAGGTGCTCGACCACGAGATTGATGAAATCATGAAATCCAGTATCATGAAATAAAAGAGGAGTTTCCTCAAGGTTTGTTGTGGGTGTTGGTTTCCCAAAAGGGAAATAAAAGAGCCAATCGAGCTCTCAGGGGCCGAAAAGAAAAGATCATGTGCGGATCCCAACCTGCGGGTCTAGGGGTCTGTGTTAGTTGTGGTATCAAAGCCCTTCTCTATTTGATATTGTAGATAGAGGGTGCGAGAAAGATTTACAACCATGCCACCAAGAAGAAGAGACAGGCAAACACCCGATCCACCAGAGGAAAGGGAAATGCCAAGAAGAAGGGGTAGGCAATTACCTAATCCGCTAGGGGCAAGAGAGATGCGTGAAATGTGTGCTAGCATTGATGCCATGGAAATAGCACAGAGGCACACAGTCATTGTTGGAGATATCAGTGAGTCTGAAAGTGAAAATGAAGTTGGACATGGAGGAGAAGAACTTGTATTAGAAGAACGCCTATTCATGGTTGTTGCAAGGATAGGTGCCAGGGAAAAAATGGACATTCCATTATATGAGGGAAACCTGGATGTTGTAGAGCTTCTAGACTGGATTAGAGATCTGGATAAATACTTTGACTATGAGGATGTTGAGGAAGACAAGAAGGTTAAATATGTTGTCACAAGACTTAAAGGGCATGCAGCATTATGGTGGGATGAACTACAGGCTGACAGACAATGCAAAGGCAAGCAGAAAATCAAGAGTTGGGATAGAATGGTTGTGAAGATGAAGGTAAAATTCATACCCAAGGATTACCAAATCACTCTATTTCGAAGGATGCAGAATTTGAGACAGAAGTTGATGTCAATGAAAGAGTACACTAAAGAGTTCTACAAACTAAACATCAGGGTAGGTCATCGTGAAAGTGATGATGAAAAGGTTTCCAGATATATGAATGGTCTGATATATGACATCCAAGATGAGATGAGCATGATGACCATCTGAACGATGGAAGATGCTTATCAGATGGCTCTAAAGGCTAAAGAGAAGCTGAGTCGAAAGCAAAGCCAAAGAGGGCGAGACAGAAGTCAAACCAAAGGAAAAACAATTTCCCAAGACAAAAATCAGAAATGTAAGGAAGAGTGGAAGAAACCTCAAACTCAAATTGAGAGAGGTGGAATCTCACAAATAGGACAGTATGCAGATAGAAATACTTTTCCTCGAACCAGAGGAAGAGGAAGAGGCAGAGGTGGAAAAATAAAATGCTTCACATGTGGAAAGAATGGAAACAAATCCTATGAATGTCCAAATAAGAATAAAGAAGGAGGTTAAACTCACATTGCCAAAGCACAGTGATGGAATGTTGAGGTAGAAGATGCTGAAGGTGAAAGATCACTGATGATGAGGAAAGTTCTCTTAACGCCAGAGAAGGAGGTAGAAAATCTAGTCCAAAGGAACATACTTTTTCGGATTGCTTGCAAGACCAAAGACAGGGTATGCAAGGTCATCGTGGATAGTGGTAGCACATACAATCACGTTTCTATAGAGATGGTAGAAAAGCTGGATCTGGAGACTATTGAACATCCAAGCCCATACAGAGTTTCATGGCTACAAAAAGGGCATCAGGTAAATGTCACTAAACAATGTTTAGTTGAGATTAAAATAGGAGGATATAAAGATGAAATACTATGTGATGCCATTCCCATGGATGTTTGTCATCTATTGCTGGGTAGACCATGGCAATATGACAGGAATGTGATTCATGATGGGAGAAAGAACACATACACCCTGGAGAAGAATGGAAGAACTCACATGTTGTTGCCAGTTAAGGATAAAGAAGTGACAACAGAGGTAAGAAACACTGTACTTCTCATGAGTGGGAAGGAACTTCTTAAATAGATTAAGAAGAAGGAAGAAACACAATTAGTCGTGGTGAGGAAACCTCAGATTGTCTTAACCAGTACAAGGGTGGATGATTTACCAGAAGAAATCTAGAAGTTGTTGGAGGATTTTGTTGATATATTCGTGGACGAACTACCTTGTTCATTGCCACCGATCAAAAGTGTGAGTCATCATATTAATCTCATACCTAGAGCTAGTTTACCAAACAAAGAAGCATACAGATTGACACCACAGGAGAATGAAGAGGTCAAGAGACAGGTCTAGGATTTAATGAACAGAGGATTGGTTAGATAAAGCTTGATTCCATGCGTTGTTCCAACAGTTCTCAGTCCAAAGAAAGATGGAGGCTGGAGAATGTGTCCAGAATCAAGAGAAATTAACAAGATTACCATCAGGTATAGATTTCCATTGCCATGGATGGATGATTTGATGGATTGTTTGAGTGGAGCCAAATTTTTTTCAAAGATTGATTTGAAAAGTGGTTATCATCAAATTCGTATGAGAGAAGGTGATGAGTGGAAGACAACATTCAAGAGAAATGAGGGACTATATGAATGGCTTGTTATGCCATTTGGCTTAACAAATGTGCCTAATACTTTCATGAGGTTGATGAACGAAGTCTTGAAGGAGTTTATAGGAAAATTCATCATTGTATATCTTGACGATATACTGATTTTTAGTAGAACAGAAACAGAGCACTTGAAGCATTTGGCTACAGTGATGAAGAAATTGCAGCAAGAGAAGCTGATGATAAATATGAAGAAATCATCATTCATGAAGACAGAGCTCATTTATTTGGGGTTTGTTATTTCAATAGATAAGTTGAAAATGGATCCAGATAAAGTGGAGGTGATTAAGAATTGGCCATCACCGAAGAGTATCTTTGAAGTTTGAAGCTTTCATGGATTGGCTAGTTTCTACTGGAAATTTATCAGAAATTTCAGTGGAATTAATGAACCGATGATGGACATGGTGAAGAAAATGAATAAATATTTTCGCTGGACAGAAGAAGAAGAGAAAAGTTTCAATTTGTTGAAAAGGAAGATTACTGAACAACCAATTTTGGTGTTGCCAGATTTCAACAAGACATTGCAGGTCAAATGTGATGTTAGTGGATCTTCAATTGGAGTGGTCTTGAGCCAAGATGACAGGTCAGTCACATATTTCAGTGAGAAACTGAATGAGGCAAAGGTTAAGTACTCCACATATGATAAGTAATTTTATGCGGTCATACAGGCACTGAAAAAATGGAGGCACTATTTGGTTCCTAAAGCGTTCATTTTGTACAGTGATAATCATGCCTTACAATTTGTAACTCAGTAGGATAAATTGAACAAGAAGCATGCAAAATGGGTTGAATATATGCATAATTTTACTTTTGTAATTAAACATATTTCTGGAACTCCTAACAAAGTTGTTGATGCTTTCAGCAGGAAGAGTTTGCTGATGCAGGAATTTAGAGTCAAAACTTTAGGTTTTGATAATATCAAGGACATGTACAGAAATGATCCAGATTTCAAAGAGGCATATGAGGCATATGAGAATCCAATTCTTAGGGACAAAAGTCAATGGACTGAATATATGATCCAGGATGGATTACTATTCAGAGGCAATCAATTATGTATTCCAAAATGCTCCATGAGGGAGAATTTGTTGAAAGAAAAGAACAGTGGAGGATTGGCCGGACATTTCGGTCATGATAAAATGTTCTCAAAATTAAATAGCTCATATTTTTGGCTGGGGATGAGGACCGATGTCAAAATATTTTTGGATAGATGCAAAATTTGTCAGCACTCAAAAGGAAGAAAATAGAACACAGGGTTATATCATCCATTACAGCTACCAGAGAGGCCATGGGATGAAGTAAGCATGGATTTTGTGTTGGGGTTGCCGAGAATGAAAAGAGGGTTTGATTCAATCTTTGTGGTGGTAGACAGATTTTCTGAGATGGCACATTTTATACCATGTCAGAAAACCAGTGACGCAACTCATATCGCGAACCTGTTTTTCAAAGAAGTCGTCAGGCTCCATGGCTTACCAAGGAGCATAGTTTCAGATCGAGACACTAAGTTTGTGGGACATTTCTGGAGGACTTTATGGAAGAAGATGGGAACAAAATTTTCATTTATCTTGGCATATCAAGCTCAAATGGATGGGCAAATAGAAGTTGTAAACAAAAGCTTGGGAGATTTACTAAGGAGACTAGTGACTGAACACCACAGTTAGTGGGATCACATTCTGCCACAGGAGGAATTTGCTTACAATGATTCACACAACATAAGAACGGGGCATAGTCCACTTCAGATTGTTTATGGAATACAACCAAGGGGATTTTTTGAATTGAAATATTCAGAACAAAATGAAACTAGAAGTGCTAGTGCAGAAGATTTTGCAGAGGCAATGAAAGAACTTCACAGCCAAGTGAAGGAGCGATTGCAGAACTTGAGCCAAGAAAACAAAAGAAGAGAAGATCAACACAGGAGAGAACTTCAATTTGAAGTTGGTGATCTGATTCTTGCACACCTAAGAAAGGAAAGGTTCCCAAGGGGAACATATAACAAACTGAAAATGAAAAATATTGGACCATGTAAGATCATAAGGAAATTTGGGGCAAATGCATACGAGATTGAATTACCCGATGGGGTCAAAATTTCATCGATATTCAACATCTCAGATTTGTACCCTTACAAAGCTGAAGAAGACAGTGGACAGACAGAGGTTCAGTGGGATAAACAAATGCCTATAGCTGAAAAGCTACAAATGGAGTATACTTGACAAGAGAGTCAGCAAGAGGACCAGGAGAAAAGAGTATTTTGAATACTTAGTCAAGTGGAAGGGACATCTAGTTGAAGATGCCAGCTGGGAGAATGAAGAAAAAATCCAAAAGAATGGACAGACAGTGCAAGAGCTCATGAACAGGAGTCCATGAAAATTTTCAAGAGAGGGAGTATGATGCAGGAGCATCAGCAGCAGCAAGCACGCATGGAGGCGAAAGACAACGGGATGAGCGCCATCACATTTTTGGCACATGTTCAAAATTGTTTGCAATATTTTGAAAGTTTGGATGCATAGACTTTAATGTAATAGTTAAGAAGGGAGTACTTCCATATTGTAAATAGATCTTGAGCGATTCTCTCTCATCTGTAAGGTGTAGAGGCATTTATGCATAGTTAATGAAAGTAGGTAGATTTAAATTCTATATTAGACAGTTTTAGGAGCTAGAGGGAAAACCGACTATAGACACCCTCATCTTGTATCATTGTAACATTATCAAGAATATCACAGAGCATAGAGAAGAGTTGTAGAAAAAAGCTATGCAGAAGAATCCATGTATAGAAGTTCTGAAATTAATACATGAAGCTTTGATTCAGACTCATGGGGTTCTGATGTTTTCTGTGTATACATGTTGAATGCTACGCTTATGGCTATTTTACTCCTTTTGTTGTGCATTTTATTTTATGCTATGTATGTATGATTTCATGTTAAGTGTTTGAAGTCTCAGAGAGTAAGGAAATGAGTTTCAATTGTTTCTCTTCTTGAGTCAGAGTTCCTGCAAGGAGTGCAGTGAAGCGTCCACAAGGAGTGCGTTGACGGGTTCAAAGTTCATCTCTGGAAGCTCAGGAGGGATACCATTGTTCTCATTTCAAATAAAGTGCAAGACAAGCACAGAATCCGTGCAAGGTGTGCGCAGGCTGGTCGATGTTAGGACCACATATTGTACCTTTTTGCCCATACATTTTTCCATTATTATACCCTTCATCACTTGTATTTAGACTCATAATATCACTTCATCTGATCATTCCAAGGTATACAACGTCCTTTCTCATTTACTATATGCTTAATCTGTTTTGCATAATATTTTACATTACTTTTTCACTTAACCATTGATTAGAAGTGCATAAGTGTCCATAACTGCAGATTCGCATTCGAGGACAGTGCTGAAACACAGAACTGTCCAAGGTCGTTGTTGCTGAACTGATGCTGAAAAATGAAGCTGCTACACAGTTCCAAGGACGCATATGCTGAAACACGGAGCTGCTACATAGTCTAAGGTCGCATATGCCGAAACACGGAGCAGCTATATAGTTTGAGGACGCAGATGCTGAAACACGGAGCTGTCACTCAGTTCAGAAGTGCAGATGCTGAAACACAGAGGAGACCGCCACGATACTGAAACACAAGCCGTGACAGTTAGCAGTCAAGGACGACACAGTCAAGAGCGCAATTCACGTGGCTGAAACAACCCATGAATTGCGATGTTGAAACAACATCAGCAGCTATGAGAAGGACCTGTTACACCAGCCGTAACAGCAATACCTCGTCCAGCTCCTGTATTAGCATTCGGTTGCGTGAGAATAGAACATCCTATGCTGATTTAGAAAGAAGATCCGATTTAGTGTAGGATTCAGATATGCTTTGTAATGATTGTATCGAAGGGATTTCCCCT
>JZKD02S1672677.1:1553089-1572082 GCA_000966675.3 Picea glauca | reverse complement strand
ATAATTTCAGATAATAAGCCTCTTCGAGGGGGCAACCTCCTTTTACCCCACTTAAATGTTCAAGTACAAGATGATTCAAAATGAAAATGTCTCCTTGTTATATATAGGAGACTAGTAGGTATAATTAAAACTAATGGCCTAAAGCCAACATAAATAAAATAAAATTACTAATATAATATGCCCCAATTAATGGGTAATGAGCCAATATTAGGGCTTAACAATGTGTGTCATTGTTTGGAATCTTCTATATAATCATGAACCTCTACCTAGGAAATCATATTCTTTGTAACTGTCAGTTGATACCTGGATGGGAATGTGTTCCGAAAGACGCTCCTCAAACAATCAAACTGTCACAAGACATTCTACACTTTTTTCATCGAACCACCTTGAATATTCCTTTCCAAAATATGCAAATACTTCAGACTACCTGAAAGATAGTTCTTTGATCTGTAGAGATGTTTCTTAGAATCCCCCTCTTAAGTATTCACATTAATTGGAGTATCCAATATATATGACTTAGAAAGGTAGAGGAAGTTGTCCTAATGTGGATTAATCTTCCTCTTCTATCATTTGAATTATGAAATCTTCCTCTTCATCATTTTTCTGAACTCTGACATCTTCCTCTTTTCCTATAGATTCATCATAATCTCACACTACTGCAAATCCTAAGAGTATGATTTATGCGAGTTATGCATTCACCTATTCTTTATTCATCTCTTCTTTCTTTCATTTCCAAACCTTCTTTCATATGATATCAATGTTTTCTTTCATGGAAGTATCCATCATTCTTCTACAATCATGAGCTATGTTTCCATAGTTGTGGCATTTGTAACATTCAATATTGTGTGGAGCCGCATAAACATTTCTCGCTTGAAAATTTCTTCTATAAGATTTGCAACATACAAATTTATGTCCAAAGTTATTACAAGTAAAACAATAACTATAAAATGCACTTTAATACCTAGAAGTAAACGATCTTCTTTTTCATGTGTTATTTCTGAATTCATGCATTGGTTTATCAAGATCTTCTCTTATGTTGTTTCCTTCACAATGATTGAAGCTTCTTTGATACCTGAAAGTGGAGGGTCTTCTTTGATATATGTCTCTTCTATAATCTTGTTTTTGAGTCTTCTTCATTTCTGGAATGTTCTCTTTTGAGGGCTTACATTCTTCCTTTTTGATAGATCCTTTGATGACTTCTGCATAACTTTCAACCTTCTCTTCATCCTTCATTTAAAACAACCTGTAACATTTCTCTTCAACTTTATTTACTGGCTGAGTGGAGATTCCTCTTTCTTAAACAGTCTTACTAAGCTTGAAAAATTTAACTCTTAATGTTCCAATTTTGTTTTCAAGCTTCTCACAATAATATTCTTTCTTCATCATATGGATATTCATGACTTATTTCATTCTCTTGGCTTCTTCAATTTGGGTCTTCAAGGTGATGATTTCTTCTTCAAGTATTCTTTCTTATTGACTAAATTTTTCTTCAAGATTGTTTAAGTCCACAAATATTTCCTTAAGATGACTTGTCAATATTTCTTCTCTCTTCTCCACTTCCTTTGTTTGTGATACTATCTTGGCTTCCAAACATTGTTTCTCTTTTAGATGATCCTTGATATTTTCTTCAATCACTTTGGCTTCATCCAGCTAAGATTTTAGATTAATGAAAACCTACTTGACTTCTCCAGAAACTTCCTTTATCCCAATCAATTATTCCTTGATGGACTTGTTTATCCTTATTTATTTATTTATCTCACCTAAAGCACTAATTAGTGCAGTCTCAAATTCCATTATGCCTACTTCACAATATTATTCTTCTGAATATGTCTAACATGATGATCATATTTCTTCTCATTCGGCTTCAAGATTTTATTTATTCTTATTAGCATTCTTTGATTATGTGATAAGATGAGATTCCTTAAAGTATAAATTATCTAATGTATCCCAAATTTATTTGGCTAATGAACATTTTCCCACTTTTTATTCTACCGGATCATGTAATTGATTAGAAAATGATCTTTAAAGACTTGGTTATGTTTTGAGAATGTTTTCAATTACCAATTAGAAATTAAGGAAAGAAGAAGAACTTAATGAGAGACTATAGTAGCCATCATAAAGAAACGAAGAACATAATGTAATCACAAAGAACAACAAACCATAAAAACAAAGTTGTTAACGGAATTCGACAAGATTGCCTACGTCTCCAGGCCTTTGTCTCAGTGGGTGAGGATTTCTTATTTCTCTTCAATGCTTCAAAATTACATTAGAAAAGTGTCAAAAGGATTAAAAATTGATCTAGTTGTGTTCTGATCTACCTCATGAATCCAACACAACTAACGACACTGAAAAAGGTTGAGCGTAGCTCCCGTAATTGGTTCGCAAAGTTCGTTTCCTCAATGGCTTACCTGCATAAAAATGGCTTCAAGCTTCATAAAATCATCATCATTCTTCCAATATGAACCTACAATGCTACTAAGAACCTCTGTTTTATATATATTTTGAGTTGGTATCCTCCTCCCAACTTCTTCCCAAGATCTGGCCTCAAATCGGGCTATAGATCCTCCAATAATGGGAAAAATCCATTAAAAACAACATGAAAATTATAAAAAATCATAACATATAGTTTTAAAACCCAAAAATTGCAAAATATTAGGTGCAAACCCCCTTTACCTAGGCTCCTGGCCATATGGGAAGCACCATATAACCTTGGGCTGGGCACACCCTAGTCTTTATCCCTTGGTCTTCAGTGTGTTGGTTGTATGGTCCATGTGGCCTAGCCTTAACCCTCATGCCCTCCAACAAATGGCTTGGCTCCTATTTTCTAGTTCTAGTCATATGTTCATATAAGGCACCTTGGTCAGTGGCCTAGGTCCAATGACTGGGTGCTTATCCCCCCAAATTCTGCGCAATAAACACTTCAAATGTATATTCGGTTGATTGTTTCAACAAACCACATAACAGTCTGAGTGGCTAGCACATACAGTGTAGTTCATTTCCCATCCCAGAGGTTGGGGATTTGATCCCGATGGAGTCACAATGAATTTTTTTTCCTAGACAACATTGGAAACATTTGGGGTGCCATGTGGCACCCTCTGATTGGGCCATGTGTCACCTTGTGATTTGTCCATACGGTTCAGTCAACACCTAGTCAGTGCACAGTCAACATGCATAGTCAGATGCCACGTCAGCTTCCATTTCACCACCATACAACCACGTGTCATGAAACGTTAACATCTGTACTGCCAAGTCACCTGCCTAGTTAGCTTCCACATCAAAATATGTACTGCCTAGTCACCCTGCCACGTCAGCATCTGTACAACCACCTTTAATCCGTACTTCCATGTGTCATCCTGTCATTAGGCCACGTCATGTATGGATTTCCATGTGTCATACGTACAGTGCCACATGTCAAATATGTACTGGTCCAAATCAGGCCGAAAATGCCAAAACCGAGTGACACGTGTCACCTCCTCATGCTGCCACGTATCCTATTGACGTCACCTATTGTACTGATGATGTTATGATGTAGGATCATTTTCAGTGAGAACATGTGGTAGGACAAATCAACACCTTGGAATCATTTCAGAATCTTAAACGTTGGCATTTACTGTGAATCTTTTGGAGCTGATTGAAAAATGAAAGAAGATCAAACACTTCGAAGATGAATGATCACGAGTGATATGGGAGTTTTCACTCCTATTCTTGAATGTAATTGAACTAAGGTAGTAGTTAGGTTTTGTTTTCGAGTAGATGAATATTCAGGGGGAACCCTAAGAGCCCTCTGAGATAAATAGAGGTTTTGTATGCCTAAATGAGGTTGTTGCGAGTTAGTAGGAAAATTCTAAATTTTTAGTTGTTGTTTGATCATAACTGTAGCCATTTTTACTTTTGGAATGAATACAACAAAGGAAAATTGATTCAAATGCATGGTGTTGCTACTATTTACAATTCCTTGTTATCTTGTTTCATGAATGAATGAGTTGTGTTGTTGGGTATATGAAACTGTGAAATGTTTGTATAAGGTTTAATTGTTTTCTCTTTGCTGAGTCCCTGAAAGGTGTGCACATAGTCTGCAAGGAGTGAATTGACAAAGTTTGTTTCGACTCAGAAGCTCAGAAGAGATAGTGCAAAAATTTCCCTTTGCAAGGAGTGTAAAGTGACTGTTGCAAGGCGTGCAGAGTCGTCTGCAATAACCCAACTCTTGCATAAGAATCTGTTGTAAGGAGTGCACAGACCCGAAATTCGACTAAGTGTCGAAGAATCTCTTTAAAGAGTTAAAGGGGCAGAAGGAGGGAGAAATCTCAAGAGAGATAGCGGGAGGAATCTTTAAAGGGAGTACATTTCTAAACATTTCACAAGTCACCGGCTAAGATCCATCTAGGATGGAGTGGGATCATTGCATACTGTTGGATCTAGGTAAAGTGCACGAGCGTTAAGTCTCTGCATGCACATAGGAGTGAGGATTCACCGAAGTCTTGAAGAGGCAAGGGACCGTCCATTGTCAAGAGGGACAGGTGGCGGAAGATCCATAACTCTAGAGTGAAAGTACTTCAGAGTTTTTGTGGATAAGGAGAAAGAGAAATCGTTGAAGAGCCAAAGGTCGAAATAGATCCAGGTCATTGGTTGCCAGAAGATACGTGTCGATAGATCTGAGACTCCAGGAAAATTCACTTTGGAGGATTCCAAGTGCAGACGGTGAAAAACTCCCAAAGTCCTGAAGGCCAAAGAAAATCACAATCGTTTGTTACAGAGGACACGTGGTGGGAATCTGTTATCTTCGGGAAAAATCACTCTAGGAGGAATGAGGGCGTAGGAGGTTGAAACTCCCAAAGCCTAAAGAGCCAAAGTGGATAGTGACTGTTGGATCTAGAGGGACACGCGATGACAAATTTTGAGCTTTGGAGGAATCACTTCGAGATTTCAATTGAGATTTGAAACTCCCAAAGCCCAAAGAGCTAGAGAGCTGAAGAGAATATCAACCGTCAAACCCAAAGGACAGGTGGCATGAATCTGTGGACCGTAAGTAAAGACCCGAAGTAAATCTCAACTGTCTGATTCAAGAGGACATGCGGAAGAAATCCACACACTTCGAAGGAAGGTGAAAGTTGAGGGTTGAGTCTTCTGAAGATCGAAGACCCGAAAAAATCGTAGTTGTCGATCTACGAGAGACACACGTCAATAGATTGAAATCTCTGAGTGGAAGCATTGCAGAGAAAAAAGAAGAAATGTCTCTACCAGCAGGAGAATAAACAAAGGAGATGCTAATGGAACCTTTCAGTTTTACATATTGTAATATTTACAAATAATCGCTATGACTTTCAACATTCATGTTAAGAGAATACTTTGTCTCTTTTATTTCCTTTCCTTTCCTTTCATTTAAAACAAAATCAAAAGAAACACATTGCCACATTGCTTCATCTCTATCCAATCATATATCACTTATAAAATATCCAACATTGTCCATAATTCGCAATCGCCCAAATAAAACATATACAAATGTCTCTTTTCGAAACTGAACAGACCTTTAAAACTTTCCCGATTTCATGCCTTTTCATTATACCAACCAATAAAACATTGAAATAAAACCATAATAAAAAAACTGAGCTTCATCACTGATGATGCAATTTAAATAAAACATGCACGATGCCTCCATAATACATACACAGTGAAACAATGAAATCACAGTCATCAATTTCCACAATTTTCCATGATCTCGATCGGGACTAATGAAAGACACAACAACCACCAACTATCTATTGACAACACATTGCAAAAATACAACAATAATAATCATAACGAGAAGAGACAACCATTGACTGCACATTATCATTGATTCCCAATCAACCAATTTAATCAAATAAAAATGAGCTAGGTTTTCAATGCAACTATCATAATGAAAAAGAGGCATCCCCTTGATTGTATATCATTTATCATCCTCATTCACAACTTTCCAACCAACTCAATCAAACGAGTTCAATAGAAGTACTGAAAGGAACTATCATAACCGCTTAACCAATTTATTATAGTCAACAAGATTCCCAACAAGAGTGAGAATAATTGGGGATCATTAAAAACGGGCTCTGTAACAATGAACTCAAAGAAGTAATTAGGAGTTTGTTGGGTTATCAAAATGCAGAGAGACTGGAGGTTAAACATATCAAACAATAGGTAGAGACCCTTCGATACAAAGGACGATGATGCAGACGTGAAGTGAATACCCACTGGATAGTGATAGGTACCCCAGAGCACACAAAGGTATAACCTCCATGAATTTCTCATGAGTTGAATCAATTTATAACAATTTTAGTGGGAATGTAGACTCGAGGAATAATTATATCACCAACAACCATAAAGCATACATGTTGGCATAATGGCCACCCTACAAATGACTTCTGAGATATGTTGATGCCAATACCACAAAAATAATCCCACAACCAGGTGAATAAACCCATGAACATGACTATGGAAAAGACACAGTGACCAAAAGGCAGTCTGAAAACATACACAACAACCCCATATCTTTCTGAATACAACTAGACAAGGTTACCCTCATAACTGGGAGGAAGCATCCAGCAAGGCTAAACAGAGTGAAACCCTCCAACCAAACACAAAGATATAATACCCATATCCACTCAAAACTATAGAGAACCATGACATTTTTCACCACATAGAACAACCAGTGAATGCATAACTCAACCAACCAATTCCTTTACTTGCAAGACGAATAACTACACAGTCATTATAGAGAGAAGAACCACACATTTACATAGTTTCCAATCTTAGGAAAATACAAACCAATGCATCACTGAGCCATCGTTTGTTCATACAAAGAGAGAAATTCATGGATGGGTGAAAAGAACCATACTTGTAACCAATAGATTTTAAAAGAAGTGAGTTGGACGAGCACTTCCTTGCCAGGCTTGGATCTCGGAGCTTAACCACCAGAAAACGAAATGCAACAATAACCATACTAGGGTGACGACCTGATGGGGGAAGTATGGAGTGACATGCATTTACTGGATGTCACTTCCATCTTCCTCTTCATTAAATTTTGAACTACACGACAACCATCAATCACTAATACCATTAACCATGCCATTAATTCCAAACCATTGAAACTTGCGACCACATTTCTTGCCAAATGCGCCACCCAAAATTCATATTATCCATTGCCAATGTCCATAGCATACCATATATCAAATGCACCCCATATAACTCAAATACAATTCGCATAGCCACTAACCATTAATAATTAGGATTAATACTAACTTGTTTTCATTTAATTGCACATAACTTCTAACATAGCATAGTATATGCCCTTTCTTTGGATTTCTTTGTAACTTTATTTCCATTTCTTTTGTTTTACGTTGTTACTAACATATGCCTTGTGCAGGTGTACCCAGATAATAATTGTGGTGGTGTTATCAAATATAACAACTCTAAATATATGCCAATCATAATATGAAATTAAATCTTTGAATAACATAACATCCTATAAATGCATCATCTACCTGTCATCAAGTCAAAACGAAACCAAGATTGCATCATCAACCATATAAGACCCTGTGAGAAAAATCAAAACAACAACACAAAATTTGTGATATGACTATCTCTGAGCCTCGAGTCTACAAGGGGGTCCCACCTACTAGTATTATATCTTATTAGCATAGTTAAAATAATAGGATTTAGCAACACTTTGCAGGCGAAATTCCTCGTTACGATTTTTATCATCAACAAACTGGCGACTCCACAGGAAAATCTATTTCCAACAGATTAAGAACTCAATATGTATGGTTTCGCATACCAATAACACCATATCAAGTAGGTATAACCAGAATGATTATGCAACAGGGGTAAGTGAGCGGATTTAATGGAAAAATGACCTGGAATTTGGGAATAACTCATGAAAAATGTTAAGTATGAAGGGGTTTATCTCTGTATGCATAATCATTCAAACATAATTTTCTCTTGACTTCAAGGATAATTTTTTTTATGGAATTGCTCTTTTGAATCTCAAATGGATGAAGAAATGGAGAGCAGAAGTGGGAGGTAACCAATTTCCTCATAAGACAACAGTTAAAGCAGATAACAAATTCAATTATGCTTTTAGGGGGAACATCATAACAGCTGTGTAAGCTTGATTTTTATTGACTAACAATACCTTGCAGGAGTGTCACTATGGAAAAATTGATCCAACATCTTATTCTTAACCAAAATTTGAAATAAAAAAGAAAAAAAGCAAGAAATGTCATAACATAAATGAAACTGTAAAATTTAAAATAGCAGAAAATAAAATGACAGAAATGCAAAAGCAGAAGGAAAACCACTAAAATGAAAGCAACATTGAAAACTGTTTTTAAAACATAATTGAAAAAGCAGTAATAAAACTACCAAAATAGAACTAAACTACTAATATACAGAATTATCCAAACAACGTTGAAACTTTTCAAGTTGGTTCCACGTAGTGTTTTAAGTGAGAACCATTAGTGTTGTAGGAAAACAATCGCTCTTTTAAATCTTTTATGATGTAAGAGTTTGTACCCAGGACAAAGGTGATCTTCAAAGGACCCAACCATAATTCTTGAAACTTCAAGACAATTGATATCCCTTTAAAGTACACGATTAGATCATCAAGATAGATATTAATAATTATGCCAATCAAATCGTCAAAAGCTATTTTCATAGCTCTTTGAAAAGTAGCACCTACATTAGATAATCCAAAAGGCATACGTTCATAACCAAAGGTACCCCAATGAGTAATAAATGTGGTTTTGTATTTATCTACCCTTTTTACCTTGATTTGATTGTATCCAAAAAAATGGTCAAGTAAGGACATCATATGTGACCCTGCAACTTGTTGCAAAATCATTTCCATATTAGGGAGAGGAAAGTGATCATTTATACTAGCCCTATTTAATGCACGAAAATCAACACATAATATGATCTCAAGAGTCGTTTTCCGAATGAGAACCAAATTGGAAGCCCACTTAAATACTTGACCGGAAAGATGATTCCATCTTTCAAGAGTTTTTCCAACTCCTTATGAATAGTTGCTTCCAGTGCAGGGTTGATAGGTATTTGTTTTTTCCTAACTGGTTTTATGCCTTCCTTGATGGGAATGGCATGTTGTATAAGAGAGAGATAAAAACCACAAAGATCCTCATAAGACCAGGAAAAAACATCATGAAATTCGCCAAGCAGCTTGGCAAACTTCATTTTCTCTTTATCAAAACATTGGGAACCTATTTTAACATTCTTTGGAGACTTGGGTGTTCCAATGTTTAGGGATATGGTTTCACCTAGCTTCCTTTTGACTCCTTTTTATTTCCTACATCACTCAATGAAATGAACTCTCTAGAGGATTCAATCCCTTATGAATCTTGTTATCTTCCATGGATATAATTTCCTTAGGCTTATAAGGTTCATTTTGAATGAAAGCATAGATTCTCTCATTTCTAGGGAAGACCTACCATGATTCTATATTTTCAAGGATATGTGGACGATATAGAGATTGAAAAGTAAAATCAAGTCTATGTGGCAGAAGTTGTCAATTAGGAGAGGCTGCAAAAACAACTAACCGACTAGCCATTGAATTCAATTCCCTCTTAACATGAGTAATGTTGAAACATAAAAGGTTCGAGATAAGTGCCCAAATAGTTTGGGTGTATCGTTTCATCAACTTTTTTCTAGGAGAGTATATCTTACGTACATGCTTCAAAACAAGCTCAGAATTCCCAAAAACTGTAAGGTGACCACAACGCATATTATAGGCATTTTCAATGCTTAATAATAAAGCTTTGAATTCAGTAACATTGTTTGTGCAAGAAAACTCCAACCTATAAGAAAAGTTGTGAATTTTCCCTAGAGGAGAGTACAAGATAATGCCAACTATGTTTCCTTCATTGGAGCATGAATCATCAAAATGCATGTGCTACATACCGTCATCTAAGTCGATTTTTTCCAAGGGAATGTTATCTTCCTCAACAAATATGGAATACACCCCTAGGTACTCTTCAATATAATTCACATTACGTTGTGGAACACTTTCTATGTAAGGTGAAATCCATCCCTCTCTAAGGACTATGATGTTTTTACCATTATGAGGAATGGATAAGTGTGTTCCGTCGAGTGAGAGGTATCCACCTATCAAATATTTCCAATATCTTCCTAAGATGATTAAGTAATTTCTTACTAGAATATCAATTACCTGAATATTAAGGGTTGTCCTTATTTCAGGGTCTGTGCACAAAACCAAGGTTACGTCCTTGATTTCACCTATGGTCATTTGTTTTAGACTATTATAAGAGAGCATGCTTATGGTGTTTTCATTTGTACAAGACAATCCTAGCTTTCCATAATAATATTCGACATTACACTTGGGCCAGAACCACCATCAATGAGGAAACGATGGGTGATATTATCCATAACATTTACAGAAATATAAAAAGGGGGACTTTTTACAGGGTATCTAAAGTTATGTACACCTACTTTATTTACAGATGAATCCTCTTTGTTTACCTATTTAGAGAGGTTGGATACAATGGAATCTTTTCCTTCCATGAATTGTTTTAGATGCCTCTGTTGTTGAGGGAATCCAACCATGTCCAGAAGGGTTGCATCTTCTTTGATGTTGGCCGACTGATTTAGAATATTGTAGTTGGAAGAGGGGGGAGGGGAGGTGTTTCCTTAACTTTCAAGAACCTTAGGAACCTGAACTATATCAGTTGGTGAGGATGATATTGGGCTAGAAGAATTGTTGGGGGGATCATACTTACCTTTGGGAGTGTAGGCTTTGTTCCTAGTATTGATGATCATGACATCTTCTGGATCTACAAAATCTAGGATATCAATGGTAGTTTCTAGTATTTTACCAAAGATCTTATCTCTGACACTCTTATTTACCTCACATGTGGTTTCCTCGTGGTGTTGCTCACAAAAGTTACACCAACTACGAGGCATGATAGCTTTAGGATAAAAATTATTTTCATTTGGATTTCTAAAGGGGGGTGCAGAAGAGGATGAAGCTCTGGGGGTAAGAGGGGAGACATTTCCCTTTCTCTCATATGCTATCATATGATTATTCATATTTTGTATAAGTTGTAAGAGGGTGGAAATGTCTATCTATTTAACTGATTCTCCCTGAGGAAGACCTGTTCTTTCAAGTTGTTCTTCATACTCTAAACAGGTATGCATAGCAAAACCGAGGTTATCAATGTATTTTTCCTCAAGCCTATGCCGGTAAGGCGAAGGTAATTGATCCAGGTGGATATCGGGGGCCACCCAACTTCTCCAACTGGCCCAAAACATGTTTCTGGCAATTTTGGTAATTTACTATTTTTAGCACTTTTTAACTTCCAGGGCCATTTTGAGGCCCTAAACGATGTTTTTTGAGAAAACGGGGAGCAACATGAATCATAGATCAATGTTGCTCACCCAAAAGTTTTAGTTCTCAGATATATCTTTCCAACGAGATATTGAGCGCCCCAAACGGAGATCGTATGCAAAAGTTACGCCCCTGGGAAGTTGACGTATCAACTACCCCCATCGGGGCCCACCAACTTTTTGGCTTTTCATCTTCCGGGGTTAGGGTTTTGGATTTTACTTGTGTTAAAAAGTCCCTTAGAGCCTCATTGTAATATTCATCTTCTCACGAATGCGAGTAGCCATCACATCTCTTCTCAGAGATAAGCTTCCACCATTCTAGCGAGTCTTTCACTCTGTATTTTACAGTCTCTGTACATTTATTTCATTAATAGAAATCGTGTATTACTGTATATCTATGACTCTTGTTTTATTTTCTCTATATCTCTATTATATTTTTGTCTCTCTTGCAATATCTCTGAATATTTCTATTTTATATCTCCGCTCTCATTTCGTGCCGAAAATAATCCGGATCAGTAATGCATTATAATAATGCATGAAAGCAGCTTGGTTCTGAGGGTAAATGAGCTCATGGATTTGATTGTATAACTTGGTGAAACACAAGTTGAAGGACTTTATGGTTTCACCATCTTTATAAGCGATGTTATTGTACTCTCGTAACTGCTCAGCTGGGATTTTAGATTTCCCATATGCAGATTTGAACCAATAGACTAACTCCTCCCAGGTAACAAAATCTTAGGAGGAAGGTCAAAGAAATTAGTCGCAACCTTTCCTTCCTGGGAATTGACAAATAAGCACATGCAAGTATCGTTTTCATTGGCTCCTATGTTGTGACAGGAATTAAAAAATGTCAGCAGGTGTTCATTTGTAGTGACAATGTTATTCCCTAAAAACCTAGGAATATGGTCTTTGAATTTAGGAAGTGGACTAGTAGCAAGTGTTAGGTTAAGAAGAGAGAAAACGTGCCATAGTGTGGTTGTAGCATCTTCTTCAAATTGAAAAAACCCATACTTTTTAATGACTTTGGTGGGGTTTGTGGTAGATTGGATAGGGACATGGTGACTATATAAGCTACCAATCACTGACAAAGTTGAATACTGAGAGGAGGAAGCACTTCCAGTGCCACCAAAGCCACCACTAGATGCCATCTTGTGGATGATAGGTAAGGGAGAGAAAGACGAACTAAATGAATTAGACAAGGTTCTCCTTAGAGAACTTCATTGGGTTGATAACACAACGTTGCTTCTTCCTATTTCAACAATAGGATTAATATCACGTGATAAGCCTCTTATTCTCCTAGAAACACGAGGGTCAAAGGACATGAAAAGAAGGTCAAAGATGAAGGAAAAAGAAGGTTATGGTTGATTTTTAGGTTGTCTATGTCTAGCTTCCTGACGTTCTTGGGAACTTATGTATTGTTCAATTTCTTCCCATGAATGATTAAGCTCAGTCCGAGTATTAGCAGTGTCTAGAATGGTGTTTAAAAAATTTAAAGCAATGTTGGTCTGATCTTGAAGACCAGGCTCAATATTAGGTTGCCTTGCAATAGGTATGGTCATTAAGAAGTAAAACAATCAAAGAATCAATATCAGAAAAATAGATGTATTCGATGATACTCAAGCATTTTCAGATCTTACTTGGCTAAAGAAAGATAGACAGGAATATCACCCTATGTTTATAGCCATAAAAAAATGTTTCCTAATCCACAAGTATTGGTTACAAGTGCTTAGGATGATTTTTTTATAAATGAAAGTTTGCTGAAAAGTCCAATACTTATGTAATTTTCTGAATATAACAGATGCATAAATAAATGTAGAGACAAAAGTAAAAACACCAATTCAATAATCAACACAGATGAGACATAAAGAAATCGTTTATTCCATTCCAATTTATCAAAGACTCATTCTCTTTACAAAATTCCCTGGGGAAGTTTGGACCAAAGTCAAACTTAGATGTCCCCAATGAAAACCATACAGAAGGACTTCTGATAGAAAGTAAAAAACTGAACTTTAAAATCTAGTTCATCTTGCCACAGATTGCTTCCCACTCGACTCTCTGAAAAACAAGTGTCTGAATGATGTAATTTAGCTTTGAATCTTGTTGTCTACAATAGGATCCTTAGTATGCTTCTCCTTCTATTCTCCTCTTCTACCTTCTTTTCCCTTTTCTTTTAAGCAATTAGAATTAGTTGAATTAGTTGAACTACCTCTTTAGTTAAGTTAACTAAAACTCAACCAACTGTTTATTTAAGGGGGGAAAGTAATAAAACCATAATAAGGGTTTTTAATAAATAATACCTAGTAGGTGGGACCCCTTGTGACTCACTTTAGTTCTTAAAAAATAATAACACAACTAGTTAATCAATCAAACACATCCCTCCTTGTGGATCCTATCATCACTCTCATAATTTGACAATTGATATCAATGATAATTGAAATTATATCTAAAAATATATTATCCATTTATCCAAAAAATAGTGTGTTGTCCAAAATTTCATTAGTCAATTGTTCTCAACAATCATTAAATAAAAACATTTAAAACCCATATTTTCCACTCTGGGAATAAATATTCCCCTTGTTGTTGTTGTCACCCTTTGATTTCTCTGAATTTTCCTTAGGCTGTGTGGAGCCTTTAGGCCTAATATCATTGATAACATGAGAGCAATCATCTCTCAAACACATGCAAGAGGACACAGATTTGGAAGAGTCATTTGAGGGAGAGGAGGGGGAAGCAATGACTTTTCCTTTATCAAGATCATGGTGGGTCTCGTTTTTTAACCTTTTTCTTGCACGGGTAGACTGTACTGGTCAGTGGGCAGGGGCATCTTGTACAATTTGATTAACAGGTGGAGGAGTGGGTAGAGACAAGTTAAGCTAGCCACTATATTGGGAGACTGTCGAGTGGAAAATCTCTTTTCATTAGTCATTTTGAGGGACTTCAGGTTGTAATGAGACATGAGGGGGCACTAGGATACTAGGGACATGTGGATCTTGGAAGGGAGGCCTTTCTAGCCTAGGTTGGACCACTCCTTGTCCAATCCAGTTAAAAAATCTAGCTTGAAACAACTAGCTCAACTCTTGTGAGTCTTCATCAAAATGTATAGAAAAACTTGGCCTTCTAGGGCCCCTGTTCCAATTTCCTCTTCCTCTGTTACCCAGGTCATGGCTACCTCTGCTGAAAAATCTAATTCATGCATGCATTATTTATTAGCAACTAGTTTATTCAACAACCACACATGACATCTCTTTAAATATGAAACAAAGTTTGGCTCAGCAACACATCAGACTCATGCAATCCAATACATACAAATTGTTTAATACGTGTCAATGAGCAGGGGGTGAATAAGGGTTCTGGGATATACGAGGGATTGTATTGAGCGAAAAGTGTTAAAATGAAGGGGGGTAGATCATGATTATTGCTCAACAAATCATCAGATAATCAACTGTAATGTAAATCAAAAGAATATATCATTGTAACTCATACATGTGTCATCCTTTAACTGTTATAATACAGAGTTTAACTTAACTATAATTTAATTTTAAGAACAAGGAGTGGATAGTGAATATGGAAAGGCGAGGGGACTTGTAATTTGTGAAAAAGTGAGAGAATGGGAGGGAAAAAATGAATATTGTTCATAAAACAAATCAATTAATCCATAAAAACCACTTTGTATTCAATAAAAAAGATATCAATACCAATTAAACAATTATTTTGTGTCAAAATTCTTCATTGTCCGACATTCAATTTCTTCAAAATTCTCAATTAACACAGTCTGTAATATTACAAATAATCGCTATAACTTTCAACGGTCTTGTTAAGAGAATACTTGGTCTCTTTTATTTCCTTTCCTTTCCTTTCATTTAAAACAAAATCAAAAGAAACACACAACCACATTGTTCCATCTCTATCCAATCATATATAACTTATAAAATATCCAACACTGTCCATAATTCGCAATCGCACAAATAAAACATATACACAAGTATTTTTTCCAAACTTAACAGACCTTTAAAACTTTCCCAGTTTCATGCCTTTTCATTATACCAACCAATAAAACATGATACAAAAATCGAGCTTCATCACTGATGATGCAATTTAAATAAAACATGCATGATTCCTCCATAATACATACATAGTGAAACAACGAAATCACAACCATCAATTTCCACAATTTTCCATAATCCTGATCGAGGCTATTGAAACACACAACAACCACCAACTATCAATTTACACCATGTTGTAATAATACAACAATAGAAATCATAACATGAAGAGACAACCATTGACTTCACATTATCACTGATTCCCAATCAACCAATTTAATAAAATAAAAACGAGCTAGGTTTTCGATGCAACTATCATAATGACAAAGAGGCATCCCCTTGACTGTATATCATTTCTTATCCTCTTTCATAACTTTCCAACCAACTAAATCAAATGAGTTCAATCTAAGTACTCAAATCAACTGTCATAACTACTCAACCAATTTATGACAGTCAACAAGATGCCCGACAAGAGTGAGAATAGTTGGGGATCATTAAAAACAAGGTCTGTAACAATGAACTCAAAGAATTAATTAGGAGTTCATTGGGTTATCAAAACACAGAGATACTAGAGGTCAAACATGTCAACCAATAGGAAGAGACCCTTCTATACAAGCATGATAGAATCACCAAGTTCCTTATAACTCTCGGTCTGTGCAATGGTGCAACAGTTCAACGATGGGTAGGGTAGGACGATGATGCAAAGGAGAAGGGAATATCCATTGGAAAGTGACAGGTAACCCAGAGCACATAGAGGTATAACCTCCATGCATTTCTATTAGTCTATTTCTTACCTTTACCAATCACTAAGTCTAAATTGTCACCTATATTTGTATTATTCATTTAGGATATTAGTAATATATCCTCAAGTGATGACTAATGATTTAGTTAAGATTGCCTAGCCTAGTCATCATGCATGATTTTAGGATCTAGAGAAAATATCTCTATGAGGTGGCATCACCCATTGTACTATAAATATGTAACATTGAAGTGAATACAATATTTGTTGTCTAATATGCATTTTCCGCCTTGTTATTCTTCTTGTCTATATTTTATCAATTGGTATCAGAGCTTTGATGGTCTTAAGGGCTTGGTAGTCTTGATATTCATGGTAGTTTTCCATGAAAGATCTTGATGTTAAAATGTGGAGATGAACATGATCAACCAAGCAAAAGAGGAGAATCCATGCTGAGGAATTTAAAATCTGAATGTATGCATGAGTTCAACACTAGTTTGGTTGTGCCATGTGTAGGCGCTGCAACATCAACCATGCAGATCTGCCAAAAGTGAAATTGTTCGAAAACTGCAATTGGAGGCATATCACTCTGGTGTTGGAGATCTGTAGTAACATATTCGTGCCTTCTGTCTACACCAACAAAATTACTGATCTACAATTTTTTTACAGTCTGTCAGGAATAGAATGATATAATCAAGTTGTGGGAGGAAATGACATTTCGAAGAGCATGTGCTCAATTTGGCATAGAAATTTATTTGATTGTTGTAATAGATCCAATCTGCAATTATTTGATTGAATTTTTTTGAATCATGTGTTCGTGCATTGGAGATCACAGGCGAGCTGTAGATCGTCGGAGTTGAAGTGTGCGCTGACATGAAGTATCTAAACCAACAAAATTGCAGATCTAAATCCACTTGAAGGTGTAATGAAAAATCAAGGTTTTAGTTCTCTCATTTTCCTGTTGATCTAAATGGAATATTTTCATTGATCTTGACTGGTGAGGGCACGATAAAATATGAGTTTCAATCCCGGTGGGCTTATAACCCAAAATGTGGAATCATGATTTTTGGGACACTATTCTGGTGAGGCAGCTTGCGTGGTGCGTCAATGTGGTGAGGCAGATCTGCTTTCATAGAGATCAATGTGAAGAATCCACCAAAACTTCTGGTGATGGTTCTAGATCTGTGGGAGGATGGGCATGAATGTTACCTCAGTTGGCAAGACGATGTTCGTCTCAGGACAGCACAGAGGAAGAGACCCAATGCAGTTGAGGAGATTCAAATGCCTAACATGGAGGACGAGGAGCTTGATTCGAACACCATGATGAAGAATTCATACCCAACGAATTTTGGGGGGCATGGCGGTAGCAGCGATCGTGGAGTCATCACATGAGGAGAATTTGTACATGGTCTCTGTATATTACTATGAATTGGCCAGATCTGGAGGAAGAGTTGGTGGAGCCGATTGGAGGCCACTATGTTAGAATCAAAGTGCATGATCTGATGACTTATTGGAGCCGCCTATCCATAAATCAATTGATTGATGGAGGATTTTCCGTGGATAAAAGGAAAATGAACAAATTGTTGAGTCACTAAAATTGCCGAGAAGAAATTATGTCGACTTTGTTTCTAATTTTGAGATTGTAAAATCGCTAATGCTGCTAGCAATTCTTTGTGAATTATTTGTTATCACATAAATCCAATACTCTTTTCTTCACATGCTTATTATATAAAAAAAAAAAAGGTGGACGGATTCTTATTCAAAGTTGTGTAAATTGTTTCTGACTAGAGAGTGCCTGAGGAGAAGAGAAACCACCAGGTCGTGTTTTCTAAGAAAAAGTAAGGAAGAAGAAAGTTGCTTGATTGTCACTGATTTCAATCTGGCTGAGCCATCATTTCAAAGAGTCGAGCCGCCATTTTTTTTCAATTGCAGAGATCGTGTTGTTGAAAAGAAGTAGTGATCTTCTGCCAAGGAATGGTCTGTGGATCGGAGTAATATCCCAGTGATCATCACCTTGTGATTTTGTTGTGTTTGTGATGTCCGCCAATCAGAATTTGTCTTTCAGAGAAGACACACCATTAAGGAACCGTCATTCATACACTATGTCAATTCAAGCTCAAATCACAATTGGTGCTTCTTTTAGTGAAAAAGTTGGGAACGGAGATGTGCAAGTTGATAATTGTTGGAGGTTTATTTAGATTGTTGATGGTAAGTGCGCTCAGTCTATACTCATTCACAAATCATTTTCAAGTTGTGTTAATGTCTGCTGAATGGTAAGTTGAAAATGTGTAGAGCTTGGTATAGAATAAGAATTCATGTGTAGGGACAAAGATAATTTTTTATACCAATTAGATAGTGTATGGATTCAATGCAAAGATTGGGGTTTTTTAAACCGAATTTGTGTTGGGTTATTTAACCATTATACATGCAAATTATTGATCGTGTTTTAAACTTGGAGAACCATTGACAAGAAAATTAGTTTGAAAAATATAGTTGAGGACTTGTGAAAGTGAAATTGAAGAAGCTTGAAGTCTAGTCTTAAAATCAACGAGGTTCGTACAAAATTGAAATGGGGTAATTGAAGCTTGGTTGCCAAAACTTTGTAAAAAGGATTTATAAAGCTCTTCTTATAAGTTGGGACATGAAGACCATTAAAGGCTTATATTTGTATTGTGATCAAAAGGGAATCCATAATAAAATGAAGTCTTTTTTCTGTGTCCTAGATCCGCTCAAAATTGAGTAAGGGGATCTTAGGAACACCTTGCATTGTGTGTGATGGTGAATGATTCCTTGAATGTTTTCATAATGTTTTATGTCTAGTTTTGACAT
>JZKD02S1672677.1:1534386-1546323 GCA_000966675.3 Picea glauca | reverse complement strand
AATCTCCTATATGAATTTACTTGTTGATTGGTGTTTCCTTGAAAGGCATTCCTATTTGTGTTTTTTGAATTGAGATGATCATGCCTTACCTGTAAAGATTCCTTATTCCCTTGCTAAGTGGCAACACCTTGTAAACTAGTTGTAATTGATGTGGTTTTTGAATTGAGATGATCATGCCTTTCCTGTAAGAATTCTTTATTCCCTTGCTGAGTGGCAGCATCTTGTAAACTAGCTGTAACTGCTTTTAGATAATTTGGTGCTGAAGACTGAGAAGATTCTCCAGTATATCCAAGGCTTGTCTTTATGAGAGGAGAACGTTGTACCTTGATAATTTCATCTAAGGTTTCAGATCCTTTAGCAAATCTAAGATTCAGAGTCTTTACTTTCTCAAGTTCTTTTCTTAGACTTACTACTGCACACTCTAATTTCTCATTATGTTTCTCCTTTTCTTCAAGATGTTTTTTCAGAGTTTCTATAGTGATTTTACTCTCTTCTAAACAGATTTTGAGTTTGTTGTTTTCATCAAGAAAATCACTGTCTTCTAGAGCATCCTCAAAAGTATCCTTTTCTTCTCTAGATCCTTTTTCAAACGCTATGAGAAGTCTAAGGTCTTGTTCACATTCTTCCTCACTATCAGATAACCCATCACTATCTTCATGAGTATAGAAACTCTTTCTAGAACTGAAACGATTCTTATTTCTTCCTGCTACTTCCTTCCCCTTTTTATGTGTTTCTTTATAAGGACACTTAGTAGCATAATGACCAACTCTTCCACAATCAAAACATTTGAAAGGAAGCTTACCTCTGAACCATCCTATCCCAGTTTGGAGTTTCCTTACGAAGTTTATCTCATCTTCCTCTGAGATGTAGCCTGATCCTTCTATTATTTGTACTTCCTTTCCTTTTGTAGAAGTTCTAAAGACTGCTTCTTTGACTTCAGATGGTCCTCCTCTTCTCATTTCATACGCAGTTAGTATGCCTTTTAGTTGTACCACAGTAAGATTTTGAAGATCCTGCTTTTCTTCAAGAGCTGATACTTTTGACTCAAATTTTGCAGTTAGAGATCTTAAAATTTTTTCAACCAAAGTAGATTCGATTATTGTTTCTCCCAGATTTCTCGTGCGATTTACAATATCATCAAGACGTAAAAATAAATTTGCAATTCTTTCTTCATTATTCATTTTAAGATTCTCATATTGAATTCTGAGAGTTTGCAGTTTAGCACTTTTTACCTTTCCATCACCTTCATAACTTAGAATGATTTTGTCCCATATGTCCTTTGTTGTGTTCAGCTGCATGACTTTGACAAATTCTGATTCAGTTAGACTTCCTAACAGAGCATTAACTTCTTTTGCATTTGTCTCATAGGTTTTTCTTTCTGTTGGATCTGTTGGTACTGTAGATGTATATTGATATCCTCCTTCAACAATAACCCATACATCTTCTCCTAGAGACTAAAGATAAGATCTCATCCTTGTTTTCCAGAAGATTAAATTGTTTCCATTGAAGAGTGGAGGCCTGATAGATGTTATTCTGTCTTGATTGCTCATTTTGATTGAACTTCCTTCTAGTGGCTAAGCCTTTTCAGAAGAACCTAGCTCTGATACCAATTGTTGAGAAATACTGAGAGGGGGGGGGGTGAATCAATATTTGAGCAATAATAAATTTTCTCTCTTTTCCACTAAAAACCTTAGGCTACTTTGTAGATACAAGAGTGAATCCAAAGATCTTTCATTATTCATCAGATGTCTATTAATAAATAATGCAGTGCAGTAAAAAACAAGCAAACCAACGCACATGAGTAAGACACATGAACACCAGGATTTAAGGTGGAAACCCAAATCGAGAGAAAACCACCGCTGTCGTTGTCTCTGTCTTCAATGATTATTATTAAGAAAACATTATACAATAGTGTACTAGTGTAGACTCATACTAGTACACAGGCTTCTACCTGCAGAAGGCTGCAACCTTCTCTCGTTTACCAGCCTTTCCTGGAAGGGAGCCTCAACCCCCTGAAAATTGCACCAGTTTCTACTGGTAAGATGCTTCTACTGAAGGCTTTAACCCTTAGACTCGCTGCTGATCACATTTCATCAATTTTCACACTAGATCAGGAAGTTTCAACCATAGATTCATTGTAGATATGCCACCCAACTACTACAATGAGGTTCCTCCCACTTCAAACTGTTCTGTCGCCTGCACAAATGACCTCAGCCACCTGTAGATATCCCTTCTGTCAGAAAATGGCCCCCACGTCCTCCAAAAGGAAGACCCCTGCAACCTATCATCGTCCTTACTTGTCCTTTTCTCTCATCTGTAGAAAGGTCATTGACCCCTTCTTAAGCCCATGGGTCCAGGAACCGTTCAACGCTCATCGGGTCCCATATTTATTGCTCGGGGGAAATCGGGCCCCTTTTTAAAATTTGAATTAAACCTACGAGCGCCTTTTTAAATCGGGTTTCGGCATTCCATATGCTAGCCCTCCTGAGCTTAGCTCCCGGTCAACGTGACCGTCACACTGTGACCACAACCTTACCCCGTTAGGGCTACAGGGTTTGTGATGCCTCAATGCATACACCCGCGTGAATCTCGATCGTCCAAATCCCGACGCTCCTTTACGCTGACAGTTGTTCTCCACTACGTCATTGTCCTCCTTCTCTGTTGTGCTGACAGATGTTCCCCACTGATCGGGGTTTCAATGATCGTGATTTCACACTGCACAAATCCCTTGTCACCGGGATCTCCGATTTCCCGATGGACAAAGTGTTGACGGTGCCTGATCCTTTGCCACGTGTCCTTCCATATGGACGGCTCCGATCTTTCTGGGGTTTCGAGACCTGCAAGTCCCGATGCCTGGTGTCTCGGGTCTCCTATACGCACGACCGCGTGACATGTGTCCTTCTTCAGACGGACAACTCATATTAACTCTCGGGATTTCGAGACTTTCGATGTCTCAACTTTCTTGTCCTCAGGAACTCTGATTTTCCGATGGCCAATATCCTGACTCTTTCTCGATCTCCGCCACGTGTCTCTGCTAACGGATGGTCCATATCACTCCGGTGTTTCAAGACTTGTGTCAACGGTCCAGATGCGATCTTTATTCAGTGGCTGTGATTAAATCGTGAAATTGCTCATCGCGAAATAGACATTCCTAATGTCAAGTGACTTTGTCATTTCAAATTACTGATCCCCGATACTCTACTGACGTAACACGTGGTTTGACATGTGTTAAATACTGCCACGTGTCACTCTGATTCGTGACTTACATGTGCCTGAAGTGTTGACTCTACCTGACACCTGTCATTCCCTGGATGTGCCACGTGTCCCTAGCTGACGTGGTCTGCTATCGTGAATTGGATCGACAGTCTAGATCACATGTTGATTTGACAGTTCAGGTTTAGTCGGGATTTCTTTCATCGCAATTTCGGGGTTTCTGTTGTAATTGTTCACGGGACTCGTGAAACTCCGATTCCCGATTCTTAGATGAAGCACCTACTACCTGTCCTCCAGGGTGGCCCACACGTTATCTGCCTTATCTTCCTCGCAGCGTCTGTAGATCTGATGACTTTCGGCGACCTTCTTCAGCGATCATACGCGCCCATCCAAAACTCAACCATACACTGATTTTCTTATATGAAAACTCTTTTTCTTCCTTTGCCTCAGCCTTTTCCATCAATGACAATATTTCCAACACATTTGGTTCACATAGATGGTCATTCGACCTAGCAGAGGACAAGAGGATCCTTCTGCATTGGAGCTTGGCATTTGATTGAGTTGTCAGGCATTTTTCAGGGATGTGTCAGACTAGAATTTGATTCACTTATCTTGGTTCTCTCTCATCAGATTGGAGTTTACATTAAGTGAACAAATTGCATGCATCTTGGATCACATGATTACATAGTGAGATTTTCCAGAGATGGCAGGATTTGACAGGATTATGGTTCAATGACTTGCAATTGAATCATACACATTATACATTGGGATGTTGTTGGACACCTAAAAGTGTCAAGATTGGTTAGTGGTTATCCAAAAACCATCAGATACATGGTATCAATTGGTTAGTGGTCATTTGAAACCACAGATTTAGAGAGCACTTTCAGTGATACACTGATAGTAGAGTGGTGATACTACATGTTCACCAATTAGTAGAAGGCATTAGATTCTTCTAGCTAAAATACTTGGCAAAATGATCAAATTGTCAAGAAATCAGGGAATGTTTAGATATTGCATCTGTTCACTTCCATATCTCAGCTCTCTTCCAGTTCATTTCAAATGAACATGTTCGGCATCTAGATTGGCGGTTTTTCAAGCAGTACTTCTTTGAGGCTCAACACGGGAGTTCTAGTATGAAGACTTGGACTTGATACCAGTTTATGCTTTATTGCTAGTATTATTGATCGGACTTGTGATTGAGGGGGGGATTGTTATTCTATGTCTTACCTTTACCAATCACTAATTCTAAATTGTCACCTATATTTGTATTATTCATTTAGGATATTAGTAATATATCCTCAAGTGATGACTAATGATTTAGTTAAGATTGCCTAGACTAGTCATCATGCATGATTTTAGGATCTAGAGCAAATCTCTTTATGAGGTGGAATCACCCATTTACTATAAATATGTAACATTGGAGTGAATACAATATGTGTTGGCTAATATGCCTTTTCCACCATGTTGTTCTTCTTGTTTATATTTTATCAATTTCTCATGAGCCAAATCAATTTATAACAATGCTAGTGGGAATTCAGACCCGAGGCATAATTTATATCACCAACAACCATAAATCATACATCTTCACATAATGGCCACCTTACAACCAACTTCTGGGATATGTTGATGCAAATACCTCAAAAATAATCCCATGACCAGGTTAATAAACCCACGACCATGACTATGGAAAAGTGACAGTGACCAAAACGTAGTTTGAAAACATACACAACAACCCCATAGTAGCCCGAATGCAGCTGGAAAAGGTTACCCTCATAATTGGGAGGAAGCGGCTAGCAAGGCTAAACAAAGCAAAACCCTCCAACAAAACACAGAGTGATAATAACCATATCCACTTAAAACTACAAAGATCCATCACGGTTTTCACCACGCAGAACAACCAACAAGTGCATAAATCAACCAGCCAATTCCTTTACTTGCAAGACAAATAACCACACAGTCATTCCAAAGAGAAGACCCACACATTTACACAGTTGCCAATATGAGGAAAACACAAACCAATGCATCACTGAGCCATCGTTCATTCATACACATCACGAAATTAATGGATGGGTGAAAAGAACCATACCTATAACCAATAGATTTTAAATGGAGTGAGTTGGCCAAGCACTTCCTTCCCAGGTTTGGATCTCAGAGCTTAACCACCAGCAAACGGAATTAAACAATAACCATACTAGGGTGATGACCCGATGGGTGAAGTATGGAGTAACATGCATTTACTGCACTTCGCTTCCATCATCCTCTTCATTCAATTTTTAAGTACATGACATCCAGCAATCACTAATACCAATAACCATGCCATTAATTCCAAACCATTGAATCTTGCAACCACATTGCTTGCCAAATGCACGACCCAAAATTCATATTAACCATTGCTAATTTCCATACCATACCATATATCAAATGCACCCCATATAACTCAAATACAATTCACATATCCACTAACCATTAATAGATAGGATTAATACTAACTTGTTTTCATTTAATTGGACATAACTTCTAACATAGCATAGTATATTCCCTTTCTTTGTATTTCTTTGTAAGTTTTTTTCCATTTCTTTTGTTTTATGTTGTTACTAACATGTCTTGTACAGGTGTATCCAGGTAATAATCATGGTGGTGTGATCAAATATAACAATTGTAAATATATACCAATCATAATATGAAATTAAATCTTTGAATAACAAAACATCCTATAAATGCATCATCCACTAGTCATCATGTCAAAATGAAACCAAGATTGCATCATCAACCATATAAGACCCCGTGAGCATAATCGAAACAACAGTATAAAATGTGTGATATGACTATCTCCAAGCCCCCAGTCTACAAGGGGGTCCCACCTACTAGTATTATATCTTATTAGCATAGTTAAAATAATAGGCTTTAGCAATACTTTGTGGGTGAAATTCCTCATTGCGATTTTTATCATCAACACCATCCATGTTGAAAACATTAGCAATGATAACATCAGAAATATGACTGCAAATGAGATAATATGTTTGAAGTTCTTGCATTACATTATTTTATCTTGAACAAAGTATGATTTAATTTCATTTCAACAAGCATCTCATGTTCATGCTTAAGATCAGCTGCTTTATTTGGCAGAATTATAGGTGTTTTGCTTGCATAAGTTGCCTTCCTTAATTGTTCCATTGTTTATAAATATTGATTTTCTTTTAAGTGATGAGCATGTACAACATATTCATTTCCTTCTTTAGTTAAGTGATATTGATTATGTTCTCTGTAGAAGATTTTTTTTTTATCATACAAATAAGGGATGCCTAATACCATTCCACATTCATTTAGTGGCACCACATCACGCGTTACCTCATCCACAAACTTTGATGAAATTGAAAACTTAAAGTGCATTGCTTTGTTATGTGCAATTTATGATTGTTTCTTATCCATTTAAGTGAGTAAGGTTTATGATGTAGCTTATTTATCAATCCCAATTGTTTAATCACTTCCTCTGAAATCAAGTTAGATTGAGATCCACTATCTATCAATGTATCGATCTTAGTATGTTTCATTATCACCCTTATGTGAAACAATTTACTTATAGAATCATATCCATCACCAATTTTACCTATCAAACCAAATTATATGATTTTAGTCTCATCACCTTAATCATATCAAATTTTGGGTCGTTGTATTTTTGGAGTTACACTCCGTGAAAAATAGGGTTTGTGGCTAGTCCTTAAACTAGTCAAAAACATGTGTTTCAAGTAAAAACATCATAACTTCTTCATAACAGATACAAATTTAGTAAGACAAAATGTGGTTGTTATATTATAGTATTTAGTATGTTGTGTGATAGTTTCAGATCGATTAAAAAAATATTATGAGCAGGGCACGCTCTACAAGGTCACTCTCTAGAATAAGCCAAAATTCAGCATGGTATGCCATTTTTGCTATAACTACTTTTTTTATAGGTTCCAAGTAGTGACACCTAGAGGAATTTCATAAAACACATGGAAGAACATTGTGTATCAGTTTCATATATTTATTCATTACAGTTACAAAGTTATGATTATTTCAAGTTAGGATTGTTGACTAATCGAAAACTAGTCATGTGAGACTAAAGAAAAGTTTGATGTAAATGTTAGTCTCTTGTTGTTTAAAGTTAAGGAAGTTTTACAGTTATGTGATAATATACACCAGGTCTATTACATAGTTATAAATCATATTTGGATGATGAATTTGATGAGTGATTTTGGTTGAGGTACAAGTTGGGTACATGGTTGAGACAAGTAGTTGATGAGTTGACACAAACATGAGGTGTATAATTGATGATGTTGGTACATGTTGATGAGTCATAGTTGATGAGTAGTTGGCACATGATTGGTACATACTTGGTACATGTTTGGTTTCACTTGTTTATGACACATGATTGGTACATGGTTGGTTGCACTTGTTTATGGTACAGGTTGATTACAAATTGTTTGCTACAGGTTGATGCATGGTTGATGCACTTGTTTATGGTATAGTTTGATTACAGGTTGAGGTGAAGGTTGATGCATGGTTGATGCATGGTTCAGGAATATTGGTACAAGCTTACAATGGTATATCTCACAGTGATAGTGTGACAGTGGTTCCATAATTCTACTTCTACTTCAGGGAGGTTGGACGGGGCAAGGACAGGTGGTTGTAGCCACCTTCTGGTTGTAGCCGGAGAACATAGGGGGTTGTAGCTGTTAGAATATAATGGATGTTCTCATTTTACCATTGACAATATTGTTATTTTCACCCAACCATAGGTTGAACCCACCCTCCGAGAAACTTAACCTTGACAGAGAATCACTCCGGAAGCAAACCCTAGGATAGATAGCCAAACAAAGGGTAGCACTCCTTTCCCTAAGGATAACACACCAAAAAGAGTTGATCAAATGGTCCAAACCCTAACCAAGAGATAGTCTAATCCAAACGTGATCTAATAGCTGCATCAACTGCAATGGCATCTCTCCTCCAAACCTACGCACAAAACTGGGCACTGCAGTGTGCACAAGTGTTGCTCTGCAATTTTGAGACTGCCTGCCAGAATGAAGATTGGCCTCTTATATTTATAGTAATTCTAGCCAACTGTCTGGGCCGAATTCTCATTCTGGGTATCTGTCTGTTCAGTATATTTTATTTCTTCTGGCTTCTCTTGGATGCTAATAACCTAATACACGTTATCCTCTTAAGCCGACATGTCTGCTAGGGTTATTAGGGAACTCATTAGGGTTTCTTCTTTCTTCCTAAAATATTCTATTCTCATCAGGTTTACACGTGGAGGTAAATACCTCCCGCAACTACCATAATATCAACACTCCCTCCTAGCTAGGGAGGTGTTACAGGTAATGGTCTTGAGCACAAACATACCATTCACCCGATAGCATCAACATAGTTGTATAGACTATCTCATGACTAGATCATGAGCACCATCATCACCATCAGTGTCATCGGCTACATCATATCTTGGAACCATACTCTATCTAAGTAATCAAACATGATTCTCACTCCACAAAGTGACACAAGAACCATTTTCTGTCTGGGAAAACTCTTGTTCATTGATCATCCATCTAGTTGATAATCATTTTGAACACGGTTGATAGTCTTCAAGTCAATTAGAACAATATCATTCAATAGAACATAATTGTTTCTATCCATAGTAGTACACAACTACAATCCAGTGGTACACTACCACACCAAGTACCACATAGATACTTGATAAAATAGTGGAACACATCCACCACAATAGTATACATCTATTGTCTAAAAACATATGGTCTTCATAACAATCATCTGATATCAACCAGCACAGAAACAATGTTATGATATAAAATGAATCATCTCGGCCATTCTTCCACTCACATATGTGAGATTTGAAAGAGAATCTTCCCTCAGAAAGTCAAACATCAATGATGAGCTATCTGGACTATTCTTCTCAAGCAAGGAAGAATAATTGTCCTAATTTTCTGAGCCTGGACCATTCCCCACCCTAGGCCATTCCTATGACACTAAACAAAGTGTAACCTAGAGAGAATGAGTATGCCCTAAGGAATGTCTATCCCTAATTGATGAACCTAGACCATTCCCCACCGTGGGCCATTCTTCTGGCACTAAACAAAGTGCATCCTGGAGAGAATGAATCAACCCTAAGGAATGACTATCCAAACCATTTCCCATGTTAACCACAAGAGGAAATGGTTGCCCTACACCAACCTCCAAAAATGGACCATTCCTCATGCTAACCACAATGAGAAATCAATGTCCAGAGAGGCAAGTTAGTCTTCTTGAGTAAACCTCAAGAAGAGAGATTTCCCTAGACCACTTTCCATGTTAACCACAATGGGAAGTCGTTGTCTATGGTACATCAGCAATCTAGACCATTTTCCAAACTGGAAAATGTCTGTCTGTCAGAAATCTCAATCCACTTTCTAAACTAGAAAGTATCTGCTCATCCAGGACCATTTTTCGAACTGAAAAATGATTGTCCATCAATCAATAATACATCAGTGCTCCCTCCCAACCTGGGATTCATCTCTTCCTTTTTCAATAAGGAAGTCATCTCCACGAGCTCCAGCTTGAGTACAGAAACTCTTTCATCTTGGATAGAATCTTTACCAAAATGTCTACTTATCTGCTCATCTTTGGAGATATGTATTGGAGAACCAATTTCTCCTTTCTGGACTTCATCATGGATAATGTAATGCTTTATTTCAAATGTACTTCATTCTGGAACATTGTTTTTCTCTAAAGGGTTCATGTAGCTCTGATCAATAAAGTATATCATTGTTGGAAAACTGGAACATTTCCATGTGGCATTTCTTTTTTCATCATGAGATCTTTGTCATGGATTGGCAATCCATCATCCTAATCTTCTGAGTAATCATTCTGATACAATATCTCTATTATAGAAAATCTTCACCACGCTTCTGCCGTGAACTGGAGGTTCTCCACCAATTTATCATCTTTCATTTGCATACAAGTATGCCCCAAAGTATTGAGGTTTCTTTTCCTATGCTCTTTGTTCAATTTCTCTAGAGAAACAACTTTTGTATTCATCTAATGTCAATTGCTGAAAATATAATGGCTCATGTAGAGGTATGTCTGGTTTACAAGCAATCATCATAGTCTTCTCCCTCCATCTGGCAGAGCCTATAGTTTTGGATCTCGTAGTTCTTACATTCATAAGTCTTTCATACACTGTTCTTCATCACAAATTTCAGTCCCTCTTCTTGATTGCTTTCATATCAGGCTGGTAATCTTGTGATTCTTAATACAGTGACTGGTTGTTCTGCCTTCTCTTTCTTTCTTGGAATCTTCATGTTCTTTATGATGTTTTTCTTTAGCTCTTGGGTCCATGGAGTTTCTTATGGATTTCATGCCCTAAATATTTCACTTCTTCAGGCTTTTATTATAGAATCATGGATGTGAATGGACAACAAGGGATACTTTAAGTCTTCTCTTTGAAAAAGACTTCTTCTGAGGTTGAACTGAACACGTATTGTCTTTCATGGCTACTACCATGGATATATACTTCATCATCTTCAATGGATCATAGGATTATCTCCCTCCTAATCATTTCTTCATGTATGAGTGCATATAATCGGCTCCCTCCATCTAACAGAGTCCATGATTATGTCTGCATCCTTATTGTCTTGTGCAATATATAATCAACTCCCTCCATCTAACAGAGTCCATGCTTCCATCTTTTTGTCTTCTGCAAAATGTCATAAGTCTTTCTCCAATTTCCTCTTGATTATTGACTTCTTTATGTCTTTGCTTCTTCTAAGTTTATTCATGATTGATTCTGATTTCGCTTATCTTGTAATAGCTTCCAAATGATATTTTTTATTTTATTTCATCCTTTCATGTGTATTATCTGACTTGTATAATGATATAAATCCTCATCTTGTTGTTCTTCCATAAGTTTAGTTCTTCCTGGAACATATTATATTCTAAGAGATAGATATACAAGATATGCAAACAAGATATATACAAGAACTAAGAAGAGTATTGTTACCTTCAGAAGAAGAAGTCTCTTTCATCCTGATTAGTCTTGTTTGTAGGTTCCTTTTCTTCGGAAACTAATGCTTCATTTTCTCCTTCCTTTTATTTAGATCGGGACAATGATTCTTGTAGTGACCATACTTTCGATAGTTGAAGCATTATATTTCTGAAATGTCTTTCTTTTGATTTGTCTTCCTCCTTGAACCAAAATTCCTTTTGTTCCTGAAATTCTTGAATCTTTTTGTGAAGGCTTGATCATCGTACTTATTTTGGGGTTTTTCTTTTGCACTGATCCTTGATTCTTCTTGAGCACAGCAAGTCCGAAGTTCTTCAAATGTAGGATACTCCTTTCTTGTGTTCATGCTTGCAGCAAATCCATCCCACGTCTTGGGAAGACCATTGAGTACTATGTTTACCAATTCCTTCTCTGAAATGATATCTTCAATGGCTTGTAGTTGATATCTTAACTGGGAGATCCCCATAAAGTATGATGTTATGTTATCATCATCATTCATCTTCATGTCACAGAGCTCATTCTGTATACTCATTATTTGTCCAATGTTTATGACTGAGAAGAGGTTTGTTAGGGCATCGCTGATCCGGATTATTTTCGGCACGAAATGAGAGCGGAGATATAATAAAGAAATGCACAGAGATATCGCGTATATCCAGTAAGATAACAGAAATATATCAGAGATGCAACCATAA
>JZKD02S1672677.1:1483704-1506044 GCA_000966675.3 Picea glauca | reverse complement strand
GGAGACTAGGAGGTATAATTACAACTAATGGCCTAAAGCTGACATAAATAAAATAACATTACTAATCTAATATGCCCCAATTAAGGGGTAATGGGCCAATATTAGGGCTTAACATAAACCAACTCTTGTTTTCTCTGCTTCATTGTATGTTTCTTGAACAAGAACCTCATCAAGATTATTAGGTCCAAACATAAATACAATGTTATGAATATGTGCAAGTAAACCTCCTATATAATTCATAAGGGTTTCTTGGGTATGTAATGGAATATTTAACATTAATGCCATCTTATGAAATTCATCTATGTATTATTGCATTGCTTTTCATTTTCTTAGTTTAAGACTTTGCCATTCAATTGAATAATTCTCTTTATAACCCAAAGGATAAAATTTCTTTCTAAGTGCAAAAAAAAAATCTTTCCATGATGGAAATACATTACCAACTTGTTGTGTACCATTTTGCAACTTACTCTGCCACTATATGAGTGTTGTACCTGCAAGAAGAAACAATGACAACTTGATTTAAGTTGCTTCATATTTGATTTGTTGCACACTCCAATAAACTTCCATCTGCCTGAACCAGTTATCAAGTCTCTTAGCATTGACTTCATAATCATACACGGGCAATTAAAATTTCACATGAAGCTTAAGTAAAGGCATTTCATGTTTATGTTTATGGGAATGTTTTCTTGTAGTGGGTTTTGAACTTGTACTTGAAGAAGAAGAAGATGATGGAGAAGAAGGATGTGAAGGAGGATTTGTAGGAGGATCCTCTCCTTCTTCATTTTTTCCTTGTTTTGTCGATTCCCATTGGAAAGGCCTCTTCTAAGACCTTTACCATCTCAGACATGATGAATAAAGTATTTTGCAACTCTATCTCATTTTGAGACATGCCTTATTCCGATGCCATCTCCTCACTTTGAGAAGTCCTCTTTCTCAATCCAATCTTTGGATCTCCTTCTACAAGCTCACATTCACCATGACTTAGATTTTCCCTGGTAATCATGGAAACTCAAAAACAAACTATCAACCTACTCTGATACCACTTGATCCTAAAATGATCTTTAAAGACTTTGTTAAGTTTTAAGAATGTGTTCAATTACCAATTAGGAATTAAGGAAAGAAGAAGAAATTAATGAGATATTATAGTAACCATCATAAATAAATGAAGATCATAATGTAAGAACAAATAAAAACAAACCATAACAACAAATTTGTTAATAGAGTTCGACATGATTGCCTACGTCTCCAGGCCTTTGTCACAGTGGGTGAGGATTTCTTATTTCTCTTCAATTGTTCAAAAGTACATCTGAAAAGAATAAAAAGGATTACAAACTAGTATGGTTGTGTTATGATCGACCTCAAGAATCAAACACAACCGATAGCACCAAAAACGGTTGAGCGTAGCTCTCGGAATTCGCCCTCAAAGTTCGCTTCTGCAATGGATCCCTTGCATAAAAATGGCTTCAAGCTTCATAAAATCATCATAATTCCTCCAATTTGAACCTCCAGTGTTGTTAAGAACCTATTTTTATATATATATTGAGTTGGTATCCTCCTCCCAACTTCCTCCCAAGATATGGCCTCAAATCGAGCTCCAGATCCTCCAATAATGGGAAAACTCCATTAAAAACAACATGAAAATCATAAAAAATCATAACATATAGTTTATAAACCCAAAAATTACAAAATATTGGGCGCAGACCCCCTTTACCCCAGCTCCTAGCCATATGGGAAGCACCATATTCCCTCAAGTTGGGCGCTCCCTGGTCTCTAGCCCTTGGTCTTCAGTGTGCTAATAGTATGGGCCATGTAGCATGGCCTTAACCCTCGTGCCCTCCAATAGGTGGCTTGGCTCCTAGTTTTCTAGTTATATTCATATGGTCATATAAGGTGCCTTGTTCAGTGGCCTAGGTCTGTTGACCAGGTTCTTATCCCCCAAAACGCTTCACAATAACCCCTTCAAATGTATATTTGACCGGTTGTTTCAATAAGCCACATAGCAGTCTAGGTGGCTAGTGCATACATTGTAGTTCGTTGCCCATCTTGGAGGTCGGGAGTTCGAGCCTGACGGAGTCGCAACTGATTTTTTTCCTAGCCAACATTGGAAAACTCCAGGGTGCCACATGGCACCCTTTGATTGGGCCACGTGTCATCCTGTAATTCATTTGTATGGTACAATCAGCACCCAGTCAATGCACAGTCAGCTGCAGAGTGAGATTCCACGTCACTACCATACAACCACATTTCATTCCATGTCAGCGTCCATACTGCCAAGTCACTTACCTAGTCAACTACGATGTTAGCATCTGTACTACCTAGTCACCCTTCCATGTCAGCATCCGTACAACCACATGTCATCTAGAGTGCCGCGTGTTAGCCTATCATTGGGCCACATTACATACAGACTGTCACATGTCATCTAGAGTGCCACGTGTTAGCCTATCATTGGGCCATGTTACATACAGACTATCACATGTCATCTGTATAGTGCCACGTGTCAATTCCATACTAGTCCAACTCAGCCCAAAAATGCCAAAACTGAGTGACACATGTCACCTCCTCATGCTTCCACATGTGTTGTTGATGTGATCATGACATCATTTTGATGTCACCTATCGTACTACTGATGTCAGCAATACGACCTATTGACTTTGACCAGTTTAACTTTTTATCTCTTTGGTAAATCGATCGGAACGTGATATCTTTTGCAGATGGTGTCCATTTGTGAAAAACATTATATGGCTAGAATCATCATGATGAGCCTGACACAATGGTGTTGGTTTCATATGATTCCGAGAAATTTGATTTTTACGCCTTCCTAGATCCATTTTGGATCAGTCTTTGGTTGCAGTCTTTGGCTTCTTTGAGGTTGTGTATCCTATAACGACAAATTGCTAAACGTCAAATCCCTATGCCTCTAAAAATGGTTTCATTCTTGTGCTCCATATTTCATAGTTCACAACATTATTACCATTAAACATCGATACTTCATTCTTAGTGTAATCCATGATCTACCTTCCAGCGGTTAGATTGATTCTTGAATCACCTCGCTCCAATACCGATTGTTGGAATACTGAGAGCGGGGGTGAATTAGTATGAACAATTTTTACCACTTTCAATCACAATATATAAAATTCAACTTTATGAACAATATTTAATAGTTTATCACTTGTGCATTTAGTATATTTTTGCATCATAAACAATATGTATATATATCTATATATATATATAGATATTGCATTCATATGAAGCACCAACTTCCCAATTATCGAACACCAACTAGAAGGAGGCTCCAACCCCCTATTTACAGGCTGCAACCTAAAGGAAGCCCCAAATCCTTGTGTTCTCCGGCACCAAATGGAAGGAAGCTACAACCCCCTTTCCTTACCCTATCCTACATCCCTGAAATATAAGTGTAGACTCAACGTGTCTCTACCACCGATACTTCCACTACCACTTTCTCATCTACTTGTCATCCAACCTATCACTATCATTGTCTCATCAACCTATAATCAACCTGTCATACAACCTGTCACTGTCACTGTCACATCAACCTATAACTGCCATTATATCTATAATTTTAATTGATATACCATCATCTACCTGTGTGTCTCAACCATGTACCAAACATGTACCAAATACTTGTACCATATCATGCATCAACCATGTACCAAAAATTGTGCCATACCATACATCAACCATGTACCAAAACTTATACCATACCATGCATCAACCATGTACCAAAGCATGTACCATAAAATGCATCAAGATCACCAAGAATTTCCTCTAACATTGTGACATATCATCATCAATATATGTTCCTCGATCATGACATGCCAAAATAAGTATCAAACCATGAACCATAACATCACCAAGATGTGTCTCAATATGTATTCTCATCACCAAGAATGTACCATAACATCACCAAGATATGCATCCAAGATATTTCCTTAAGCATATACCATAGAGAAAATAGTATGCCAAGTATCCTAGATGTGCCTCAAGGAATATACCAAAAATCATAAAGACACGCCTCAAGCATGTGCCAAACTTTGCAAGATGCAAGCCTCAAAACACATAGAATAACATACCTTTATATTATGTAGAACCTAGGTGAATCACATATCAGATCATACTTTCTTAGTCATCATCAACCTGGTACAAGCATTCTCCCTCACATTTTCCTTAGCCTCACGGGACCAAGACGATTCAACTAGAGGGGCCTCACAGGATGAGGACCATACAACCCGTGGCGGTGCCTCGTGGGACACTAGTATCCTAACCCATGGGAGTCAGACAAATTAGGGTTTTCTCAAAAAATATGTTGCACACCTGCAATCCTGAAAATGTAACACTCCTTACTCTTTTGCTTCCTCACATTCATCGTCTCATATTCACCAATAGATCACTTTCTCATAGAAAAGATATTCAATAAACTTGTGTGTGAATTTTTGTGTGTACAGGAGACTCCTTGAGCCGTATTTACTATTTTTCCAAGTAACATCTCTCCTTACATTTTAGTGCTTCTTTTTATAGTTGTTTTACCCTTAATTAATGACTTGTAACTTCTTGTTACAATTGTTTAAAGGATTATTAACCATTCTTTGGGGATTCCAACTTCATTACCTTATAAATCCTCAAGCGTGAGGAATTACGTGGTGTGCCACCTACCATTGGAAATGGCATGACGAGGACTATCCATCTATGAGTGTGTTACCTACATTTACATTTTCCTTCATGTACTTATTCCTAAAACAACTTTGAGCTTCATGACCAGACCATCTGGGATTCTCAATCCCTCAAACCACTTAGCCATATTTCTTAGGATTATTGTAGACTTCTTCAAAGTGTATTCCCTTGAGGACCATGCTTAAAGCTACGCCATAAGGGGACCACTTTGGAGACTTCTCCAGATACACCCATCACTTATTCCTTCAAACAAACCCATCACTTCTATACTTCTTTTGGGGTTAACATGCTTCTTCTATGGTTGACATCAATGCCAACTAAATTTCCAATATATATATATATATATATATATATATATATATATTCAACATCATCTCAACTGTACATTTTTTACAAACTGGCACATCATGCCCAATTTACAAAATAAAGGCAAGTTACTGAACATGGAAAAGTGCCATATGGTGTCCTAGATACAAATGACACTCATTGGTCACTCATTGACCACTACCACCCTCGCAACTAATGAGTGCATCTCAGAAATGTATCTTTCTTATATTACTCGAAGAATCACATCAAGTTTTTTTGTGCTTGGCCATGGTTTGTCACTCGAGAGATTCGACAAAGAAACACCATTCTTATCATTTAAAAAAAAAATGAATTAATAGAATTACAAAATGATACTTTGTAATTCGATCTAAGACTACTCGCCACAGATGATATTGAAAATCATGAGGGTGTTACCCTCCTCTACGACCCTATTCTCTCAGTGATTCCCCTTGTGTCGGTTACAATGATTAAATCATGAAATTTAAACAAAAATGCATAAAGTCAATTCCATTCATGATACATAAGAATTGATCATCAAAATGTTATATCACCGTAAATAAATTGGTAAATGGTGGAGATTGGCTAACAAGAGGAGCGCTTAGTTCTACAACTCTCTTTGAGGAAACATATACTGTAAAACATCAGTGGATGGAATAAATGGAAAATGTGGTGGGGTGGGTGGCATACAGGTGCATCCACTATGGATGAATGCGATGAAAAAGGTAGTGGTGGTGGGTGGCCTATGGGTGCAACCACTACAAATATATGGGATATGAAAGATGGTGGGCATGAGTGGAAATAAACCCCCATGGGTTGTAAAAGGGATGGTAAAACCCTTGGGATGGAAATAAGTATCCCAAGAGCTGAGTAAAGGTTCCCAAGAAGGAATAGCCCTGTAGTTGGAGAAAAATGATGGGTGGAATGTAGGTAGTGGTGGTTAATCAAATGGTGGTGGTATACATGACCCAACGATGGATAAATCGATCGAAATACATATTTATAATATTTTTATTAATACCAACAAGTAAAATTCAACAAAAAAAATATAACAAATTTCATATTTAAACAATATTTAACTCAACACATGATACCTATGAAGGTGGTGACTTGTCCATCCCATGTGGACATGGATCAACACTGTACGTTACTACAACCTGTAGAAACACAAGAAAATTATAATTGAGGATGATAGAAAATAAAAAATCACTATTTTGAATTTATTAAATGTGACACACACCTATGTATGTGGTACATTGAATGAATGGGATACCTTTGTTGCTGCATCAATGGTGGAAACCGACACTGATTCATCTATCGATGTAGAGGGTCTTCTATAGGGGCATAGAAACTACAAAACATCATACAATAAGATATGGAATTAAATAAACATAATATGAATATATATATATATATATATATATATATATGAAGAACATAGAGATGGTTAAGATATTAACCTGCTTTATGAAACACTTATGTCCACTCATCTCCATCAGCCCATAACTTGAGTCTGCCTGCAACTCGATCATTTATGAGGCTGACATGAATGACTACTATGTTCATGTTCCCTCTCTCAGTTGCACTCTGTTATAGGGGTTTAAGCTCTAGTCCCTTTGCTAACATCACTAGTAGGCATATCTTGCCAATATAGTACTACAAAACTCCCATGATGCACCACGCTGCAATTCAACACTGATATAGATAATCGTGTCTCTTGAATGCCTTTTGCAATTGGAGGATGTTGATCATGGGGGTTAGGAATTTTCCAATGAGGAAAATGACCTAGCATAAGGTCATGCCTAGTATGCTCTGTGTCCTATGTGAAACCTATACCAACCACCTGGAATTCACTAATGTCAAATTTGTTGACATGCTGACCTAAAATAAACTCTTCCCATAATTTCCTTAGGAAATAGAGAGGAACCTCCCTATAATTGCAGGGAGTTTTGTCGAATACCATGAACCATATATACATCAATTTATCCTTAATTTGTTGGATTCACCAATCCATACAAATATGTCTCTTGTTGACTGGTGGTTGTAGTCTAGTTCTAGGATCAATAAATAGTAATCTCAAATATTGTTTTGTAATTTTCAAGTCTTTGACTTGGTTTTTGTCGATGTTAGCCTTGTAGTAGTCAAACATCATATTCATGTATTCAGAAATACTAGTTAATTGCACTTGTTCACTTGCAATGGATGATACAATGACATCCAATGAAGTGGTGAATGAAAATTGGCTAGGCTCTCTTGTATTCCTTTAAGTCAGGGACAATTGATCTCGAAGACATCAACCCTTCATCAATTTTTTTTTTTACATTTGTTGGTTGTGGGTTGGGGTTTTCTATGCCTTCATGTGGTTGTGTAGGGTTTTATATGTGTCTAGGTTCCATATTAATTATTTTGCTGCAATTTTTTAAGGGATTTTATATAAATTAGGTTGGTTTTTTTAATTAACTTTAAAAAATTACAAAAAATATGCAATTAAATGGTTTAAGAAATTAAGAAAAAAATAAATTAATCACAAATAAATGCCTAATATTCCTTCAACACGATGTTAAGATCTTGTGGATTCTTGGTAAGAAAAACACATCCCTTGAATTCACTCACTAACTCATAAAACACAAGGCGCGATGGTCAATATGGACAAAAATTGTGTCGCAAGCCATTTTATTGGGATCGATAGGAATGCACATGCATTTTTATGAATTCACCCACATTCCTGGGAACATGCATGTGTTCTTGATGTGACAGACTCGGAAAACCCTAAACCTCCATGCATCATGCCATGTAGCCTTGTTCCTAGGAACATGTGTGTGTTCCTAAGAATGTGTGCACCTTTGTAGGATCATGTACATGTTCTTTGGAATAAGGTTATGTGGCATGATTCATCAAGGTTCGAGGTTTGTTGAACATGTCACATCCATAATGTATGCACATTCCTAGAAACATGAACGTATTATTGCATGAGCACATTCGTTCTCACCCCGTTGCCACTTTTTCATACATTTGTTTTATGCACTCACCCATATGTTCATATTAGTGTAGTTGTTGAGTGCATGGAATATATTTAAAATAATTTATACAATTATAGAGCATAGTTTTCTTTTTGTGTGGTTATTTTTTTTTAATTTTTAATATCAATTTTGTATTTTTGAAATTAAAAAAATCAGCATAGCCCTCAAATTATGAAATTTGATAGCCTTTGTTATAAACCCTAGTTTATATTAGTGTTGCATATATTTTTTTATTAAAGGGATAAGGTGATTAAAAATTCTAGCATGAAAGAAATATTTTTTTATTTAAATTTTTCATATGTATCAATAAATAAACCATAGAAACATATATATATATATATATATATATATATATATATATATATGAGTTTAGTTTCCATATGTGTGTAGCTTCCTTAACCATGGATTCGTTTTTGCCCATTTAAAAATAACGTGAAAACAAATATCCTATAATGCACATGTTTTATTTAAAAATACAAATAACTACAAAAAATCACTCTCGTCACAAATTTGGCCTTTTAAGGATGACAATTTTGTCATAATATTTTCCCATTGCCCCTATTTTGGACCATTGGAAAGATCTATGAGAGATCTACATATTTCCTATTCTAAACTTTTGACATTTCTATACATTTTTTCTAGTTTTCAATGAATAAAATTAAACCAACCATTATTTTTACTCCCAATACCATCGCAAGGGATCTTGTAGACATCCCTAGTGAAAAAAACATCGAAATGACCTACACGTATACAAAACCTTGAAATGACATGCACATATGATGCTTGTAGGATAAACATTCTTTTTATGGGGATCTCAGACCTATCCCTAGTTCATCACACCTCATAATGGTCCCCATATTAGACTCGTGTTCTAAACATTCCCTTTACAGGGCCAATATGCATGGTCTATGAGCGCTAAAACTATATTTTAGGATCTAAGACACTAATGGCTGTCCTTCGACCATGGTCATGACCTTCATCACAATCCTTAGTGTGCCAAAAACCATAGTGGTGTCTATATTCTACATGTGAGCTAAAGATTCCATTTATATGGCTTGTGTGGATGTTTCATACCCTATACACAGTCCATGAACCATAAAGGGAAATTTTAGTCCCTAAGACATTTGGTTTTTATCCTTGGACCATGGGCATTGTATCAAAACCATCTAGTAAGAAAAACCTCTTAATGGTTTCCATATGATCAGGTCAAGTCCCCATACCCATCTATCGCGAACACAATATCCTAATGATGATTGTATCCCACTTAGATATTAAAGATCCCTTCTAAAGGGCATGTGTGGTGGTTCAATACCTTCTTTTTTTCCACGATACCTAGAATATTAATTTAGAAAAATAATCCATTTCTTCATTGTTTGACCATGTTTTTTACTTAAAGATCCATCTATAGTGTAAAAACCATCCTACTGGCACCCATATCCTACTCAAAGGGTAAGCATCCCTTTTATAGGGCTTGTGTAGTACTTTGAGGTCACATTGATGGACCAGATCCTTAAATACTTATACAATATGTGAGGCCCTTTATTTCCTCTCATTTCCATTGTCAAGACCTCGAGACCCATCCTTGGTGCACAATACCTTCTAATAGCACCCACATATCCTATGCAAAGGTCAATATCCACTCTAACTCACCTATTTAGTGGTTTAAGGACTTGTTCATGGGTCATGAGACCCTTTATTTAGGCCCTAAAACCCTTTATTTTATTCAATGATTATGGTCCCAAGGCCTATCCCTTGTGTCTAAAAATCTCTAATTATTCCCATATATCATTCAATGGCCAAAGATTTCATATTGAGGGTTTGTGTGATGGTTCAAGGAATCATTAATGGATTATGAATGCTATAAGATTAATTTAGATCATACGGTCCTTGATTTCCTTCATTGACAATTATCAAGGCCCCAAGGCCAATTCTTCCCATGAAATATAATCTCTCTATAATTCCCATGTCCTAAAAAGAGGCCAAATATATATTTTTGTTTGGTGTTTGAACCCTAATTCATGGACCAGGGCCTTAAAATATTCATTTTGGACCAAAATATTTAGAAGCACCCCTTATGTGAAAACCCTCTTGATGGTGCCCATATCCCGCTCAAGGATAAAAGGTCCTTTATAGAGGTTTTTTGTGATGTTTTTAGGACTCTTTCATGTCCCAATATAAGACCTATAAATATCTTATTTTCCTCCCCCAATCATGATCAAGGCCATTTATTGGAGCCCGAAACAAATCCCCATCTAGCTGAGCTAAATCATAAGTGTTGTTATCTTGGACTACAACCACTTGGAATGGTCCAAGACAAACATTATAAAACTTTCCATGTTTCCCTTTATCTTCCCTTCGGGCATCCCATTTCATAACCAAATCCCTTGTCATGAAATTTATTTCCTTGGTCCTTTTATCAAATACTTCTTTTATTCTGGCTTAGTGAACTTGGGACATTATCTGAACTTTCTCTCTTACCTGTTGGAATTCAAACAAATGGTTAATTCTTCTATGCATATCATCTGATTATCCCTCCTCGTCTTACAACAATTTCATCATACGGAGGTTGTGTTGAATGGGTAAAATGCTTTCCATCCCATACACTAGCTGAAAAGGGGAAGTTCCAATGGCCCTCTTGATGCTAACTTTTTCTACCCAAACTGCACATTTCAGGTTGGAATCCCATGCCTTCTTGTTTTGAGATAAATTTTTCTTGATAATCTTGATAAGGTTCTTATTGGAGGATTCAACCAAACCATTTCCCTATGGATAGTAGGTAGTAGGTAGTAGAGTGTCCTAGTTCAATGTTATATTCCTGACAAAACTTAACCAATTTGGAAGATTTGAAGTCTTGAGAATTATCAACAATGATCTTTCTTGGCCACCCAAATATTACTAATATAATTTCCTCTAGGAACTTTAAAATGACTGTATCAGTGGTTTCCCTTGTAGTTATGGCCTCTACCCACTTTGTGAAATAATATATGGTTGTCAAAATCCATTTTTTCTATCAACTTGAATTTGGATTAATCTCGCCAATGAAGTATAATCACCAATGTTGAAAAGGTGTCTCAACTTTGATTGGTTTTAGTGGGAATGAAAACAACTTCTACTTTCCTGCAAAAAATTGAGATTCTACACATGCTCGAACCAAGAAATTTACATCATAAAAATAAAGAAGGCCAGTGATACCCAACTATAAGGATATTGTATGTAGTATCCCTCCAAGCATGATGAGCCCCCCAACACCTTTATGAAACTCAATGATTATTCCCTCATTTTCTTCTTCAGTGACGCAATTTAGTAGGATTCCCATAGGATCCTTCCAAAAGATATTTCCCCCCAAACTGCAATATTTTACAGCCTTAAGATTAATAGACCTAGCCATGGCTTTATCCCATGCTACTAAGCAGCTAAAAGTTTTCATGTAAAATATGATGTCTTTATACCAATCATACTGAGAAAAATTGGCACTTACCTATAAGGATGATAGTTGTGTTTCATTTTTTTCATACTCTACTACTATGATGTTTGTTGAAAGTGCATTCAAGTCCAAAACTATGTAGTTAGATTCAACCAACAAATTTTCTAGTCCTTTCCCTTTTACTAGTTTTGTGGGATTGATCTTGACATCATACTCTTCAATCTTAGAAATCCATTCACCTCTTATTCCCTCACTGTTAGGATGTGTGATAATGTCCTGTATAGTATTGGTAGGTACATAAGAGAATATTTTAGAGTGCAATATATAATCTTTAAAATCTTTTAATGCTTTGACTAATGCATAAGCATATTTTTCCATGTTATTGTACTTCAAATCAACATCTCTCGCAACCTTAATGAAAAAGGATATGGTATGCTCTTAGTATTTTTCATTATTCTATATTAACACAACAAATATAGAAATAATTGATGTGAAAGAAAAAAATGAGAAACTCTTTATCATAATTTGGGATGATCAGAACTAGAGATTTTCCTAAGGCTATTTTAATCTAATGAAAGGATTCTTTAGATTCATCAATCCACTTGAATTCATGATCCTTTTTCATCATGTTGGTAATATTATTTACCATTTCAGTGAAATTGGGGATAAACCTTCTTAGAAAGCCTATTTTACCTAGGAAAGATTGTACTTCTTTTTTGTTCCTAGGTTGAGACATTTGTTTGATTGTCTCCACCCTTTCTGGATCCATCTTCACCCCTTTTTGGATACTATATGGCCAATAATATTTCCTTCCTCTATATAAAAATAAGACTTTTTGGGATTCAAGGAAAACCCAAACCTCCTACACTTCAAAAAGGCTTTCCTTAAATGCTTGATGTGATCTTCATCTGTCTTGGAGAAAATAGTCATGTCATAAAGGTATATGACAATGAACTTGTATCTCTCACCCACAAAAGCAATTTCCATAGTTCTCTTAAAAGTTTCTCCTACATTTATCAAACCAAAAGTCATATTTTCATACATAAAATACCCCCATGGTGTTGTGAAGGATGTTTTCTCTCTTTCATCTAGGTGCATGGACACTTGGTTGTATCCTTAAAAACCATCCATTATGGATATCATGTTTTTCCCTACTACTTTCTATAGTATATGATCCATCTTGGGTAAGGGGAAATTATCTTTTAAAGACCAATTATTCAAGTTCCTGAAGTCCACACATAACCTTATCTCCCCACTCTTCTTTCTCATTGGAATTAAATTAGTGGCCCATTAAGAGTACCTTAAGGGAATAATAATCTGAGAATCTAATAATTTTCTCATCTATTTCTCAGTGGTAGGAAAAAGAAGAGGACTAACATTTCATAGCTTATTCATGAAAGGATTAGTACAAGGTTTGAGAGGTATTTGATGTTGGATAATACTGGTATCATAAATTTTTAGTTCCATGTATCTCCATGCAAAGAAATCCATGTACTCTTTGAACAACTACAAATACTCTTCCCTATGATCAACAAGGATATTATTGGACAACTTAATAAATTTAGGATCTTTTTCAGTTCCAATATTTTATTCTTCAATGCTATCGTCTTTGGGGAGGGAAGTTGGTTTGACAGGTACACCATTTATATCAAATAAATGTTCTAAAGTAACCATTCTTTTGGGAATGAAGTTATTCTTGATTTGTAGGACTTTATGCTCAACTATATAATTGATAAATTCAAGAATCTCTTTAGCTTCCTCACCAATATCTTGTTTAGTGTCCTCTTCATCATCTAAATCAATATGAGTATATGCAAACTCATCTATCATTTCCATGAACTTTTTGATCCATTGATCATCTTCAAAAACCTTCCAGTATTTGATATTATCATGGATGGAAGGTATGTATCTCATCTCAACCTCATATCTAATTTGAGGGGTGGTTGGTACTTTAAAGGTACCGGTAGCTACTTCTAAGGAATCAATTGGTTGATTAAAATCTCTAGAAAAAACATAAATATTGAAAGCTTCATAAAAATCAATCATATCCCATACCTAATTTCTATACGCCCTCATTCTTGGGTGCCTTGTTTTATAAGATCCTTTTACTTGCTGCACAACTAGCTTTGAATCTCCAAATATCACCAACTTATTAATTTGCATCTTTCTTGTTGCCTCCATAACTAAGATTAAGGCTTCATATTCATCCATGTTTTTTGTGGCCTCGAACTCAATCTTGTAAGATAAATGAAATTATTTATGTAGGGGGGGAATTAGTACTATACCAACCCCAATCCCTTCTTTTGAGCATGCACCATCAAAGAAAAATTTACATATACCATCCACTTCTTCCATGAGGCTTACAAGAGGATATGCAAGAAATGGGGTTTCATTGTACTCTTGATTTATAGATAAGATACAACAACCTAGATATTCATCAATGACATATATGGGATGATTCATAGGGTTGTTTTTATCACTGAAAACATATGAAAACTTTGTCTCTCAGTACAACCTTATGAGCTCTCCTCCAAAAACTAGTACAATGGCATAATTCATATCCATCTACATAGTGCCTCCCAATTTTCGTTCCCATGTTCTGGAAAAAAACATGTCATAATTGGATGGTACATCAGCCACCACCACATCCTTCATAATTCTCTTAACAATAAGCTTTCCCATGGTGTAAACCATGTCTTTAATCATCCCAGGACACTTGACTTTCATGGAATCAAATGAATAAAGTTCAGGATATGGATTGGGTTATTTCCAACCCCAACTTCTCCATGACTAATTCGGCCATAAGATTGTGTGATTATGCAAAATCGAGCATACAATTGTGCAACATACTATCATGAATTTTCAATCTCACATAGAAGGGTGCCATAGATTCCTCTTTTTCATCTATATGAGGAACAAAAAATATGGTAGGGGACTCATATTGTACATTCAAATTATCATGAGGATTTGTTCATCCTTTACCTTGCATCATTTTCTCAATCTGTTTATGGTATGAGGGGTTTTTAGCTAGCTCCACCAAAGGAACCATAATCTTGATTCTGGACAATTCAGTTCAATATTGAAAGGTGAAATTAATTCCTCAAGTTCTTTAGTTTCTTCATCCTTTTTCATAGGATCCAAATTGCATCTACCTTAGGGATGTCTATAACCTCTTTGTCTTTATCTTTGGACAAATTTGGACCAACTTTCATAGCTTGAGGTTGATTTTCTATAACAAATTATTTTTGCTGAGGCCTAAGATCATACTTCTTATACATCTCAACCTATAGTGAATCAACAAAAAATCTTTATTGAACTGAGGATAAAGCTCCTTTGTTGTGTGAGGATCAAGCACCAATTTCCTAGGGCTTAGCGACCCTTCATATTCATCTTGAGTTAGATGTATGGCATCGGTATCATCATGGAGTAGGTGGATTTCTTCTGTGTATTCATCATATACCTCATCCATTACTTCTTCAATACAATTATTATCATTGTTGGTTTTTACAGGGGGATGAATGGGTTGCTCTTCATTTATTCTCCCCCTTCTCATGAGTTGTGGATTAGGAGGTATTTTGAATTGATTAGGGTTAGGATTCATTATGCCTCCCCCTTGGGGGGATCTATTTGAATTTCCATGCTCTATTTCAAATATGGACATTTTTTTTTTTCATATTTCTGGTTGATCTAGACATCTCATCCATGTTTGCTTCTTGGGGTTCTCTACTCGAACAAGAAGTACGATAGTCTTCCTTGATATTTTTCTTTTTTTCTTGATATTTCTTCCGCTTCATATTACCTGATGCAATCATATTTCCTTCTATGTATATTGAATTCTCTTTCATTACTAGTAGGTTCGGGGATCTTCTTTCTCTCAAAGTCATGGAAAAATCAACATCAAATTCCCCAACGTATGTCACATTAGTTGTTGGTTGTGATGGATTTATATCTATAGGGATATTTTTATATAGCTTATTGAACCTTCTGTTAAAATCATAAATAGTTTCATTGGTTCTTTTCTTGAGTGAGCCAAATTCATTCAGGTAGTATAAGTTATCCCTTTTCTCACCCAACTGTCTCATAAAGGTATCTTCTAGAACTGTCCAACTATCATTTGAATTAACAAGTAACTCTCTGAACCATTTTCTAACATATCCCCCCAAAGTTTGGAAAAATACCCTCATGAATACATCATCATTATATACAAACTAATCATATGTAAAGTCTCAAAAAGAACTCATATGCTCTTTAGTTGAGCGATTTTTATCCCCATCAAATTTTGGCAGATATTTCGTGTAATTATCAGGGAGGTCATGGGTAATTTGGGGCAGATCCAATGAGGAAAATATGGAAGTGACCCACAAATTTATAGGTGGTGGTGGAGGAGGTTGATTTCCCCCAAGTATTTCTCCACCTAAGCCAACCATGAGATTTTGTAAAGTGATTTTATGGGATTCAAAGGACAGAGGAGGGACAAGAATTTTCAAGAAGGGTCAATGGGAAGAACTGACTTCTTGGATAAATTCTAGAGGATAATTTTTGAGGTCTATTAATGGTGTTGGATGAAAGTTCGTAGAAGAAAGTGAATATTCAGATATATCATTCAAATCTACATATTCAACATTTTTATGAACAACAGAAGGAGATTTTTCAATATAACAGTTACTTGAGAAAAAGAAGGTATGATGTTCTGTGATATTCCTCTAGGTCATGATACTTTCTGGATATAAATATACTAGAATATTGTCTGGTTCAAGGTGGCTTCTGGTATGTCTTCTGGAAGACGCCAGGTTTTCCTTTTGTGGAGTAGCTACATGAAATATTAACATCCATGTGATTGAGGCTTGTTCACCGTCAATTCTTATAGCTTACAAAATTGTATCCCCTGGGAAGATTTCTTCATATTACATCCTCAACAACAATGCCATTTCAGATGTTATCCCTCAAGATGTTCCAAGATATTTTTGGAATGATGTCGAGGAAACCTGGGGGCCAAGACTCAAAATGAATCTTAAAGCCAGAATTGCAGTAAAATAATTGTGCAATATATTGGGAAGTTCCCCCCCCCCCTCCTTTGGTGCAATTATCAATTCAAATGAAAAATACTCTCAACTATTAGAGGCATTTGTCCATGAGTGTTTCATACAATCAAGTTTAAAATGAGGATGAAATGATGAATTATAGGAAAAAAAGAATAACGTGAAGGGAAATGTTATAAATGAATCATGTACCCTATGGGAAATGAACATCGTACTAAGAATTTAAGGATTCAACAACCTCAAACAAATGTAAACAAATCAATTAACATGGGATTCAAACAATTAACATATTCATACAATCAAATTCAAAGAGGTACCCTCTACATATCATTCAAATGCACAAAGAGTTGATAGGAAATGGTCATTCATTTAGAGGAAATCACTTCTAGATCATGATTAAACATCATGTAGTAACACTAAACACAAGGTATAATATACTGTCTAAGATTTATAAAATCAAATCTAATACCAGAAAGAAAAAATGGGAGAGAATTGTTTACAGGAACACAAAAAACTATAAGGAAGGAATTACAAACTGGAACTTAAATGCAACAGATGAATCTATGTTGCTTGTTTCATTTATCAACTACATGTGCTCAAGGTTTATGATAAAAAAAAATCTAGTTATAAGAAACTATTCAATTCCCCGAAGCATCAACCTCAGCAATGGCTTCCTTCATTGACTTTTACTTCTCTCACTCATGCCCTAAAACCACTTCTCGAAATCATTTCCATCTTCTTGAATCTTCTTACAATTTTTTTATTCTTGAGTGGTTTTCCTCCTGGTAAAATTCAATTTACCTTCACCTGGGTAAAATTATGTTATGATCAAATAGCAGGGAAGCTTGATATGTGCATGATAAAACATCCATTGAACCGCACTCCTGAAGTGTTCCTGGAATAATTTTTATTTTGATGGAAACTTGAAAACAAAATCTGTGTAGGCACGAAACTCAACAACCATTGGATATATATTTGGAAAATGATTGTGATTGTTGATCGGAGGATCAACTATTGGAATGATTAAGGGTCATCTCTAAATGGAGACTCCGATGAGAGAATCTATGAGGGGCATGATGGATAAATCAAACATGGACCGTCGATCTGGACTCTGATCTAATGATATTCATTGATCGATCTTGACAGAAAACCAACATTTCCTGCGGCTTCAATGGCACCAAAATGACATCAAATTGTTGGCATGTTTTACAGACAGCGTACTCTTGCCGTTGTTGGAAAGTACAACAATGACGATGGCTTAAGTATAGGAAGAATGTGCTAGGCAGGCACCATAAGTATTTTGGGAAGACGCAGCAGAGAAAGCTCGATAAGATCATAAGAGATAGTGCAAAGTATGTTTTTTTGTCATTGAGGTCAAATATCACGACCAACAGTGCAAGGATAATGGAATGGCAATGGAAATTTCAACAAGTGATCGTTGGATACCATTCAAAAGTGTAAACTCCAGGAGTCAAGGAAGCAACTCATGGCAAAAAATCGCAAAATGTGAAACCACGACTTAATCTCCATTTCGGAGTTTCGTATACCGGGAGTTGGAGGTGTCAAGGAAAATCACGACAAGAATGATGAAATCATGAAATGTGAAACCACGACGTTTTAGAGTTTTAGATACTGGGAGTTGGAGGAGTCAAGGAAGCAACTCACGGCAAGAACTCGCGATATGTGAAATCACGAAAAGATCTAGACCGTCGAATCATCAAGATTGTGGACCGTTGATCTGACTCCATTTCAGAATTTTGGATACCGGGAGTTGGAGGAGTCAAGAGTCGAGACTCTTCATCATAGGAGTCCTGAAGTTGTGAAATGCAAAATGCCGAAATCTTGAAATAGGCACATTAATAAAGACTCCATTTCAAAGTTTCGCAGACCAGGAAATCAAAGATCAAAGGAACTTTAACCTTTGAAGTAGCGAACCACGAAATCCCAAAATAGGCACATCAACAAACCATCTCAGCAAACCACGTCATCTAAGTACACGTGGCACAATCAAGCAATGAAAAGTGTCAAGATGATTCAACATTTCAGGCAGATGTAAGTCACGAATTAGAGTGACAAGTGGCATCTATTTGGCATGTGTCAATCCACGTGTGATGTCAGCAGGTTTACATCACATCAGAACTTTCTATTTCGGGGTTTTACATAGAAAGTAGAGAAGATCCACCATCATGAAGTCTCGATTTCCGAAATGACGAAAGGGACTATTGTGAGTCTCGAAAACCTGAAAGGCAAAACTCTAAAATCCCATCAACCATCCATTTTAGTGGGTTATGTGAACCATCCAAATTCTTCGAAGATTTTGTGATCATGAATTTTATAATGTTGGAGTCATGATGACTTGAAGGGAAAAACATCAAAATACCGTCAACCATTCGATTAAGAAAAGAAGGGATCAGATTATGAAGTCTTGTGGACCATTGATCTGGCTCCATTTTGGGGATTGTGACTTGGAGTGTCGAGACACTTCTTCACAGGAATGCCGAAATGAGAAATGTCGAAATCAACGCGAGGCCCTATGCTTGTAATCCAATGGTGTTGGATACTTGGAAATCTGATCGAAGGGCTATTGTTTCTCTTCACAGTTAATCAATCAGTTACGATTTAGTTAGCATAACTGAATCATGACTCTTGGATGGTTGGCGATTCAGTTGCTGATGTGTTTTCTTGGAGATTCACAGTGTAACTGCTAGAAACAACTGATGGTTTCTGCCAGAGGACTCGAAGAGACTTCAAGGTGATCATCAGAGAAGATGAAGAGTCTCAAGGCATCTTCCAGTGGCTTGAAGACTATTCATAGAGTTTGTTGACATATGTAAGACCATTGGAGCCTGGAACTGCAACAGAGGGAATGAGCTCAACTGTGACAGAGAAGATGAAGAGTCTCGATTGTTGGAGAGGATAAGGAATCTTGGCATAAAACCCAGTGATGATGGACACATGGGTTTAACCACCAGAGAAGCTGAAGAGTAGTAATGATTATCAGGTAGAGAACTTGACATGGGGAGAGCATGCAGAAGCATTGTGAATAGAGGATGCAGAATATGCACAGAGAGAATAAAAACACAGAATAGAGAAGAGATTGGGTGTTGTTGAGAGTGATTCAGGTGTGTAGAAGGAGGCAGAGTGCAGCAACTGAAATTCATAGAAGAGGAATGGTGCATAGAAGGGACATGGCACACAGAGCATAAAAGGAAGAAGAACATAAATCATAAGGAAGGGGGTGAAGGAAGACACTGACGCAGATAGAGCAGAGCAGTGTAGCAGAACAGTGATGAGACCGGTAAGCCATTGATAAATATTGTATCACTGTGATAAATTTATATATAGAAAAATTTATATTTCAGGGTGGTAGGGAGGTGCTAGGGAGGACTGTTCTCCTTAGAGGTTCAAGTGGGTTCTTGAACATAGGGAGTTGTAGCTTCCATCTGGTTGCAGCTAGAGAAACCAGAGTGGTAGGGTGGTTCAAGGGAGAACTATTTTTCTCTGTTTTACAAGTTGGTGCCTGTGTGACTAGAAGTTGGTGCTTCCATCCAATTGGTGATGGAACACTTAGGGAGTTGTTGGTTCCTTCTAGTGGGTGCTAGAGAAACCACGGAGTTTTTTCTTCCTTCTAGTGAGTGCTAGAGAAACCAGGGAGTTGGTGCTTTCTTCTAGTGGGTGCTAGAGAAACCAGGGAGTTGGTGCTTCCTTCTAGTGGGTGCAAGAGAAAACAGAGATTTGGTGCTCTTAGAAAGTTGTAGCTTGTAAAACAGAGTTTGTAGCCTCACAATGAGTTGGAGCTCATATGTATGATAATGTAAAGAATGTAAAGATTACTTATCATACCAAGAAGAAGAGGTTTTTACCCTTTATGGGTTTCCTCAGGAAATAGCTATCTCTGTATATTTCATATGTGTGACTGATATCCAATGTTCTATTTCTTACCTCTTTGCATTATTGTGATTGTCATTAAGTGCTCTGGAAAGAGTTTAAAATAAGCATAATTATTTAAGCACAGTAACAACTGATTCACCCCCGCCCTCTCAGTTGTCCAACAATTGGTATCAGAGCAGGTTCCTTTTATCTAAAGGTATATTTGTAAGCTTAAACATGACAAGTCATGAAGGGACTTCAGCCACTAAGCCTCCTCTGTTTGATGGAACAATTTTTTCCTTCTGGGAGGTTAGAATGAGAACATACCTAATGGCCTTAGGTGTTGATGTCTGGGATGTAGTAGAGACTGGATACATAAAGCCTGTTGTGCTAGCTTCCAAGGATGATAAGTTAGAAATTAGATTTAATGCTAAGGGAATGAATGCTATCTTGAATGGACTTGCAGAAGTCGAGTTTGTAAAGGTGATGCATCTTCAAACTTCCAAAAAAATGTGGGAGAAACTTATTAGCAGCTATGAAGGAAATGAGAAAGTAAAAGATGCCAAACTTCAAACATTTAGGTTGAAGTTTGAACAACTAAAAATGAATGAAGATGAAACAGTTAGCAAGTATTTTTTAAGAGTTGAAGAACTTGTGAATGCCATGAAGGGTCTTGGTGAGAATATTGAAGAATCAATTTTAGTTCAGAAGATTTTAAGATCTTTGCTTGATAAATTTAATCCAAAAGTATCTGCAATAGAAGAAATAAATGATCTTAAAACTCTGTCCATTGATCAACTCCTAGGAACTTTAACTGCATATGAAATGAGAATCAACAAAGATAAATTCATTACTAGAGAAGCATCTTTTAAAGCAGACAAGGATACTGATTCAAATTTAGATGATATTGAGGCAAAATTTGTGAGAAGGTTAAAGAAACGATCAGGAAAATATCAAGGAAATCTTCCCCTCAAATGTTTTAACTATGGTAAGCTAGGTCACTTTGCAAATAAGTGTCCACACAAGAAGAAGGACTAGAACTTTGAAGGTGAAGAGAAGTACAAATCCAAAAGATTTGATAGAAAGAAAAGTTTATGTGTAAACAATGATGACTCCTCAAAAAACACCGATAGTCACTCTTCCTGTGAAGTTAAGGTAAATGAATTCATGCTTATGGCCAAAGAGGATTATGATAATAAAATCAAAAGCAGTGATGATAATGATGAAGAAGTTGTGGTTGACTTGGAAAGAGAGTTAATCAGTGCTTTGGAAGATATTGACAGACTCGGACTTAAGAATAGAAAGCAAAAACAATTGTTGATACAGTTCAAGAAAGGCACTAAAAAACTTGATGAAGACTTTGCCCTGCTAAAAGTGGAATTAGAAGAGGCAAAGAAAATAGAGTACATTCTAAAACAACAGTTATCAGAAAAGAAGGCAACATCTGAAGCCCTAGAAGAAGAAGTAGTGAAAACAAGGAAAGAGTTGGAGAAGTTTCAAGCCTTGTATCATCAGAATCTGTCAAGTATCAAAGCCTCTAAAGGATTAGCCACCATTCTAAATCAATAAACGAATCCAAAGCTAAAAATTGGTTTGGGTTATGAAGAGGGATCAAGTAGTGGTCAGCCAAGAAACAAAGAACCCATCAAGTTTGTCAAATCTACAACCAATGACAACAACAAACCTGCAAAAACAAAGGAAGACAATTAGCCGCCCAAGAGGAGTAAAGAAAAAGGTGTCAGGACTGAATCTGTAGAACAAAGAAATAATGCACTCCTTTCTCAAGGAAATCATCAGCATGGAAGAAATCGACCTGCTCAAAGAAGACAACCATTTTCCAGGTACCAAGGATTTTTCTATGGATATTGTTTTTTCTGTTCTAACTTTGGTCACAAAGTTGTAAACTGTTCTTTAAAATTTAGATATGAGCAAGCAAGACATTCAAGGTATAGATATCTGCCACAACAACGAATG
>JZKD02S1672677.1:1462829-1479777 GCA_000966675.3 Picea glauca | reverse complement strand
CCCCCCCCCCCTCTCAGTTGTCCAAAACAAATGGGGCCCTCAAACACGTGGAAGATTGGTATTGTTCCTAACTATAGTTATGTGGTAGGAACCAAATATTAAAATAGCATAAAAAACATCAGAATAAGTACTCAACACCTTGACAAAGAGATAATTGTAGATGATAAGCCTCTTCGAGGGGGCAACCTCCTTATACACCACATAAATTTACCAATACCAAATGATTCCAAATGAAAATTTCTCCTTGTTATAAATAGAAGACTAGGAGGTACAATTACAACTAATTGACCCAAGCTGACATAAATAAAATAACAATACTAATGTAATATGCCCCAATTAAGGGGTAATGTGCCACTATTTATGTCTTAACATGCCCCTCCCCTTCATACAAGTGTTGTATGCAACGCTTGAGTAAATCTAGATGCTTTTGTATAAAAGACTCATCTTCCCAAGTGGAATATTTAGCAGGTAGTTTCCTCCACTTAATGAGATACTCTAAAATGGATCGATTCCTTGGCTGGTGAATTCTTGTGTCAGTAATAGCTTCAAGATCCAATATGATTTTTCCTTCCTCATCAAGTTCTGGAAATATAGTTTGAACTGGGATCTTGACACCTATAACCTTATTTAAGCATGAAACATGGAAAATTGGGTGTACTCGTGAAGATGCAGGCAACTCCAATTTGTATGCCATAGTACAAATGTTTTGCATTACCTTATAAGGGACATAGTACTTCGGTGATAATTTATTATACTTCTTAGCTTGTTTGAGGGACATCAATTTGTATGGTTGTAGTCTTAAAAATACCCAATACCCTACTTCAAAACTTCTCTCACTACGTTTTTGATATTCTTTTTGTTTCATGTGATTTTGTGCCATGGACAGGTTGTTCTTTAAGAGTTGGAAAACTTGTTGTTGATGCTCAATGCGATCTTCCATTGCTTGAATCTTAGATTTTTATTTTAGATAAGAAGTGATGGAAGGTGGGTGATATCCATAGAGTGTCATAAATGGTATCATTTTTGTTGCGATATGAAAGGAAGTGTTATACCATCATTCTGCCAAGGGTAACCACTTGAACCATTGTGTTTGTTTATGAGAGACAAAAAACCAAGGTATCCTTCCAAACATTTGTTCACTATATCAGTTTTTCCATCAGATTGAGGATGATAAGATGAGTTATGAGCCAATTGAGTACTCAAAAAAGAAAATAATTTTGTCCAAAAATGTCTAGTGAAGATGGGATCTATGTCACTTAAAATAATATTTGGTATTCCATGTATCTTTTGAACTGTCTCCATGAATGTGGTGGAAATTGTACTGGATTTGTAAGGATGAGAGAGTGCTCAAAAGTGTCTGTACTTAGTCTGTCTATCAACAATCACCATGATGACACTCTTTCCTTCAGACTTCGGTAACCCTATGACGAAATCCATGGAAACCTCCTCCTAACGCTGACTTGGGATGGCTAATTGTTGTAAAATACCTGGGGTCTTAATTGTTTCCACATTATTTGTTGGTAAGACAAACATTCTACCACAAACCTTTGAACATTAGTTTTAAGGCCATTCCAGAAACATTCCTTCTTGACCCTATGGTAGCTTTTCAAAAATATTGAGTGCCCTCCTACCGGAGAGGTGTGCAATTACGAGAGTAAATTTTGTTTTATTTCAGAGTCCTTACATAAATATAAGCGATATTTGTATCATAGTGAATAATTTTTCCATGTAAATGTATCTGATGCACTGGAATCTTGTTGTAATCTTTGAATGAGAGTCCACATGTTTTCTTTATTCTTCCATTCATTCCTCACTTCTATTATCCAATCTTCTTGGATGATCAAGATAGCACAGTCAAAGGCCTCAACATCTTCATCCTTTCTTGAGAGTGCATCTTCCAAAACATTTTTCTTCCCCTTTTTTATAGGTGATTTCAAAATCATAACCCAACATCTTGGTCGCCCATTTTTGTTGATCTTTTGAAGATAGTCTTTGTTCCAAGAAGTATTTAAGACTATCATGATTTGTTTTGACCTTGAACTACCTACCTATTAGGTAAGGGAGCCATTTATTCAATGCATGTAGTATTTCCACCATTTCCTTCTCACAAATGGGTTTATGTAAGTCCTTTCCCTTGAGTAGCTGACTTTAAAAATCAAGGGGCCTTCCTTCTTGCATTAGAACAACACCAATGCCATTTCTCGAGGCATCACTTTCCACAATAAAGGTTTTTGTGAAATTTGGTGTGGTCAAGACAAGATCTTTTCACATCACCTCTTTAAGCTGTTCAAAATCTTTAGTTTCCTCTAGATTCCATGAAAATGCATCCTTCTTAGTTAATGCCGTTAAAGGTGCTTCTATTCTTCCATAGTTCCGAACAAACTTATGGTAGTAACCTGTCAAACCCAAAAATAATCTAATATTCTTGAATGTTTTGGGAATCATCCAGTCCATCATGGCCTTAATATTGCTAGGGTATACCTTGATACCTTCATGAGATACAATATGACCCAAATACTCTACCTCCTTCACCACAAAGAAACATTTGTATGGTTTGGAATATAGTTGGTTCTCCTTTAGTAGTTGTAGCACCTTGTCAACATGTCGAACATGATCCTCCCAAGACTTGCTATAGATTAGTATATCATCAAAAAATACTAATACATATATTAGAAGGAAGGGCTTGAAAATGGAATTCATCAACCCTTGGAATGTGGAAGGTGCATTCGTAAGGCCAAAAGGCATGACCAAAAATTCATAATGGCCTTCATGAGTTCGGAATGATGTTTTTGGGATATATGCTTCCTTCATTCTAATCTGATGATACCCTGAATGAAGATCAAACTTTGTGATGTATATTTCTCCATGTAGTTCATCTAACAATTCATCAATGACGAGAATGGGAAACTTATATTTAATAGTGATCTTGTTGATCTCTTTATAATATCAACACATACGCCATGAGGCCTCTTTCTTGAGTACCATTATCACCAGTGTAGAGTAAAAACTTTGGCTACGTCTAATAATGTCAGCTTCTAACATTACTTCAACCATACACTCAATTTCACTCTTCTGGGAATAAGGGCATCTATAAGCCCTGATGTTAGGAGGAACACTCCCAGAAATTAGGTGAATAGCATGATCATGATTTTGAGTGTGTGGAAGACCTCTGGGAATATCTTCAAATACTTTAGAATGATTATAAATGATCCCTTGGATATCTAGGGGATATATGGATTAGATATTTGAACATCTAGTGAGCATAGTTGTACAATTACACCATGATGCCCCTTTTTGAAAAAAAAAATCATGCCATTAGAGCTTATCACCTTATTGGGTGTTGGCCCTTGACCAAGTTTTGGGAGATCCTTGGTCAAGTTTGACCTATTTTGGGACTTCGTTAGCTTGTCAAATATGAAGCACAAGACAAAGAGGAGATCGTGGGATCTCGACCCTGTTTTAGGGATTTGGGGGTTTGGGGATCATGTAATGGGTATGGGAATGTCATCCCATGGGTTTACCCATGCTTAGGCCTATTTTGTAATATATATACAAGACTAGGCGATGTAATGAGAAGAAGTGGGAAGGGGTGTGATAAGTGCTAAGTGTTGGTTGCTAAGTGCGAGTAGTGACTGTATTGAATTTGTGCATATTGTGTGAGACTTTTAGTGCTAAGTGCAAGCCATTATAAGAGACTGTAGAAGGTTTTGTTCTTAGATCTACTCAGGGAAGGAGGATCTAGCGAGCTGTGCAGATATCCTGCCCTCTAGGGAGAAGGGTTTTTTAGGATCTGTGCATGTAACCTATTGAAGAATCCAATAAAGAAGACAAAGAGTTGGTGGACGTAGCCCTAGGGTGGGGGTGAATCACGTACATGTTGTGTTCTCTTCTTTGTTCAATGTGTTGATGTGCTTACATGTTAATGTGCTTAGTGATTTAATATAGATGAATGATCTGTTGATTCTTAGTGCTTAATAATATGGATGGATGTTAGATATGACTTATATACATATGATTAGTGCCTGAATTTGTCAGGATCTGATCTGTTCATCATGATAAGTGTTGTTAGATAATAGATCTAGTTGAATACTGTGATGCTCTGTAATTAGGGTTTAACTATGTTGTAACTAAGAACTGAATATTGATGAATGTTAACTGTTGAGTTCTCTGTTAAGTGTTAGAATCATAGATCTGTGTCCCAGCTAGGTTGTAGACACTGGAGTCCTGCAACCACCCCTGCCTCTACTGCGGGTGAGACTTCATCTGCTTCACAGGTGTTGCCGAAAGGGACAGTAGTAAGAGTTTTTTTGGTGCGCACTTGAGCATTGAACCCTGGGTATGCCCCTATGCCAACAAATGGTTTCGTTGTTGGGACTGAAACTGTGATTGCTGGGAACTAAGAAAGAAGAAGCTTTGTGCAGAGATCCGACCTGAAATTGTGAAAGTTGTGTGCATAGATATGTCTCTCTAGTGCGCAGTACTCTACTTATTTTGTGAAGCTCTGTGCTAAAGAAAATAAGTCTGAACTGAAGAAAAGAGGTAAGATATGAATGCTTTGTGCTCCAATAAATTTAATAATAGTGAAAAGTTTTAGATCTAAAATCTTTGTGCTCTGTAGAAGTAAGATAAGTGAAAATTTTTGTTTCTAAAGTATGGATCTAGGTATGTTTGATAAGATTTTTCCTAGCTTGAAAACTAGGGCACTGATAGATTAAAGACGACTTGATATGAGTAGATCTGATAAGAATAGTGAAATATATGTTATACCTATGCATAGAGAAAAAATTTGGACTAACAAATGTATGTAGGATCCTAGAAATAATTTTTTGCAGGTTAGCTAACATGATCCTAGTGCACAGTACAAGAGAGGTTGGGGATCATTTAAGAGAAATAGAGAATTAACCCTTTGTTACAGTTGCAGAAGACTGGGCCATCTCGCTAAGGAATGTCCTGGTAGAAGATCTATTTGTCTTTGTTGTAGAGCTATGGACCATGAAATATTGGATTTCCCTAGAATGATATCCGAGATGGAAAGGATGAATATGAGACAAGAAGACCACGAGAAAGGTCAAGAAACTGAGATTATGGCAGAACCCCAGAAAGAATGAGATAAAGTGTTGCTACATATGAAATAAACCCTGAATGACCACTAACATGTCAACTTATCAGAGATCTTCAAAGAAAAAGAATGCATAGAAGCAACAATAAGAGACTTTGACATTAACTGTGTTCTGGATGAAGAAACACAGGTGAATATTATGATAGAAATAACTTGGGAAACTTTAGGGGAGCTTGCTATGATTCCTTCATTGGGAGGAATAGGACTATTCAGAGGAAAGATGATAAACCTATGTGGAAAGCTTACCCAGATATCTATGAGTGCCAAGGGAACTTCGACGGAGGAAGAATTTGAAGTGCTTAATTTTATTCAGGACATCACTCCATTTACTATGTTGCTTGGAAAATCTTTGATTGAAAGAGACCAAACCAAAAGGAAAGAAAAAGAAGTATTAGAGCATAAAAAGCAAGAGTTAAAAGATTTCATGACAAGGAAGATTGTGCACTTGATTAAAGAACAGGAAAACAAATTGAAGCCATTTGAAACCAGAGAATTGGATGTCGAATTTACAAGAATACTAGACAAATCCCATAAGATTGCAGTACCTATTACAGATACATATGAAGCATTACCCTTGATTTCTAGGAAACAATCTCAATAGCACGAAGTTACTCTGCCAAGATGATATAAGAATCAGAATGGAAAAAGGAATACCAAGACGAAACTCACTGGGAAAAAGGCTAGAAAGCTAAGTAAGAAGAGAGCTAAGATCGAGAAGGTACAAAAGCATCCAAAAGGAACTTCGCAGAAGGAAAATGTGAAAAATTGGAACTTCCTCGGGATATCAAAGCAGCGTCACATGGCACTTCACCATGGTGAAGCAATATAGACATTGGGAACAATATAGCCGTTAAAATGACACTTCGAATGGGAAGAAAGGCATTTATGGTTAGACATCTTGCCACCAGACCATTGGGACCATGCCATAATGGGCAAAACTGAGTTAATGAAGGCTTCTTATGCATTGCAAGCGACCTGTTGCCAAGATATATATTTATCCCATTGCACCATGCACCGAGAATACTTTTTCTAACTGTGAATTTGAGCCCACCGATTAGTTGATTTTCACACAGTGATCATCGTGCTTTTTCCATCTATCCCATTGCATTGAGAAATTACTAGTTGAACCTGATATTTTCAACCCGAGAACTAGAGTTGAGGGATGAGCTAGCCCAACTCCATTAATTAGCTGATGCGGTCGAAGCTCATCTTCGTCGTGCGAAAGAAGAAGCAGAACAAGCCACCCAGGCCTTGAAGCAAGTGCAAGGCATACTCATAGAACATCATAGAGTTGCAGAGCATGAGAATATTTTTCTCTAGACAAAGTTTGATGAGGAGAAAGCGCAAATGTAGCAAGAAAATGAACAGTTGCTCGCAGGGAAACTTGAGGTGAAAGAAGAATTCAACAAAGCACTTCACTTTGTGATAGGCTTAGAGCCACAGGTAGAAGACCGAGTTGAGCATCAAGTAGAATAGCTCACAAAAGTCATCTAGTATCTACAACAAAGAATATAAGATTTAGAGATCTGAACAGTGCCCAACACTCTACATGATGTAAGAGATCAAAGAGAAGCGACTGCCCAAAGTGCAGTCGAGAGAATAAAGTCTCTTGCCATGGAATGCAAGAAACTCAGTGATCGTAGTGCCCAGACTTATGAGAAACTCACTGAGAATGCATAACTCAAGGCACTGGAGTCACAGATCTAGGAGTTAAAGAAGCAAGCAGATACAATACAGGCGCAGTTGAATCCCTTGTCAGCTATGGAAATAATGAAGTGATCCTAGGAGCATCACACTTCCCAGCAGTAGTTTCACACCATTTAGAGAAAATTCATGGAAGTGACTCAGAGGCTCCAACCTGTACAGGCTGAGGCTTACCAATTGTTTACAGAGATCGAAGGCTGAGGAGAAGAACTGGAGCAAGTTGTTGTTGGAGCAGAAAAACGCCTAGAAGGACCCGTGAATGAAGAAGTCATCCAAGAGTTCATTGAACAGGAGGTCATGGCACAACAACAAGTCGAATCAGCTCGAGCCAAGCTCAAGGATTTTGAAGCAGAACTACCTAGACCAGAGTGACTCAAGATGAGTCACAAGTGAGTGTTGGGGGCCTGTTGGCCCTTGACCAAGTTTTGAGAGATCATTGGTCAACTTTGACCTATTTTGGGACTTCGAAAGCCCGTCAAAGATGGAACACAAGACGAAGAGGAGATCGCAGGATCTCCGCCCCTTTTTATGGATTTTTGGGTTTTGGGATCATGTAATGGGTATGGGAATGTCAGCCCATGGGTTTACCCATTCTTAGGCCTATTTTCTAATATATATATATATATATATATATATATAAGACTAGGCAATGTAATGACTTTGTGCATATTGTGTGAGTCTTGCAGAGCTAGGTAAAAGCCATTATACGAGACTGTAGAAGGCTATGTTCTTATATCTACTTAGGGAAGTAGGATCTAGCGAGATGCACAGATCTCATGTCCTCTGTGGAGTAAGGTTTTTGAGGCTCTATGCATATAACCTATTGAATAAGAAAATAAATAAGACAAAGAGTTGGTGGACGTAGCCCCAAGGTGGGGGTGAACCACGTACATGATGTGTTTCTCTACTTTGTGCAATGTGTTGATGTGCTTAAATGTTAATGTTCTTAGTGATTTAATATAGATGAATGATCTGTCGATGTTTAGTGCTTAATAATATGAATGGATGTTAGATCTGATTTACATACATATTCTTAGTGCCTGAATTTGTTAGGATCTGATCTGTTCGTCGTGCTAAGTGTTGTTAGATGCTAGATCTGGTTAAATACTGTGATACTCTGTAATTAGGGTTTAACTGTGTTGTAACTAAGAAATAGATATTGATGAATGTTAAATATTGAGTTCTCTGTTAATTGTTAGAATCACAAATCTATATCCCAACTAAGGTTGCAGACACTGGAGTCCTACAACCACCCTTGCTTCTACCTCGGGTGAGACTTCATCTGCTTCACAGGTGTTTCCAAAAGGGTTGGTAGTTAGGGTTTTGTTGGTGCGCTCTTGAGAATTGAACCCTGGTTCTACCCATGTTCCAACACTGGGTTTCCCTGTGATACCCCTTAACTCAATTTACTTTCCCCCCAATGAAAATTTCATGAAAAGTTCTTGAAAATTAAAATCCATTGTTCCCAATGATTGTAACCATTGGACTCTTAGTATGACATCAACACCACTCATGGGTATAGAAATCATTGGAATATTCATTACATTTTCCCCCATAGTAAGATTGATCTTATGGCATTTTCCTAAGCAATTGATAGTTCCTCCATTTGCAATCATTACTTGAAACTCTAGTGCTGGATATATAAAGAAATTGAGATCTTTGGCTAATTTATAGTGAATGAAATTATGAGTATTACCAGAATCAATTAGGACTATTACCTTTTTCTTTTTGATATATCCTTCGATATTGAGGGTTTGAGGAGTGATAATTCCAACCAATGAATTAAATGATATCATGGGATTCAAATCTTTAGAAGAAATCTCTTCTACATTTTCATCTTGAGGTGGTTCTTGTTCTTCTTCTTCTTCTTCCTCTTCACAATCTATGTAGAATAATTTCTTCTCACCACACTTATGTCCCTTACTATACTTGATGTCACAATTAAATCACACACCTTTTTATTATCTTTCCTCCAATTGTTGAGGTGTCAACCTTGTAGGTTGAGGTGTTTTAAAAGAAGGAACATTATTCTCTCGATAGATGTTAGGAGTGGTCCTTCTAGTAGTCATAACCATATTTTTACTTTCAACATTTCTTGCCACCCTGAACACATTCTCTAATGATTTGGGTTCCCAAAGGAAAACCTCATGTTGAATGCTATCCTTTAAAGTTCCTATGAATACATCAATCAGGCGCTCATATAGAATATTCACTACCTTTATATTCAATCTTTGGAAGTTCTCAATGCGCTCCGCAACTGAACCATTTTGCTCGAGATTTATCAATTGGATAAATAAGGTATTGCTCCTTGCATCCTCATAGTGTGTTATCATTTATTCTGTGAAAATTTTCCATGTGACAAGTGATTTGCGAGAACAAATCCATTGATACCACACAAATTGATTGGTTTCTAAATATAAAGAAGCAATTTGTACCTTTTGTGTATGTGGCACATCATGTAGATCAAAGAACTGCTCCATATAAAGTATCCATGTGATTGGATCCTTGCCATCAAAATTCCTCATATCGATCTTAGGAAAGTGGTTGGTCTTCAACCCAAAGTTGGATTTTCTCTAGTATTTATTCATCTTCCTTGTGTCCTCATCATGAATTTCATGGGACACATTTTCATTTTCAGGTGGCCTCTCTATTAGTAAATTTTTCAATCCTTCCATGATCTCCCTTTTTAAACCATCCATATTAGTATCCATTATCGCCTCCAACTTAACTTTAGTTGAATCCATCATCCCTTGTAGTTCATCTTTTTTTAATGTCTTATTTTGTAAATCATTTATGTCCCTGTGCATTTCTTCACCTTCATCAAGACTCCAAGTAGTACTTTTTGAAGGCTTATTTGGTGTAGAAGTTCCCTTTTTTGGTGGCATATTGTCCAAGTATCACTTTTAAACCTTGATTTTGAGGTGGTTCTACTAGACGATATTGCTTCTATCGTATCTCCAAAATTTAGGCCCTTTTGGGTCTGAAAATTATGTTTTATATATCTATGATACATCTTCTCTGAAGTTCCATAGGTCTGATCAAAATTGTATGTGCCAAGTGGAAGTTATGGTAACTTCCCCACACCTTGATGATTTGTTTCCCTTCCAGGAGAGTGTGCTTGTAAAGCATGCCAAGAGAACAATATCTGATATTTGATTCTAAAACTTGCACCAGAAATACTATGAACTGTCCACATTCCAATGCAATGGATCTCAGATAATTTGGATACTCACTGAAGAATATATCATCGTTTTACGTGGAACACTTGTTTGAGACTAGTTAATATGACTAGTCAACTACCCTATCTTACATAGGGTGTATATACAAAATTCGAATTACCAAGAAGCTAAAATTTTTATCACAGATACCTTAATAATTTATTTGAATAGACTCCTAGTTTTAAGGTCTGAAACATCACAAAAACAATTTTGTAGATAAAATTATGGGATGACTAAATTTAGGATGATTCCAGAACCATATCTTACACAGGATATACCTCTAAAAGTATAAGGCCTCAACAGCTGAAATTTGAACCCCACGTACCATGATCCATATGATAAATATTTTCCAAGGGGTTCCTTCTGAAACATCATAGAAAACAAATTATCGTAAAAATTCCAAGGTATGTTAGATGAAGCAACGAAACCCCAAGACCTTGAGCTCTGATACCAAATGTTAAGAAACAAATATCAAAATAGCATAAAAACCTCAGAATAAGTATGAAACTCCTTGAAAAAGAGAGAGTTTCAGATAATAAGTCTCTTTGAGGGAGAAACCTCCTTATACACCACATAAATTTACCAATACCAAATCAGTCCAATTGTAAAGGTATCCTTGGTATATATAGGATATTAGGAGGTAAAATTACAACTAATGGACCCAAGTCATCATAAATAAAATAACAATACTAATGTAATATTCCCCAATTAAGGGGTAATGTTCCACTATTTAGCGCTTAACAATGTGTGACACGTGTCATTCATTTTTGCAATGTTGACATGTTTATCCAGTGGGTTTCCTATGTCCACGTCGCAGTCATTGATTTTCCTTAACAGTGCTTCACTAGCGGGCTAACGAGACACTCAGACATTATAATTTGATATCTGAGAGTAGTTATAGACTACTAATCGGTCCCTCTTGAAAGAGTTCTACGAGCCGATATGGACCATCCATCGGAGGTACACCCATCGGAGGTACTCGGAACTAGGAACCATGAGGAACTCTGATGTAGGAACTTCGATGACCGTCAATATAGATAAAATTGGATTTGGACCATCGATTGAAGGAATCTTATCAGAGTGGTCGAGGCTTAAATTTCATATAGGACTCCAAAGAGAGGACTCCGAAGGGACTCAGAAAACAAAATATGGACGATCCATTCGAGCTTCAAGAATCACAGAGGGTCGTTGATCTCTCCGTGGTAGAAAACCAAAATTTGGCTAAGGAAATTATCATCATGCTGACGCTAGCCTGGACATGTAGTGACTTTATATTGGAAAACAAGGATGTTGACATGGCAGGGAAGTGGGACATGTGCAACCCAAATATGATATTATTTGGGGAAACTTTGGTGGGTTCTACCTGTCCATGTGGTACTCTTTGATTGACCCTAATAGTGCTTTGCTGGTAGGATGACACGACACCTAGTTGGGAAGCTGCAAGATCACCAATCAAATTTGGGTCGTTAATCTCTTGGGACACAGTTGATGGAGTGATGAGATCAGGGTCGTACATCAGAGTTTATCCATTCAAAGTGTTGAAGGATCGGGCTCAAATGGGACTCTAATAATATGACTACGAAGAAAAATCTCAACCATTGATTGGAGGAATAGGAGACCAAACGAGAGCCATTGATATTGCCACGGTTGAAAGAAAAAAATAGCTAAGGAATGAACATTGTCTTGCTGACGTCACCCTAGACATGTCATACCCTCTCACTAGTATCCACTGACATTGATGTGGCAGAGAGGTAGGACATGTGTCACCTAGATCTGATATTTTTACCTATGCATGTGGTGGGTTCCACATGCCCACAGGGCAGTTGTTGATTGGCTCTGACAGGTGCTATGCTGGAAGCCAAGATGTCATCTATTCTACATTTCACTAATGATGACATCATCATCGAAACTATACAAACTTGCATCGAGGGTTTCTTTATGCATTTTCCCAATGATAAACCTTAACCTAATCTCCACCATTGTTTTTTTTTCAACGTGAGGAGAGCCATTGATCTGGCTCAAGAAAAAATTGTGATCGACTAAGGCACGAAAAATATTACGTTGATGTCATATTAGTAGGTGGAGACTTTCTATTAGACCATGAGGGCGCTAAAATAGCATCCAAGTAGGACACACGTCACCTGGATTTGAAATATTCACTTGTGCATCCTATAGGTTCAATATGTCCATGTGGAATCCACTAGTTGGATCTGACAATGCTATCTTTGTGATATGACACAACATTTGGTTGGGAGGCTTTAATACTCGAGAGAAAACTTTGACCGTTGGTCTTCTCAGGGGCATGATTCATTGCGCCTATCAAATCTAAGTCGTTCGTTAAAGGTGCACCAATCAGAGCACTCTAGAGTTAGGTTACAATGGGAACTCCAATGAGGGAACTCTGACAACCATTGATTTAAAGGGTCACGTGTGCGACACTATCTGAGTTGTCAATCTCTCGGGATTCAAAAAACTATGACAATTTTGTGCTTTTAGGTCATGGTCTTATGATAATCCCCTAGGATATTGAATTGGCCCCCTTTTCTCATGCAACTATCCCCTTTTGGACCATGAAAAACCCCCTTTGGACTATGACAAGCCCCTTTTGGACTGTGAAAAGCACCCAAGGGATTAATTTTTTCCTTGTGCATAAAGGTGCATAGATTTTCTTGTCGTTTCTTCATACTTCGTTGAGAAAATTTGACTCTGAGTTATGCATAGGCTCCTGAAGCTTAAATTTATGATACTAACTCGTTTGATGTCATCCTCATAACTTTAGTTAGCCTTCATTTAATTGAAAAAAAAATAAAGTATTAACACTCTCCACAATATGCAGGCTACTTCAAAGGGGCATCGACTACAATAACAAAAAGGGTTAAATTGATATGGTAATATATTATTCATAAAAGTAATTCATTAATAAAAATATCATTATGATAATTTTTACCACATTGATTAGATGATACCATTGGTTCAACTGCCATGTTTTATCGCTCTCATTAAGCATTCTCATCTACATGATATGACATTGAAACAAGAAAGGTTATAAGTACACCATATGTAAGTAAATACTAATAATTGTAATCCATACTTATGATTTTATAGCCATAATACTGTCATGGTCAAGCTACACACCAACATAGTTGGGTTGCACACCACCATCATGGTGATGCCTTCAACTACTGGCCTCATTATTGTTGTTTCTCTCTTTCCTAAAACATAAAGACACATTCATTTATGGGAGAAATCAATTGTGAATATATTTTACAAGTAATCGACAATTAAAGTCCAATTATTTAACTTATGATGTTGTTCAAAGGGGAAGATTATGTTTTCCCCATGCTTTTTCGATGTTCAACTAGGACTTGAAAGCCAAACTTGAAACCAAGTTAGAGATCTTCTTCAATGGTAGTGATTTTGAAATGACCCCCCTGCATTGCATAAGATCACAAATTTGTATTATTGGATGAAATTAAATAAAAGTGGGATGATGATAGGAATGATATGGTTTAACTATTTGGTACCTATAATTCGTTCTTTCAGTTTCATGTAACCACTTTGGCCAAGTTTGTGTTGCCCATGTTTTTCTAGTCTTTCCCTGGTTTCTTTTGACATGCCTAGGAGCCTATGAAAACTTTTAAATATCTTTTATATGGAATTTTTTATATAGAATTAAAGAAAATTCAACATATTAAATTCAAAATATCATATTCCTTCCTAGACCGGCTAGCTTATTTCCTTCTTTTCTCATTGTCTTCTTCTTTGCATCCTCCATTAGATTCTTCCACTCACTCTTGAGAATCATTGAAGGATGCTCATACATAGGTTTTGTTTGTAAATTAACCCTGTATTGATCCTTCACATATCTCAAATATGTACTTGCCAATGAGGTGACTCCACTTTTGTTGAAGGATTCACCAAATAGGTCAGCCAAGTGGTCAAGAAGATCCTTTTTAAAATTGGCATTTTGAGCATTTCAATGTGTGTGTATGGTGGGCACAAAAATATATAAGGCCTTGTCATTCATATACTTAAAAAATGTTGTTTCATGTGAAACAATATGATCATTAATTTAAAATAATCAAAGAGATGTACATTTCAATTAGATAATAAGAAATAATTAAGATATTCATAAATACCTAAGATTTTTTATATCTTGATCGAAACAATGTTCTCCTCCATCAAAAAGGTAACTGACATTGTTCCCTTACTAGTAAAACATGGCAATAAAAGAAAGTAATTTGTAGAATCAACAGTTGGGTAATATCCACCATCATGTGCATGGTTTGAAGTGCATTGGGAGGGTGTGTCATGGGCCCTAGAAGGTGCAGTCGTTTGAGTCATGGGGCTATCAACCATAGGTGGAGAGGAAAATATCCTTGTGGTTATGTGGCTGATGCTAGGACTATGTGGCGTTGGCACGTCAATTCTACCAACACCAACCTCACAAGTAGGATCATGTGCAACTCTAAAAAAATCCTATAGAAAGAAAATTTGTTTTTTTTTCCAGATCATATAAAAGTAGAAAACCAAAATTCACAAATCAATATATCTTATAAATAATATTTTTAAAATATGGTTCTTATCCCATATCGTTGTATATCTTCCATAAAAACTTTGGATCTTTCTTTGTTCTGCTTCATTGGTTCACACGTAGCCAATGCAATAAATTCCATATTTTCCTTTCCCAAAGATTTTTTAATTTCCTCCATCAGGTTGATGGTTTCAAGATATTATTCATCATCAACCATATTGTCAACATCATGTGTGAAAAAATACATATATCAACAAAAAAACAAGTTAATTTAATTTAAAAAACAATAATAAAATTCACTTTAAATGGATATGGATATTGTTAGTCGTTTACCTACTTCAAGGATGGTGCCTTCCCATGATCACCTTGCCACAATATAAGAAGCATGTCATATTAAAATGTCACCTTATAATGTAAGAAGCATGAGATATCAAAATTAATTTTAAAGATAAAAAATAAGATTCATTAAATAGAGGTTGGTTGAATTTATTGTGTCAACATCCATCTTATACAATGTATCAACATCCATTTTCATTCATCTTCCTAAGAACACCATTAATATGTGCATATTTTGTTTAAAGATGTACCTCTGTTGAAAAATCTCATCTAAACCATATTTTCATCAAAGAAAACAAATTTCATTCTTTACTCCAAAAACATCCTAATATGTAACAACTGTCAACTATATGCAAATAAAATAAAAATACAAGTTTCACTAAATGCTCATTAATATGATTTAATAATGACTTAGGTTGAGAAGGGTAAGATCAGAATGGTGGAATGATGATGAATGGTATACATTCTAACAAGGTACGAGCTTGGCCAATTCTAGGCATTTTTTCTTCAGGATTTAAACTTACTTTGTTTTGTGAATCCCATGTATGCCAATGGGATGACGAACCATGAATCCAAGAAGGAAAAGTGGTGATGAAATACCAAACAAAGAAATATTTGTTTTTGAAACCAAGTCATTGTTTGAGTTTCCCTTATAGAACAAAGTATAGGCATGTATTGAAAAAAAATCTATTGAAATAGATTGATACTGGAGGAGACCTTTTGTAATCTTGAGTGATGAAGCAAGTGAATGGGGTAAAGTGCATGTGGAAACTAAAATCTATTTTTCCATGTGAAGGCGTAGATCATATTTGATCCACAAGTATTCTCCTTTAATCTATGTTACACACTTCAATCTATTATAGGGAACTTGAACTAGTGGCTTAGGTCCTCATATTTAAACTCACACAATGGTTGAACTATAAAATTAGAAACCCCAAATCTGGGAATCCGGAAATCCAAAAAATCGCAAAAATGTCTTTTTACAAAATTCCATATTTGGATGTGGAACTATGACTCAATGGAACCTTTGGCTTTAAATTAAAACTTTTAGAGGTGATCAAAATTGGAACTAGAACCATAAATCTAGGTTGCGGAAATCCAAGATCTCTCTTTGTTGACTTTTAAATAAATGATGGATGGTTCGAACCCTAACTAGATGGAACCCTCAATCTGAAAATCCAGAATTTATTTGAAGTGTATTTTAAACAAAATCTACATTTGGATTCCATGTCATGTGATCCACCATGGGGATTTCACCATGTTGGACAATATCATATCGCGTTCATTCATAAAGAAGGTTTTAAAATTATGAAAAATAAAGTCAATATATTGTAGGCATTGGGGGGGAGAATGTATGGTATCAGGGCGTTTATAGGTATTTGAGGTTACAAAAAGTAACATCTATTAAAAATATGGGCTATTTTTATAGGAAATATGTATTGGGTGGGGGGTTCAATAAAAGGATTTTGGGAGGTATTTATGAATATCTAGTGAAATTAGGTGATCCGGATTTTATGAGCGGAATGAAATGAATACAAATTATTAACAGGTGCTTCACACAAATTAACAGAGATACAATTAAATGGGTTTTCTATTAAATAAGGAAATAAGTTGAAACCATAAAATGGAGCGGAAACAAGATTTCTAGAATGGTGGCAGCTTATCTCTAAGAAGAGATGTGACGGTTGCACTCATTCGCAAGAAGATCATTACAATGAGGCTTTGAAGGCATTACTAAAATAAATAAAAATGCCAAAAACCCTATACATCCAAAAACCTAACCCTAGAAGATGAAGCGCCAAATGTCATGTGGGCCCCGTTTGGGTAAAGTTAGTACATCAACTTCCTGGGGTCGTAACTTTTTCATACGATCTTCGTTTTAGGTGTATGATAGCCTGTTGGAAAGGTATCATCGAGGATATTATGTTAAGCCCTAATATTGGCTCATTACCCCTTAATTGGGGCATATTAGATTAGTAATGTTATTTTATTTATGTCGTCTTTAGGCCATTAGTTGTAATTTAGATTAGTAATGTT
>JZKD02S1672677.1:1442908-1458276 GCA_000966675.3 Picea glauca | reverse complement strand
TTGTAATTTAGATTAGTAATGTTATTTTAATTATGTCGGCTTTAGGCCATTATTTGTAATTATACCTCCTAGTCTCCTATATATACCAAGGAGACATTTTCATTTTGAATCGTCTAGTACTTGAACATTTAAGTAGGGTAAAAGGAGGTTTCCCCCTCGAATAGGCTTATTATCTGAAATTATCTCTTTTTCAAGGCGTTGAGTACTTTTCCTGAGGATTTTATATGCTATATTAATGTTTGGTTCTTAACATATTAATTTTTGGGGCTCAATAATTCCTTTGTCTATCATTGGGAAGATCGATCTCGAAAAACCTTCATTTAGGCCCTGAAAATGGCCCTGGAAGTTAAAACTGCTAAAAATAGTAAATTGTTAAAATTGTCAAAAAACTATTTTTAGCCAGTTGGAAGAGGTGGGTGACCAAATATATCCACCTAGATCAATCCTCCCTCCTTAGGAAGCAATGGTCTCCATTTCATTGAGTTCCCCCATCAGATGAGGAAATTTTTGTTGAATTTGGCCCCGGGTGAGCCACTTTCCTTATTGCAGGAGTTGCCCTGCTTTGATGACTCGATAAAGCTGGATCATTTCACTGTCGAGTGACCTTGATATGTGTGTCCACAATATAATCATTGGATGCCCATTGTATGCAATCGGGGTTGAGCTCTATTGGTGTTAGCGGCTCTGCTACATCTAAGGTGTCCAATAATGGTGGGAAATAAGGGAGAAGGAGATCCACGTTGAACACTGGGTGCAGACGAAGGAAAGGAGGAATGTTAAGCTCAAAATAATTATCCCCCATGGCCTTGGTGATGATTTACAGACCATAACGGAGTGGGAGAATCTTCTTATGGGGTCCTGTAAGGAATTATTTATACAAGTGCAACCAAACTTTGTCGCCCACCTGAAACTTATGTGGCACCCAATGTTGATCATGGCACTACTTGTACTTGTCATTGGACTTATGTAGGATATCTTGAACATGTTGGAAGATGTGCTAGATCCACTCAATGAACTGGGTGGCTTTGTTATCTTTAGTTGGAGTAGGAGATGATTCGATCGAGGTGACCACAAGGGGAAGTGAAACATCTATGGGACCCAATGGTTGGTATACCAATCCCACCTGAAAGGGGTTGTGGCCAGTTGAGCTATGCAAGGCTTGGTTATAGCTATGTTGGACATAGGGAAGGATCTCGTCCCATGTGTGAGGGTGATTTGAATTATACATGCGAAAGATATGCACAATCATTTGATTAATGACCTCGGTTTGGCCATCTGTCTGGGGGTGGAAGGTCGTGGATTTGGTGAGCTTGGTGTCCAGCAGTGACCAGAGGCTCGACTAGAATGTGTTGATAAATCGACTGTCCCGATCTGAGACAATGGTTTGTGGGATTCAAAAATGTACCCAGACTCGTTCAAAGAAGATCTTGGCAGTGACATCTGTTGTGATGTTCTTCTTGTAGGCAACCAGAATCGCCATCTTAGAAAAGAGATCAACAACCACAAAAACACAGTCATTTCCCTGCTTGGTGGATGGGAGGCCCGACATGTAGTCCATTGAGATGGATTCCCATGGCCTGTCAGGAGTAGGAAGAGGGGTGTACAGGCCCTATTTCTTAGTGGTTGGTTTGGCAATAGTGTAGGCAGTGCAGGACCTAATATACTTGTTGACCTCCTGTCGAAGTTTCAGCCAGTAGAAATGTTTATGTAGCATCACCACTGTCTTTTTGGCGCTGAAGTGTCCTTCCACCCAAATGTAGTGGGCTTCCAAGATCATCTTCACTCACTCACTTGATGGAACACAAATATGGCCCAGAGGACACAACAACCCATCCTGAATATGGAAATTATCGACAACTTTGATTGCACCCAACATTTTGTAGATGGTGGTGAAGTCTGGGTCTGTCTCATAGAGTTGGGGCCATCCAGAGGTCTCATGGCCGCAGGAGTCTAGCATTGTGGTGAGTGCTGCAACTAGAGATATGCAGCGGCAATTGACGACACGATTGGTGCTTCCTATTTTATACTTGATGTTGAGGTGGAATTGCTACAGGTATGTGGACCACTTTTGATGGCGATCATTCTACAATTTTCCTTGTGTCTGCATGAACTGCAGTGGCTTGTGATCAGTGTGGATGATTGTCTCATTCCCATGATTGTAATGTCTCCACTGGCAGTAGGCTTTCACAATGGAGTACATTTATGTGTCATAATTAGGGTACTTACGGACAAAATATGATAGTGTCTCACTATGATAGGCCACGGGGTGGTCGTGTTGAGTGAGAACGGTGCCCACCACATAGTCTGAAGCATCTGTCCTGATATCAAAGGGTTGTTGCAGGTTTGGTAGTGAAAGTACTGGGGCTGAGCACAAGCATTGCTTCAAATCGTTGAACGCTTGTTGTTGGGTCCGGCCCCACGCAAATTTATACTTACCAACACACCTGGTTATTTAGCTAAGGGCCCTTGCAATATGGGAGAATCCCAACATGAACCTACGGTAGAAATTGGCAAGGCCCAAGAAGCTCCAAATCTCAGTGAATGTGGTTGGGGCTGGCTAATCATAGATGACTTGGATCTTGGCTAGATCCACATGTACACCATGATGATCAATTATGTAGCCCAAGTAATGGACCATGTCCATGCTGAAGGATCATTTTTTGAAGTTGGCATATAGCTTGTGCTTACACAGGGTGTGCATAACATGTTGAATATGTTGCAAGTGTTCGGCCCAAGTCCTGTTGTAAATGAGAATGTCATCCAGATACACCATTACAAAAGTATTGGTGAAGGGTTGTAGGATATCATCCATCATCCTCATGAAAGTGGCTGGAGAATTTGTCAAACCAAAGGGCATGACCAACCATTCAAAAAGGCCTTCCTTTGACTTGAAGGTGGTTTTCCTTACATCTGTCTATTCTATCGGGACCTAGTGGTAGCCAGACTTTAGATCAATCTTATTGAAGTATTTGTCCCCTGTGATTTGATCAAGGAGGTCGTCAATTCGGGGAATCGGGTATCGGTTTCTGACTGTGATTTCATTCAGATCTTGGTAATCAATGCAGAGTCACCAAGTTCCATCTTTCTTATGTACCAGCATGATTGGGATCCTGCAAGGTGATGAGCTGGGATGGATGTGCCCCTTGTAGAGAAGTTCTTGGATCTGTCGCTTGATCTCCTCATGCTCTAACAGAGAGAGGTGATAGACTGGCCCATTGGGCAACGGTGCACAGGGGTTCAGATCTATGGGATGCTTGACCTGACAGTGCAACGGTACCCCGGTAGGTGAGGAGAAGATATTTGAGTATGCTTGATAGTTAACAGTGTTATGCCAAGGGCTCTTATGGAAGTCACACCACTTCCCGATATCTTTCTTTGTCTTTTCGATTTCCTTCTTTGCTTATGGCTTGGACTGGTTGTCCTGATACTGTCCATATTTGATTTGTCCTTTTTTTTTGGGTTGGGGATGCCCTTTCCTAGATTTTGTTGTGAGGGGTTCCCAGGCCCAAATTGCCGTGTCTTTTGTTTGACCTTCTGCTTGATTTTGATGGCATATCTGTAGGCCACGCCCAAGGATGAGATCTTCAAAAATTCCATTTCAGTTTGGATGTATCTATGTAGAGCATCACGATACTTGAGAACCATATGTCGCTCTGAATCTTTGATACCCAGCTTGGTGTGCAAGGTATGAAAGATATTCATGAAATCTGGCATTGCTTGGTCTCTTTCTTGCCATAGTGTGGTACATTTGGTATACAAGTCATCATAACTTTCGACATGGTAGTATTGTTCCTTAATAGCATCCTTTAAGGAATCCCAAGTGGTCATGACTATAAATAATGAGAGTTCCTCTATTTCCTTTTGCTCAAAGAAAGTTTCCCACCAATCTTTGACATGGGGAATGTCTTTGAGGAGCGCAAAAGTAATCTTTTCTCTATTTGAAAAGTTATAGATAGAAAAATACCCTTCTAGTAGATTCAACCATTTGTCTACAACATCTGCATCTATCTGACCTTCAAATATAGGAATATCAAAGTTTATTTGTACCTTGAAGGGTGTGGCGCCTCTGCTCGAAGAAGATGTGTCGCCTGTTGGGAGTCGTCGAAGGATTTGCGCAAAACTATCCATCATCTCGTTCCTTTGTTGCGTGAGGGATTCCTCAATCATCAATTTGAAAGGATATCATGTCCTGTCATCTTTCTTTTCTCCTACCATGAGAGGTCGCTTGGGTGTGCGAGAGATTTTGTCCTCAAGAGAAACAAGTTGGAGACCCAACTCTTTGTACTCCAACCTCGTTGGGGAAATGCATTATGATGACAAGGAGCAGACCTCTCTGATACCACTGATCCAGATTTTATGAGAAGAATGAAATGAATATAGATTATTAATAGGTGCATAACACAAAATAACGGAGATATAGTAAAATTGGTTTTCTATTCAATAAGGACATTAATTGAAACTGTAAAATGCAGCGGAAACAAGCTTGCTAGAATGGTGGCAGCTTATCTCTGAGAAGAGATGTGACAGTTGCGCTCATTCGCAAGAAGATAATTACAATGAGGCTTTGAAGGCATTTTTACAATAAACAGGAATGCCAAAAATCCTATACATCCAAAAACCTAACCCTAGGAGATGAAGCGCCAAAAGTCATGTGGGCCCCATTTGGGTAAGTTAATACTTCAACTTCCCGAGGTCGTAACTTTTGCATACGCTCTTCGTTTTAGGCGTATCATAGCCCATTGGAAAGGTATCATCGAGGAAATTCATTTTTGGGGATCAAATATGAATTTGACTATCATTGAGAAGATCGATCCAAAAAAACCTTCATTTATGCTCTGAAAATGGCCCCGAAAGTTAAAATTGCTAAAAATAGTAAATTGCCAAAATTGTCAAAAAACGGCTTTGAGCCAGTTGGAAGAGGTGGGTGGCCACCGATATCCACTTGGATCATTAGGGGTATTATTTAATATCCCAAGAAAAAACGTGTTATGTCATAGGTTCATTAAGTGAATACCTTATGTGATAGATGTTGACAATGGGCACACTTTTTGAAAGTCAATCCTCATTCCTATGTTGATATGACAAGATTACTAGATGGTGGGGTCCAGTGCTCTCCTTTATAGTACTTCCACATGTGCACATTTGAATTTATAAATAAATGGAACCTCGAACTGGAACCATCAATATGGAATCCGACATTTATTTAAACAACCTTTTAATTAAAGTTTGGATATGGATGATTCGAGATTGGGATGGCTGGATAAACCTGCTTCTTGATAAAGCCTTGCAGATGGGACCCCCAATGCAAATATATGGAATTTGATATTTCTTTGGAGTGGCATTTAAACAAAATGTCATATCTAGATATTCAACCCTACTTTGGAACCTTGAATCTGTATATTTCCCCACTTCACGATAGTACGAATATCAACACGAATTTGGATACTCACCCTCTTTTCCACTCTATAATTCGATCTTATTTTCCTTTGATTGTTGAATTAATAGTACCATCTTCATCTTCTCTGAAACTGAATAAATAGACTAATATATAGCTTAGATATTAAACACATATACTAAAAAATGTTATATAGATACATAAGAAGACATAATAACATAAATATTTTAAAGAATGATAAATATTGAAAAAAAGAATCTCATATACTGATAAATACAATTCATCCTTGTTCTTTACAAATCCTAAGAAGTTTTAGCCTTGATATTTCTTTAAGGGACAATCTAACTCTCTTCCAAATATTATCGATCATTTGTTCTCTAACTCATTTTTTATTTTATTCCATCTCTTTTTCTAATTGTATTACTTTTTCTTACAATTCTTAAGGCATGAATTTCTAAAAATAAATTTTGGTTCCTATATTTCTGAGAAATTTATGAGTCATGATCGTAACTGTTGCCAGCTATACATTATTATTTTTAACTTGCACTACTTTGTCTTGAGATTTTGATAGCTAGTTATGTTCAATCCATCCTGGAATATTGAGCTATATTACTCTAATGATTACTTGTAGGATAATTGTAACTAACCATTTTCCTAGAAGCTATTTCAAGGTCCATATATCTATCATATGATGAAATATTAGGAAATAAAGTTTTCATTTTCCATAATAAAGGAAAATCATCTATTAACTTATCGACATTAGTTTGAACTTTCAAAAATCCATTCATATATTGAAATTTTGTTTTATGATCCCTTTCTTTTATTATCATATCTTTATATGAATCCCACTGAATAAAATTTCCATTTCCATCCCAACATGAAGGTAGTCCCATTTCAACTAATTCCTTGTATCTTTTCATGAAGGTAGTCCCATTTCAACTAATTCCTTGTATCTTTCCATGAAGGTTTTAGTAGTTCCTTGAATTGAACTACATTTATTTTGAGCTTGTTGAACCAAGTTATTATTTTTTAATACCTTTGTAGCATCCATAATTAGATGTGTATGATCATTGATACCAAAAACCTTTAACTGATTCCAAGTCTTAGAGTTAAGGAATTTTATAACATTGTTGACCACATGTGTTTTATCACTCAATTATTCTAGCATTTTATTTATATTATGCCGAGTTTGTGAATTAAAGCCATAATCATCAGCCAACAATGTGAAATAATTTCATTATTTAATTATATTTTAAATGATATGGTCCCAAAGAATATGTATTGCTCCAATTAAATATGGTTTACTACTTATCTTACCATGAGTTTTCTCTAAATCTTTCTGCAACTTTGTTTTGACTTTCTGATATTTAGCAATGACTCCATATTTTCCTTTCAATTGATTTTTGAAAATATTAATTTCATCATTTTTATCGGTGATCATTTTTTTTTTTTTTCGCAGATAATCAACTTCAATTTCCTTAATATTTAAATCAAATAACGTCTTTTCCAATTATTCTAAAGGATCTACTAATGTGGATGATTGAACTGATTAAAGATTTAAACACTTAAGTTCTCTTTTCTCATTTTCCAATGATTCAATTTGTTGTTGATATGAACCAACATGATTATTCATTTGAACCATTTGTTGTAGTAACTAATCGTTTTCCTGCTACATTTCTTGAATTTTTGGTGTACGTACATGATCAATATAATGCATGCTAAGATTATTTTTTAACACTTGAGTTTATGTGTTCTTATTTTTTATCAAAGCTTGTACATATTTTTCATCATGAGGATGTGCACCTAGTTTTATTATCCATTCTCTAATTCATTTATCCTTGTTTATTTTGTTCTGGTGGATACCTTCTTCTTCCACTGCTTCTCAATATTACTATCCATTGCTTGAATTCTTCCTATACTGTCTGAGGTCTATAAAAAGTATCTAAATACCATATCACCTATTTCTCTATGCAACTCCATTTTATTCAGCATATTTATTCCATCTAATTTCAATTTGAACTTGGTGGTTGTATAATATTGAGTTCCTCTGACTGTTCGAGCTTCAAGTTCCAGTATAGCCATATTTAAATATTATTCTTTAAAATCTAAGGTTGTTAAAAATTTTGTTTGAGAATATATATACTTCCAAAATTGTGGATAAATCGGTCTCCTTATTTCAATAGTTTGATTCTTTATTTCCATAAACCGAGAAAAGAGGGTGTTTTGACTTTGTTGTCATGAATCTGTAGTGTTTCGTTGTCCTTCTTGGCTATTTGAACTTTCTATAACTAATGGAATATGCTCTACAGAAAATACAGGTTCTTGTGGTATAGGAATTTTCTCTATAATGTGTATTATTTTATCTTTTTCGTATTCTTGATCCTCTATATTCTATCTTTTACTTTTTTTTTCATCTTCCTCATATCAGAAATAGTTTTTTATGACTTTTGATATTTTCTTTTATTATCTTTCTCTTGTTGTTATGGAGTCTTGACTATTGATGGTTGATTTGTTTTTTCATTCTGGCCAAGATTATCCATTTGATGAATCGAAATTAGATTTTTTAATAATGGTGACTCACCTCCGTGTAATACGAGTTGTGCATGCTCCCAAATATCCTGATTTGTTAGTTTCTCCAATTCTATCTTTGATTGCTGAGTATAAGGAACATATCCAAATTGCACTCTATTATTTGAGCTTATCTTATAAGGATCGTAATTCCATTTTTCTCCTAGAAGATCCAATTCCAAATCATATTTTAAACTATTCCTTGAGATGATCGTGTGATTATAATGAAAAGACCAACTTCATTTTTTAACATGAATGTGACTTCATGTTTCCTGGAAAAAAAAATTGTATAATATGAATCAATCCTTTGTCTTATGTATTCTAGGGAAAATATTATGGGTGTCAAAAAAAAATGGTAATAGAAAAGGTTTCAACTATGAACCATATATCCTTATGATTGTATGATTTTCAAAAACAACTAATATCAAACTTTGGTAGTAGGACTCAGTTTCAAAATCCTTCCGGCTCCCATGAATATCTTTGGTGGTAAACGCTCATGTAAAATAATATATGCAATAGACATAAATTGATTAACAAACTCAAAACAACTTTTTTTTTTGTCTTCTTTCTGACCAGTGATGTCCATTCAATGACCAACCAGGTATTACCAAGTTCTTCTTCTATTTTTAGCTGAATATTATGAAAATGAGAAGATTAAAAATATCTAATCAAGTAGAGAAGATAGGATTGATATCGAAAATATCTACTCCCATGAAACTATGTCAATTGGTAGTGAATGATCAACAAGGAATTGCACATAATGAATTTGGTATGGGAATTATTAGATGGAGGAAAAATAGCTAACATTAACCCAAAAATAGATTCATCTACAGTTCTATCATGATCATACCCTAAAATTAGATACATCATTGTTATGGCTTGTTTAGAAATGTTTGGGACATTTTTGGATTTATATGGAGGAGGTGTGTTCAGAATAACATCTTTATCCATATATGACTATAATAATGTGACCTTTTCACCTAAATTTAAAGCATTTTAGTTGACAAACATGGTTTCTTCATGTAGGGTTCCACCTTCATGGATTTGGGAAAGAGATAACATTTTTGTAATAGACTCAACATTGATATAAAATATTTAATGGACCCATTTTCAGATACCATGGCCCTTTTCTTAGAAATATGGATCTTTGCACACCATGATACAAGCTCATGAAAACAATAGATTTGGGAAATTATTGATTTACCCAAGCTTGACTCCCAGATATATAAATAGTCATGCAAATCCATGAATCTATCATAAGCTAACTTTATTAACTCATAAGGATCAAATTGTGATAGAACGATTTGAAAAATTTCACAATCACGGTCGATTAGGAATTTTTCATTAGAGGCCAAGGATTGAACAGACTTACTCGACTGACCAGAATTACTACCTTTCTCCATATATCCTTCTTTTAAACAATAAGAACATATTTGAAATAAAGAAATGAAAACACTACCTAAACTTATTTTTCGAAGGATAATTTGAGTACTCTTACTAGAGTCTTGTGTCCTTGTAACAATGTTTATCGTGTGCATTTACCTCATTTTCTTTGAGGATAATTGTTTTAATTTTAATTTTAAAAATACTTTGGTTTACATTGACGCAACTCTTTTTTAGTTCACAGATCTACAATTGGAGACCTATTGACGCTTGAATCTTTTAGGACTGAAATGACAACCTCAAGAGGATGTAAATCCCCCTACGTTTTTATAGAGGTGGTACTCCTCTTTACTTTAATATTTTCTTGGGATTCTAGATATTCAGAATGTGGGACTTTGTAGAAGCCCGTCATGGTAATCAAAGAAATATAAATATTGCAAGACATATAAAAGGAAATGTTTTCTTTTCTTTTTAAAGAAAGTTCCCGAGAAAGGACCAAAAACCACACACTTCATACATTTAAAGAAAATAGGCAAAATTTCCTCACATCCATCATAGTTTAAAATAAAGATTTATGATTACGTAAAAATAAAAAGAAGATGATCTGCATGCATAAGATAACTTTAATAGAGTGGACACATGGGCAACTAAAATAAATATAATGATAGACAAATCTCAAATACTTTATACTCAAAACTCAGAGTTATAAAGCATAGCTGAAACTGATCCCAAAAAATCTCTCTTGAAATTTATAAAAAATATATAGTCTATTACATATTCTTTGAACTTTAAAATGTGTCTGTCTTAAATACTAGGATTGGATACCCCAAAGACCATAAAGAAAATATACACAAGAATTAAGTTTGTAGAAGGAGGATTATGGGCGGTAAAAGAAAAACAAGACCTGGAAAGAAGAAAAGAGAAGTTATCAGACTTCGGTTAAACCTTTCTATTCAAATAACTGGAGTAATTGGATGAAGGAACTGATAAAGAAATAAATATGTGATCAACATAAACTCACTATGATGGTCTCTCATTGTTTTCACTTTCTTGTTGGTTTCCTTTTATTGTCTTCATTAATGGTTACAGGAACCGTCTCAATTGTTTCTTTCCCCTCGATGGTCAATTTGTCAATCTTTTTCTTAAACCATTCTTCAATATAATTTTTCAATGGTGCCATGTTGATCTCATACCGGATTTTGATGTTGAACAACTCACCCTCCATGTCTCGTATATCAAGGGAAATACCATGCCATGCTTCTTCAATTTATTTATTTTTCATGGAATAATCCACTAGAAAATTGTCTATATCATCCTCATCATATTCAAGTATACCATAGAACTTTTCAACTGAAAACCATTTACAAATCTCATCTTGTTCGTCAAACTGTTGTTTTGTCAAGAACAACGAGTTGAGGATTAATTTGGGGTCTTGTACTTCATTAGTGCTTCTGGATGGGTCTACCTCTGTGAGCCTTTTGAATAGTTTTTTCCTCCTTTATATAGCTTGGTTGCATGCTTGAACAATATCATTCAAGTTTTTTATCTTTTCTTTCTAGCACGCGTTCAACTGTTTTATCCAACCTGCAGAGGGAAGATCCTCCTCTCTTCTCCTTAGTTTTGTCATGTTGGAAACTTTGTTTCCAAAGGGTAGTGAAACATCAAGTTAAAAACCTTGTTCATTCTTTAGGTCATCTTGCAAATACTCGTGGAAGGCATGTGCCCTCGAGCCAAAAGAAGCAATGTTTTTCGAAATTTCCCATGCTTCTAGGATCAATGCCATTATTTTTTTTATATTTCTTTCCACATAGATCCTAGATGATGTAAGTAGGATTGAATATCCTTTCAATCTAGCAGCAGGTGTGGTGGGTCTGACTATTTTCAAAGAACTGGAAAGAAGTGGAAGAGGCATTAAGGCGTCATCCAGTTAATTGATCCTTTCTTTCAACTTCATTTTTTCCTCTTCAAGACCACCAATGGAGTCATCCAGAGAATCCCCAGTTGCTTTGTAAATTTTAGAAATCTGGGAAGGACACATATCTCTTAGGTCAACCTTTGAATGTGATTTCCCTTTCTTATTTTTTATATCACCTTTTTCAATAATCAATTTCTTGTATTCCTTGTCAAAGACAGTGCTCTGAAAAGAAAATGACTCTTCTTCATTGAAGGTCTCATTCTCAATGATTTTCAATGATGAATTCTGATGGGACATATTTCTCGGCTGATCAATGTTGGGAAACATTTTATCAATATCTACTTCAAGCTCCATATATTCAAGGGAGAAGCTATTGATGTCTCTCTATATGTGTTGGTCTTCTTCCTCTAGCACGACGTTTTTCCTCTTTTTTCTTAGAGGAAGCCTGTGCGATATATCAATTTTTCCTGAAGGGGTGTTCTTTTATCCTTCATCGCTTGAACTATTGTTGGTAACTTTTCTATGGGTGGGCCATTAGAGCATTTCTCCGAGATGTTGTAGTTTTAGGAGTAAAAATTGGGGACTGGGCACTCTTATCGTTGGAAACCTTTCCTTTCTTCTTGTAAAACTCATTAGTACTAAGTACAGTTTCCAAGTCACTAGCATTGTAAGAAGGAGCACCTAAGTTATTGTCTTCTTCTTCACTAAGATCATTATGAATAAATGAATTGTTGAATCCTATTGCCAGCATATGTTCCACGGAAATTCCATTAGGGTCAAACCCCTTTATCTTTTCATCATATTTCAAATTCACATTGTGCAAGTGGTTCACAAACTCATCGATTTTGTTTATATTCATGGATATAAAGTCTCCAATTTTCCAAGGCAATTGTATTAATTTATTTTTATATTTCTCATGGGAAAAGTCCAGCTAGAAATTATACTACCTTGCTACTTTTGTGATAAACATTTTATTAGATACATGGCATGGAAGAAATGAGGGATTTTTCTTGGAACCAAAAATACTGATAACATTGTGATTTTCCATATGCTCCAATGTCCCCTTTTTATCCAAGAATTTATTTTCCTGGTCGGATATTCTGGGGGTATCTTTACCAAACAATAATCCTTTAAAAACTGAAACAAAATCATTGTAAACTTCATAAAAATGTAAAGAATCCTTGTGTCTCCACAATGCTTGGTAACAGAAGGTAACTGGATCAAGTTCACAGTTCACCCTTTTATAGATAGCTAAATTTAGAAATTGACAGCAAAATGCTATCACAAACACCGAGTAAGGAGTCATGAAGAATTTATTGTCCTTTTTGTATTGTGACAATTGGTAAGAGATTTCAATGGAAAATTGTTTTCCCCAATCGAAAATTGCTTTCTATTTAATGGTCAAATACCAAATATAAAGAATCATTCAGGAAATCGTGACAATTCTTTCTTGGCTTGTCATCCTGGTAAACAACCAAGCGATTTCCCAAAAGGAGTTTTTAAACGAGTTGACCTAAATCCTAGTAATTTCTTCTAGGACAGCCATGGGATTCTCCAAGAACATAGGTAAGAGGTACAGGCCATTGTCATGATTTTTCAGGAAATCCCTGCAATCCTCTCCTTTGAAGGTAAGTGTTGGTTCATGGAGCTTCAACATCTTACAAAACATTTTCGGTGAAAGAGATATGGGGGAACAATCCCAGAGTTGTATGATTCGTTGGCTTGGTACATATTTCTCAATGCACCATGCAACTAGTTCCTTGCAGTCAAAAACCTCAGGGACACATCCTACACGAGAAATTTTGGATGTCAAGATCACTTATTTTAGCAGAGGGAGATGAATAGTAAGAATATAGTCTGGATCACTGAAAGTTATGGTCTTCACGCCCAAAAATATTAAGGTTATCACTATAGAACTGTTGTAGATCCACTGCTGGCATAATTTGACGAGAGTGTTCTTTTAACCAGAAAATATTTGAAATGAGTGCTTGAAAGAGATAACAATAATATAATCTTTGAAAAATCATGCTTTAATGTTGTTTAATGGGAAATATCCTTGATCCCTTCACTTACTAATGATGATCTTTACGAAACCTGCATGATGAGTTATTAGCATTAAACCATACTTAAATGTGTATTGGGAAAAGAACGAAGATGGCAAGGATGGATGAGAGAAACTAGGATTTGGTAATTTTTGTGAACCCTCCAACCCAAGTGTTGGATTACCGAGAGGGGGGTGAATCAGTAATAGATATTTTTTATCCTTTTAACCATAGTATGCAAGTGTTATTTATCTTTATGATCAATATAGCATTATCATCCAATAATTGCAGAGTAAATAAACAATGAACAAATGAGAAATCATAAACATACACGGTACACCAATATTTTTACGTGGAAACCCAATGAAGGAGAAAACCACGGAATGATTTTTCTTATTTATATTTTATAATTACAATTATTAGAAGCCCCAACTTCCTTTGTTTTCCAGCTACAACTGGAAGGAGGCTCCAACCCCCTATTTTCAGGCTACAACCTGAGGGAAGTTCCAACTCCCCAATTATTTGGCTACAACCAGAAGGAGGCTACAACCCCCTATGTTCTCTGGCTACAAACGGAAGGTGGCTACAACAACCTATCCTTGCCCCATCCAACCACCTTGAAATATAAGTGCCAAATGTAGAAACTGAATATGTCACAGTCACAACCTGTTCTATCAAATCTGTCACTGTATACTCATCAACCAATCTAATCTGATCACATATACCTCAAACACTATATTACAAGTCTGTACCTCAAACCATGTGCTAGAACCTCACTGTTATACAACCTATATCTGTACCAATAACTTCAGCAACATACCTCAACCAAAATCCCTCGTCAATTTCATAATCCAAATTTCATTTGTAACTCTATAATAGTCCTAGAGTATATGATCACATACCTGCAAACCTTCCTTAACTTTAACAACAAGAGACTATCATTTTCATCAAACTTTACTTTAGTCTCACATGACTAATTTTGGATTAGTCAACAACACTAACTTGCAATAATCATAAATATGTACCTGTAATGAATAAAGATCTGAAAATAGTACACAATGTTCTTCAGTGTCTTGTCTACAATTCTTCCAGGATTCACTGCTTGGAACCTCCCGGAAAAGGATTTATAGAAAAACTTGCATACCTTGTTGAATTATGGCTTATTCTAGAGAGCGAAATTGTAGAGCATGCCCCACATGGAATATTTGTTGTATGGATATAAAAATTGTACATAGAATACTACAGACTGTAATCTAACCAATACATTTTTTCTTACTAAATTTGGATCTGTTATGAAAAAATTATGACGTTGTTCCATGAAACACTTGTTTTAGACTAGTTTCAGGACTAGCCACAAACCGTATTTTCCACGAAGTGTAACTCCCAAAATAAAATGAACCAGAAGCTGAAATTGTTATCAGGGTTACTTGGATATGTTTTTACAACAACCTCCATATTTCTTTATATGAATCATTCTAGAAAAATGTTTATTGCAAAAATGGTGAGATGACCTATAAATAACATACCTTAGAAAGCATCATCAAAAGACTTTATCCTCCCTTGAATTTCAGCCTTCTTTACTTCACCTTCCCTCTAAAATTCATCTTAGATTTCCTTTCGTTACCTCATTCACTTGTAGATATTCAATATTCTCAATGGATACTAATGGGAGACCCTTGCTCTCTTATTTATACTCTCCAAGTAGCTTCCTCTAGAAGTATCCACTTAACCACTTTGTCCACTTAACCACTTTGTTCACTTAGCCACTTTGTCCACTTAACCAACTTTGTCCGCTTAGCCACTTTGTCCACTTAACCAAATTTTTCTAGTTAGCCACTTTTTCCACTTAACCACTTTGTCCACTTAAACACTTTATCCACAAATAGTAAACTCTTCAATTCAAGTTGCATCTAATTTATTTTTAATTGTTTTTTTTGTTGCAACCACTTAACCCATGACTAGCCACTTTGACTGGTCAACTTCTTTTAGGAGCTTCTAGAATAATTTGACTTCTTTGACCTTCTATGGGATTCTATATAACTCATGAGGGTTATCCAAATTCATA
>JZKD02S1672677.1:1379598-1397665 GCA_000966675.3 Picea glauca | reverse complement strand
TGTTGGTGTAAATTTATATGTGGATCAATGTCCCAAGACACATGAAGACGAGGAGGACATGTCTCATGTTACATATGTGGGTGCAGTTGGCAGTTTGATGTATGCAATGGTCTATGCTAGACCAGACATTGCACATGCAGTGGGAATTTTGAGCAAGTATATATCAAAACCAGGGAAGGAGCATTAGACAACAGTAAAAAGGGTTTTCAGGTATTTGCATGGCATTGCTAGCTATGGATTGTGCTACGAAGGAATACTAGGATTGGACAGAGTGGTGGATATACATGGATTTGTGGATGCAGTCTGGGCTGGAGATTTGGATCATAGGAGATCTACAAGCGGGTATGTGTTTAACTTGTTTGGAGGAGAAATAAGTTGGATGAAAAAAATATAGGCTATAGTGGCACTTTCAACTACAGAAGCTGAATACATGGCAGCCACTCATGCAAGTAAGGAAGCAGTATGGTTACAAAGATTGTGTTCATGTATTAGGTTGGTACAACAAGATGTAAGGATAGAGTGTGACAGTCAGAGTGCAATTCTTTTGGCGAAGAACCCTGCTTATCATTCAAAGACAAAGTACATTGATGTTCAATATCACTTTGTGAGAGACATGATTGAAGAAAAGAAAGTATCATTGATGAAGGTAGACACTTTGAAGAATGTTGCAGACTCATTAACAAAATATGTGAGCACTGAGAAATTCTATTGGTGTAGAGGATCCATGGGCATTGTTGCCGTGGATTGTTGACTATGTAACCCTGTAACCCCTTGTATGCAAAGAAAACAACAAGTGGGAAAATGTTGGGTATGTGCTATATTCTTTCTGGATTAGGACCACATTTTTTGAGACTGCATTTTTTGGGACCACATTATATTTAGGTGGTTTTTCAGCACATGGTTTCTTTGTCGATGGTTTCTATTTCCGGTTAAGGAATTAGGGTTTTGGAAAAATCCAGGTCATTGGGTTAGGGTTTTGGATGTCACTGGATCCTATATGTATTTTGTATTGTAAACATTGTAACACAATGAATGGATATAGAATATGTTGGTTTTCCCGGTTTGGGTTTCTAGGGGAAAAATCTTTGTGTAATGTTTGTATTTTCCATTGTATATTTTCTATTCTTTTCTAAATATCTATTTACAGTAGATATTATACAAGGTTAGAATTTACACCTGCTTGCTGCATAAGTCCATAAATTCCTTTGAAGTAAATTCTCATCCATTATCAAATCTCAAACATTTGACTTTTGAATCCATTTCATTTTCAACCATTTCCTTGTAACCCTTGAAGTTTTCAAATGCTTATGACATATTCCTGAGAAAGAAAACTGCAGACATTCTTGTATAATAATAAACTAATAACATAAAGCATTTCTCACCTTTTAAACCCTTTGTTCTAGTTGGTCCAACTACATCAGTATGCACAATTTCCATTGGTCATGTCTTTGAGTATTCCTTTGATTTAAACCTGGTCTTTGTTTGTTTTCCTCGTTGACAATGCTTGCATAATGTGTTGGCTGGTTTCATGATCTGGGGGATTTCTCTGACTGCTTCCTTTTTGTTGACTTTAATGAGGTTATCAAAGTTTATGTGACCCATTCTTTTGTGCCATAGCGAACCTTAATCTTCCTTTCATAGACAACACTTTTCATTTCCAATTTTACTTAATACATATATGTTTATTGAAGTTCTTGCATCTGCTACAATCAATTTTCCTGAACCTACTTTTCTTATCTCACACTCCTATGAATCGAATGTAAGCTTATGACCTTGGTCACACATTTGAATTACACTTAGAAGATTAAGTTTCATATCTTCCACTAGTAGAACATTTTCTGCCTTGGTATTCCTATTTCCAATTCTTACTATGCCTTTTCCAATGATTCTAGATGAGTCATCATTTCCAAAAGAGACTGATCCATCTTTTTCCTTTATTAATGTAAGAAACGTTTCTTCATCACATGTCATGTGTTTTGAGAAACCACTATCAACATACAAACCATGTTTCTTATGCTTATCTTGTAGAGTGAGTGTGTATTCTTCATTGCAACACTGATTTTTTTTTCTTATCCTTGTTCTCTTATGAGGTTACTATCTGTGATTGTTTTTATTCTGTTTGGATTCTCTAGGAGGGACTCTCATTCTACAATATTTGTCCATGTGTCCAAATTTGTTGCACTTGTAGAATTCCACTTCAATGCTCAATGATTCAAACATTTTGTAGCTTCTTCTCTTTGTTTCACTAATCCTTCTTGGATAATCATTTTGTGTACGAATTTCAAAGTTGTTTATGTTTCTGTTATTATCTCTGCAATTTATAGCTTTATGTCCAAAATTATTGCATGCATAACATAAACCAAAAAATATAGTTTGATACGTGGGATTTGAATATCTTCTAAAAAGAGTTACTCTTATGAATCCTTCTTCTTCCTAAGTCCTGTTTGTTTCTTATTGTCGTTGATTCAGAAATCTAAATCTTCTTGGTGGAGGAGTGTCCCTGTGATCTTGTTTGTATAACTTCCTATCCCCTTTGACTTTTTTTGCATAGAATTTTGGATATCTTTCTTGATCTTTCATTTTGTATCTTGATCTCTTTTCTGTCTGATTGTATCCAAGTCCAGACTTGTCATGATTAGTCATTTGACTACTCATAATCTCATCCAAAACTTTTGTGTTGTTCTACATATTTTTCTTTTGAAGATCCTTTCTCAATGTGATAATCTATGCTTCCAAACTTCCAATGATCTTGTCTATTTCTTCTAACTGTTCTTTGAGTGCTTCTTCAATTCTTTTATCTTCTTCTATTTGAACCTTCAATTCCATGATGATTTTCTATAGTTCTTGAGTGTCTTCTTTCTTATCTAGTTCTTCTTAGATCTTCTTGTTTTTCTTCTTTTCTCTTTTTGTAACTTCTATAACACTCAACAATTATTATCGGTAGTCAACTTTTTCCTCTTCATGTTCTTCTTCGATGTCTTCTTTATCAAAATCTTCTATTTCCATGACTAGAACTCTTTGTGTCTCACTTTCACTGACTTCATCTTCATCTGATGAGGAGTTGTCTTCTTTGGTGTAGAAACTTTTCTTGAAGACTTTCTTTTGGGTTCTTTTTCCTTTATATGTTTGTTTTATATTTGAATCATCCTCATCATTTATTTTATTTTTCTTATGAGAACATTTGTTAGAAAAATGACCAATATAAAAAAACATGAATGGAATCTTACCTTTATATCTGTCGTCGATTCCCTTTTTCAATCTTTTGACAAAGTTGGCCACTTCTTCATCGTCTTCTGAGATGTCATTGTTGTTGCTATATTCTTTTTTCTTTTTGCTTGCCCTTTTTCTTTTACCTTTTGGATGCTTTGAATGTTACTTCTTTTATACCTAGATTTTCCTGTTTAGTTCTCAATTCATAGGCTATGAAGATTCCATGTAGTTCATCCATGCTTATTGAGTCTAGATCTACTCTTTCTTCTAGTGTTGATATATTAGGATCAAATCTCATAGGAAGAGATCTTAGTACCTTTTGAACAATTAAATATTCTTCAATTTCTTCTCACAATCCTATGATTGCATTCACTTTTTCATGAACTCGTAAGAAGTAAGATGCAATATTCTCATCCTCCTTAATCTTTAGTTGTTTGAATTGACCTCTATAAGTTTGAAGCTTTGTTTCTTTGACTTTTGAATCTCCTTCATAAATATTGTGAAATTTGTCCTGAATATCTTTAGCGGATTTACAATGTATAAATTTTTTATATATTGAATCACAATGACCATTTAGAAGTGCATTTGTGGCTTTGGAATTATTTAGACTGAGTTTCCTTCCATTTTCATTTGTTGGTAGAACTGTTGGTTCTTTGTATCCATCTACAACTGATTTCCAAACTTCAAATCCCTGTGCCTGTACATATGTTTTCATCCTTCTGCTCTAGAATGCATACTTTTTTCCATCAAACTGTGGTATTCCATTTTTATACATATTGCTTCTCTCCATGACCTACCTTTCAGTGGTTAAACTAATTTATGAAGGAACCTTCTCTGATACCAATTGTTCGATTACTGAGAGGGGGGTTGAATCAATAATAGAGATTTTTTATCCTTTTAACCACAGTATGCAAGTGTTATTTATATTTACGATCAATATATCATTATCATCCAATAATTGCAGAGTAAATGAACAATGAAAAAATGAGAAATCATACACATACACATGCACGTACACCAGTATTTTTACATGGAAACCCAATGTGAGAGAAAACCACAGAATGTTTTTTCTTATTTGTCTTTAAGAATTACATTCATTGGAAACACCAAATTCCTTTGTTTTCCAGGTGCAACTAGAAGGAGGATCCAACCCCCTATTTCAGGCTACAACGTGAGGGAATCTCCAACTCCCCATTTTTCTGGCTACAACCAAAAGGCGGCTACAATCCCCTATGTTCTCCAGCAACAATCGAAAGGTGGCTACAACCACCTATCCTTGCCTCGTCCAACCACCCTGAAATATAAGTGCCAAATGTAGAAACTAAATATGTCACATTCACAACCTATTCTATCAAATATGTCAATGTATACTCATACCCAATCTGATTTGATCACACATACCTCAAACACTATACCACAAGCCTGTACCTCAAACCACGTGCTAGAACCTCACTTTTATACAACCTCTATCTGTACCAATAACTTCATAAGCATACCTCAACCAAAATCCCTCATCAATTTCATAATCCAAATCTTATTTGTAACTCTGTAATAGACCTGGTGTATATGATCACATACCTGCAAACCTTCCTTAACTTTAACAACAAGAGACTATCATTTTCATCAAACTTTACTTTAGTCTCACATGACTNTTACTAAATTTGGATCTGTTATGAATATGTTATCACGTTGTTACCCGAAACACATGTTTTAGACTAGTTTCAGGACTAGCCACAAACCCTATTTTCCACGGAGTGCAACTCCCAAAAAAAAACGACCCACAAGATGAAATGTTTATCACAGTTACTTGGATATGTTTTCGCAACAACCTCCATATTTCTCTATCTGAATCATTCTAGAAAACAAGTTATTGTGAAAATGGTAAGATGACCTATAAATAACATACATTAGAAAGCAACATCAAAAGACTTTATCCTCCCTTGAATTTCGTCCTTATTTACTTCACCTTCCCTATGAAATTTGTCTTATATATCCTTTTGTTACCTCATTCACTTGTAGATATTCAATATGCTCAATGGATACTAATGGGAGACCCTTTCTCTCTTATTTATACTCTCCAAGTAGCTTCCTCTATAAGTATCCACTTAACCATTTTTTCCACTTAACCATTTTGTCCACTTAGCCACTTTCTCCACTTAGACAATTTTTCCACTTAACCACTTTGTCCACTTAACCAACTTTTTCCACTTGGCCACTTTGTCAACTTAACCACTTTGTCCACTTAACCACTTTATCCACAAATAGTAAACTCTCCAATTCTAGTTGCAACTAATTTATTTTTAATTGTTTTTCTTGTTGCAACCACTAAACCCATGACTAACCACTTTGATTGGTCACTTAATTTAGGATCTTCTAGAATAATTTGACTTATTTGGCCTTATATGGGCTTCTAGATAACTTATGAGGGTTTTCCAACTTCATATGGCCATAATTCTCTAACCGTGAGGAGTTATGTGATGTTCCACATATCACTGGAAATGGCATGACATATACTATCCATCTAGAATAGTATTACATGTAAATACATTGATATTCATGCCTTTATACATAAATCAAATTGAATTCCCTTAATCATACTGTTGGGGCTACTAGAATTTTCTATTGGACTTTATTCAATGCTTGACATCAGTGACAACCAACCTAATTAATCAACAATATCCCCCTTTAGCATCGATGGAAACAATATAATGCAATACTTAAGTCATATTTTTCATGCTCTCTGTGTGACCATCGCTCCTCCTAAAAACATGCATATGTGCTCTCTCTCTAAGAATCTAACTCTCTATCCTACATCTGATAAATCTCTCCCCCTTTGACATCAATGAAAAAGGCAAATTTTCATCTAGGGCTGCTCTCCCTAACTAAACTATCCTTGGGGATACTCCCCCTAACCGAACTCTTCCTGAAACTACTCCCCCAACCTGAACTGTCCTCTTTTATGGTGCTTCCTCATGTAAATATAAGACATATAAGATAAGCATTCAAAAGAATTCATTTTGGAGTAAAAATTACTCCAATTCTCCGGAGAAGATACTCAAAGGATTCCCTTGGAAGCGGTTTTGTAAATATATTTTCCACTTGTTCTTTTGTTCCCACATATTCAACTCTGATTTTCTTCTCTGCGGCTTGTTCCTGTAGAAAGTGTTTCTTCATAAATAGGGAGCATTGTCTGCATTTTGATTTCTTCCATGAGATCACTTGAGCTATTCCACAACCTTATGCAAGCGTCAGTTGTTTCCTTTTGGGTGACTAATTTATTCTTGATAAGGGGTTTACAAGTGTCAAAGAATATATGATATCAAAGTCTTTATTTATCGAAATATACCAGTAGTGTGGTGGGGGGAGTCTCACACATATATTTCCAACCGAGCATATTCTCTAAAGCCTCATGGGCTTCCTGATACCTTCCTTGAATCTCTACCAGTTTATCTTGTAGCCTGATTTGTTCTTCTCAACCAGTTTGTATGTTGTCGAGAAGATTGAGGAATTCTTTCTTCTCTACTGCAAACCTCTCGTTTAGCTCTAATGTTTGGATTTTGGTAGTCTCCACAAGAAGCGTAGATTGTTGGTTGTGGAGCCTGATTATCTTCCTGATTTAGAGGTCTTTCACTTTCAGCCATGTTTATATCCCATGAAGTATTTACACCCCAGAAGTATGTACACTCTTCCACGCGGGGGAGTGCAAAGCGGGGGTACCCCCTCTGTGTGGTCCAGGGGGGCTATCCCCCTAGGTGGGGAGTCTGGGGGCAAGTGAGCCCACAGCGAGGGTTCAGGGACGAAGCCCCCGAAGCAAAAATTGCCTTGTAAATGTATATTGTAATTTCATTTTAAATCTGGACCGTTCATTATAAGGTCGTAGATCTAACGGTAGAAATTATGTTAGGGTTTTTTTCCCTAGAAGGAAAACCTCTTTTATGAGGGAAATGTATTGCGGCTATGGTTGATGGCGAATATTGTATTCTAAGATAGGAGACTGTAAGAGAAAGAAGAGGAACTTACAACGGGTTTGTTGTAGGTTGTATCCATTCATATGTTGGATAATCATAAAGGAAGGACCTTGCAATTTCTCTGGTGGACGTAGCCCACACTGGGTGAACCACATAAATCTGTGTCTCTATTGTATTGTGTATCTTCTATGTTTTGTTTCCGCATTTGTTTTATTTTATTGCTCCACAGTCCTGTATTTCTAACATAGATGTCATGTTCTCATGTAGGGATATTTGAGCTTCTATATTTCTACTTCCAATTCTTTGTCAAGGGTGTCCTATTGGGTCTTCATCCTTGTTTCAAACTTTGTGTTCATATGATCTCTATGTGCTTGTAGAGATCTATTCAAATTTTCTCCATTGAGAGTGACAACTACTCTTACAATGTTCTCGAACTATAAAGTAATCCTATATTTCACATCTCTTAACTCTTCATCCAACTCAGTAACCCTATTTTTGGTAGTGCTTAGGGCACTATTTACTTCAAGGATGGACAAGGCATTTAGTCCTGCAAAATCATTGAGTGTAGAGGCTTCCTAAACAACATTCTCTTCAGGATCAGGCCTTGCCTTCCATTCTACTATTCTCTCTGAAGATTACTTTGATATGGTATCTTCTCTATTTTCCTTTTATTCGATATCTTTTCACTACTCCTTGTTTTATTATCATAATAGTAATCTCCAATGGCCACCACATTTCCCTAAAAATTCAAGGATTGAGAAGAAAAAAAAGAATCCCCTGGAATAGCATTGAGAAGAGTGTAGTATTGAGGTGGCATGTTCACAATACCCATATTGGGCATTGATGGAACGCTTGGGGTCTGACTCAAATCCTACAATTGATGTTGGTTCAATAGATTATCTTCCTTTTTCTTAGCCTCGACATATTCAACTGCCCCTTTAGCCTTGGATTCATCGGCCAATCTCTTGGCCTTTACCTCATTATCTAATTTATTTTTGTTGGCTTCTTCATCTTTCTTCATTTGAAGTGAAGTATGTTATTCCTTATGTTCATTTACTTTTCTAATTCTTTCCTCCTTGGATTTCATTATTTTATACTCCTCCTCAGCTTGGAGTCCCTTTTGTTCTAAATTTTCCTCTTTTCTTCCTTTTTCTTGCTCTTTAATGTTGTTTTCGACTTGTTCCTGTTGGAGANTTACTAAATTTGGATCTGTTATGAATATGTTATCACGTTGTTACCCGAAACACATGTTTTAGACTAGTTTCAGGACTAGCCACAAACCCTATTTTCCACGGAGTGCAACTCCCAAAAAAAAACGACCCACAAGATGAAATGTTTATCACAGTTACTTGGATATGTTTTCGCAACAACCTCCATATTTCTCTATCTGAATCATTCTAGAAAACAAGTTATTGTGAAAATGGTAAGATGACCTATAAATAACATACATTAGAAAGCAACATCAAAAGACTTTATCCTCCCTTGAATTTCGTCCTTATTTACTTCACCTTCCCTATGAAATTTGTCTTATATATCCTTTTGTTACCTCATTCACTTGTAGATATTCAATATGCTCAATGGATACTAATGGGAGACCCTTTCTCTCTTATTTATACTCTCCAAGTAGCTTCCTCTATAAGTATCCACTTAACCATTTTTTCCACTTAACCATTTTGTCCACTTAGCCACTTTCTCCACTTAGACAATTTTTCCACTTAACCACTTTGTCCACTTAACCAACTTTTTCCACTTGGCCACTTTGTCAACTTAACCACTTTGTCCACTTAACCACTTTATCCACAAATAGTAAACTCTCCAATTCTAGTTGCAACTAATTTATTTTTAATTGTTTTTCTTGTTGCAACCACTAAACCCATGACTAACCACTTTGATTGGTCACTTAATTTAGGATCTTCTAGAATAATTTGACTTATTTGGCCTTATATGGGCTTCTAGATAACTTATGAGGGTTTTCCAACTTCATATGGCCATAATTCTCTAACCGTGAGGAGTTATGTGATGTTCCACATATCACTGGAAATGGCATGACATATACTATCCATCTAGAATAGTATTACATGTAAATACATTGATATTCATGCCTTTATACATAAATCAAATTGAATTCCCTTAATCATACTGTTGGGGCTACTAGAATTTTCTATTGGACTTTATTCAATGCTTGACATCAGTGACAACCAACCTAATTAATCAACAATATCCCCCTTTAGCATCGATGGAAACAATATAATGCAATACTTAAGTCATATTTTTCATGCTCTCTGTGTGACCATCGCTCCTCCTAAAAACATGCATATGTGCTCTCTCTCTAAGAATCTAACTCTCTATCCTACATCTGATAAATCTCTCCCCCTTTGACATCAATGAAAAAGGCAAATTTTCATCTAGGGCTGCTCTCCCTAACTAAACTATCCTTGGGGATACTCCCCCTAACCGAACTCTTCCTGAAACTACTCCCCCAACCTGAACTGTCCTCTTTTATGGTGCTTCCTCATGTAAATATAAGACATATAAGATAAGCATTCAAAAGAATTCATTTTGGAGTAAAAATTACTCCAATTCTCCGGAGAAGATACTCAAAGGATTCCCTTGGAAGCGGTTTTGTAAATATATTTTCCACTTGTTCTTTTGTTCCCACATATTCAACTCTGATTTTCTTCTCTGCGGCTTGTTCCTGTAGAAAGTGTTTCTTCATAAATAGGGAGCATTGTCTGCATTTTGATTTCTTCCATGAGATCACTTGAGCTATTCCACAACCTTATGCAAGCGTCAGTTGTTTCCTTTTGGGTGACTAATTTATTCTTGATAAGGGGTTTACAAGTGTCAAAGAATATATGATATCAAAGTCTTTATTTATCGAAATATACCAGTAGTGTGGTGGGGGGAGTCTCACACATATATTTCCAACCGAGCATATTCTCTAAAGCCTCATGGGCTTCCTGATACCTTCCTTGAATCTCTACCAGTTTATCTTGTAGCCTGATTTGTTCTTCTCAACCAGTTTGTATGTTGTCAAGAAGATTGAGGAATTATTTCTTCTCTACTGCAAACCTCTCGTTTAGCTCTAATGTTTGGATATTGGTAGTCTCCACAAGAAGCGTAGATTGTTGGTTGTGGAGCCTGATTATCTTCCTGATTTAGAGGTCTTTCACTTTCAGCCATGTTTATACCCCATGAAGTATTTACACCCCAGAAGTATGTACACTCTTCCACGCGGGGGAGTGCAAAGGGGGGGTACCCCCTCTGTGTGGTCCGGGGGGGCTATCCCCCTAGGTGGGGGGTCTGGGGGCAAGTGAGCCCACTGAGAGGGTTTGGGGGCGAAGCCCCCGAAGCAAAAATTTCCTTGTAAATGTATATTGTAATTTCATTTTAAATCTGGACCGTTCATTATAAGGTCGCAGATCTAACGGTAGAAATTATGTTAGGGTTTTTTTCCCTAGAAGGAAAACCTCTTTTATGAGGCAAATGTATTGCGGCTATGGTTGATGGCAAATATTGTATTCTAAGATAGGAGACTGTGAGATAAAGAAGAGGAACTTACAACGGGTTTGTTGTAGGTTGTATCCATTCATATGTTGGATAATCATAAAGGAAGGACCTCGCAATTTCTCTGGTGGACGTAGCCCACACTGGGTAAACCACATAAATCTATGTCTCTATTGTATTGTGTATCTTCTATGTTTTGTTTCCGCATTTGTTTTATTTTATTGCTCCACAGTCCTGTATTTATAACATAGATGTCATGTTCTCATGTAGGGATATTTGAGCTTCTATATTTCTACTTCCAATTCTTTGTCATGGGTGTCCTATTGGGTCTTCATCCTTGTTTCAAACTTTGTGTTCATATGATCTCTATGTGCTTGTAGAGATCTATTCAAATTTTCTCCATTGAGAGTGACAACTACTCTTACAATGTTCTCGAACTATAAAGTAATCCTATATTTCACATCTCTTAACTCTTCATCCAACTCAGTAACCCTATTTTTGGTAGTGCTTAGGGCACTATTTACTTCAAGGATGGACAAGGCATTTAGTCCTGCAAAATCATTGAGTGTAGAGGCTTCCTAAACAACATTCTCTTCAGGATCAGGCCTTGCCTTCCATTCTACTATTCTCTCTGAAGATTACTTTGATATGGTATCTTCTCTATTTTCCTTTTATTCGATATCTTTTCACTACTCCTTGTTTTATTATCATAATAGTAATCTCCAATGGCCACCACATTTCCCTAAAAATTCAAGGATTGAGAAGAAAAAAAAGAATCCCCTGGAATAGCATTGAGAAGAGTGTAGTATTGAGGTGGCATGTTCACAATACCCATATTGGGCATTGATGGAACGCTTGGGGTCTGACTCAAATCCTACAATTGATGTTGGTTCAATAGATTATCTTCCTTTTTCTTAGCCTCGACATATTCAACTGCCCCTTTAGCCTTGGATTCATCGGCCAATCTCTTGGCCTTTACCTCATTATCTAATTTATTTTTGTTGGCTTCTTCATCTTTCTTCATTTGAAGTGAAGTATGTTATTCCTTATGTTCATTTACTTTTCTAATTCTTTCCTCCTTGGATTTCATTATTTTATACTCCTCCTCAGCTTGGAGTCCCTTTTGTTCTAAATTTTCCTCTTTTCTTCCTTTTTCTTGCTCTTTAATGTTGTTTTCGACTTGTTCCTGTTGGAGAAATCTATGGAACTGGTCAATTGTCACTCTCTTCATTTCCTATTGTTCACATTCAAACTCCTATTTGGTAGCATCATTGGGTAATTTATGTAGGACTTCTTCATACAATAGTGTTCCTTTAAACATGTCTTCTTCAAAATCAATTATATGGATGTTAGAGTGGGTGAGTCAAACATATCTGACATGGTTGACTGCAATATCATGTGGTTCATGGCCTTTAGGCTTTCCTATGCATAGGTGTAGCTCTTGTAGGGTTTCTTCCTCCTTTATTGCATGAGGTCCATTGTGTAATTATCTATGTGGATTTAGAAAACAGGTCATATTTTTTTGTTGCTAATTAGGAGCAGTGAGGTGACACTTGACCCCATGGTTTGGTAAGTAATCTCTCTTATCAACAAATAGTATGGGAAAAATTAGGGTAAAAGGTGTGGGGCTCCAATAGATCTGGGAGGATCTCCACACATGGGAAGGACTTTTACTTTGCTCTCCATGTTGAGTTGAAATTGGTAACGAAGTGGTGAAAGGGTGAACTTATGCATTTATGAGTTTTATTTTCTCATGCATTTTATTAATGCTTTGTGAGAAAAAGGTCTCATGCATTTTTTTATGCTTTTATTAGATGCTCATGCATTTAATTATGCTTTATGAGCTTTTGGAAAAACTCATACATTATTGATGTAAAATGATTAATAATTGTGAGGGAAATTAGACTCACGTATTTATCATTAAATTATAATTTTGGAAATTGGTTTTTATATGAGACAACACCTCACACCAATTTGCAATTATTCTCAATTATAGGTTGAGAGAATTAAGGGATTGGTTGAACAGTCTTTGGGTAGTTTTGATACTTTTCCTATTATTATGGATCTAGGAATTAATACTCTTTTATTTAAGAGTAAATGAGAAAAAACTATATAATTCCTTATGTGAGCCATATTCAAAAAATGAGAGGAATGAGGAGAGAAATGAAGAATTAATGAGTGGAGTTAGAGAGCCATAGTGCTACTACTCCTAAGTAATTAGAGGCTTATTCATGTAAGGAATTATCCTTCTTGATGTATGAAGAGTTATTAGTGTGAGTAGTCTTCTTGAATCCTCATTGAAGGAGAATGAATATATTAAGTAATCACTTGTGAGAAGGTCCCAACATATTTTGAAGAAGGAATAAAAGTGATCCGTGTTCCAATTGAAGCGGGTCTGGAGACGTAGCCCAGGAGGGGAGAACTCCATTATCAACATCGGTTGTCTCTCTCTTGTATTTTCATGTGCTTTATCCATTTTGAGTTCATATGTTTTATGTATTAATGTTTAAAAGCATTGTTATTAATGAACTCATATGCCCTTTAATCCTTATGCAAATAATTCATCAATAAAATATTCTCGATTGAAAAATTGCATAGAATAAATAATCACCTGTTTTCAGATCAAGTGGTATCAAATAAAGCTAACTACTTTGCGAGATGGGAAAAGGAGCGAAGCGAGCAGAAAAAATTCAAGAATTAGAAGAGATAAATCACAACATTGAAGCTAAAAACACAGAGTTCAGGAGACTTTTGCAGGTTGTAGAAGAAGAGAAGAAAGAGCTTCAAGAGATATCTCAGCTTCATGGAGAAGTCCTCAACAGAATTATTGAATAATTGCAGCTCAAATTGCAATCCAAGGATGATATCTTGGCTAATTTGCATCATGGTGAACGAATGGAGAACAAAGAGCCTTCTACCGTGGATGCACAACTCAAACCGAGGTATATGACGTTTCTTCATGTTCAATTTCTTCTCAGTATGAAACTAATGTGGGCTTGAAGCTCCTCATGAAGATGGGATATAGAGGAGGTGGAATTGGCATTCATGGCCAAGGAGTCACTCAGCCATTAGAGGTCATACAAATACCACCATTTGTAGGTTTGGGTTATGGAAAGGAAGAGAAGGGAGAATTCTCAAAGGTTGTTGAAGCAAAAACCATCTCTTCACCATCAGATTCCAAGAAAGGAATCAAGCCATCTTGTCCTCATCAGATCAAAGACAATTCAGGAAGGTATTAAAGTCATCCAAATTCTGTTATTGAATGTAAGAGAAATCATCTATGCATTACATATTCTAACCATGATGTAGCCAAGCATCAAACAATGAAATTTTGGGTTAAGAAGATAGATGTGTCCATGGGAAGTGAGACAAACCAAAAACCATGTCTTCCATTTGGGAAAAGTAATGTTGGAAGATCCACCCAAAGTTGCATTGTGATTCAAGGAAGAAACCTACTCCAATGCCCATCAAGAAAGAGGCTATGAAAGAGCTTGTGATCTATGTTCCAACACCGATCTCTGAAGAAATGCAGTTGCAGATGGAAGGAACCTGGTTGGGTAAGAAATGGTTGGAATTTTTGCAAAATTGAAATCCTTCTATTAGCATATTTGACAACTATGGATTCATGTGATCGGATCGTGTTATTTACACTCCTATCATGGTCTAAAGTCATCAATTGTGGATTGTGGCCTCCAACTATGAGAATAAGTAGAGAATTCCAATAATTAGGCGTCTCGTTAATCTTCGAGTGCTCTAATCTATTTGGACAGTGATCGATCTCTTTCAATGGGCCCTTGAAGCGAGTAAAGGAAATCATTCATGTGTTGGATGACTAGCATATTAATGGTGTTTTTTTTTAAAAAAGGGGGGTTCTACCATTTATTATTGGGTAGTCACCAGCTCCTAGAAAAAATGACCGGTGGTGACAAAAAAAACTCATTTTCTAGCTGCGAGAGAACCATTGATCCCTCGTGATGACAAACAAAGAATATTTATACAGAGAATTTGCAAATCTTGTTCCAGATCGATGTGAATCAATATTTACAAATAGTTTATGCTAAAGTTGTTTAGCATTGGCCCGTCTATATAGGTTGTTACGTAGCTACTATACATGAACGCATGAGACAAAGGAGAAGGCCAATATTTTTGTAACTCCATGAACAATACTGGAGTGGATCCACTTCGTAGCTTACATATTGTTTGGTACGATCTACGATCTCCACTGTAAAGTTTGATATGATATTTGAAGGTGTTTTATTGCTCTGGACACACTCATAGTAGATATGTGGGGCCATCTCTTTGTTTTTAAGAATGAAGTGGGTTGAATCGAATCCACCTTGGCCTCAATGCACAATTACATCATCTCTGGAAACTCAAACCCTGCATTAGACCTATCGATGCAACATTGACATTGCATTGGGCCTGTTTTTTCCATCTGCTTTCAGGACTCCAGGGGATTCTTTTCGGTGGCCAGAGGAATTTGTTACTTACTTTATATGATCCTCGGATATTTCAATTGATGCATGTTGATTGTATCGGGTGGCCAATCTATATCTTTCTTTTGATTTGTGGATAGACGTACATTTTGTATGTATCGCAGATCACGAAGGGTGAATGGAGCTTGGAATTTACGGATGTACAATCCACTGTGGGAGGCCACAGTGAATGGCCCTCACATATATGAATACGTAAGAGACCTTGGGATGTCTAAATGGCCCATATGCTTCAACTGGCGGTCATATTTTTTGATGATGTGAAAATTGATAATTGGAGTTGCAGCACAGACAAGCCAACAGTTCGATCTATGATCATAGGGGGTGGTTCCAAAGACTTGAGATCACAGATAAAAGAGACCTTCTCTCCTTCACTTCCTGCACTGATATCGATGGCCAACGAATTCATCAATGGATAGTATCACAATCATGTTTGTACACGCATAGAGCCAACCTCAAGAGAACTGTGTGCTCGTCGCCGATTCAAAGGAAGGGTTTCTTTGCAACAGTTCTACAGTGAACGTATGTTGAGAAAATAGATTGTGATGTACAATGAAAGTAGGTAGTGAGGTTTTTGGTATGAAAATATTTTGAATCCATATCATTCAAGTCGTATTTTGTTGGCATGTTCACAATAATTGTTGGTGGAGGATGTTGGGCAAAACCCGTGCACGGATCATGGGGAAATCCCACCAGAAGTTGAGATGTGCTTGAGATTTGGCAATGGTTGGCCTCCCAAAGAATCAGTCATCAATATCATAACACAGATCGCGGCCTTATAGATATGTATCCTTCCTTTATGGGTTGAAAAAAAAAACCTCGCTGTTGCATGGATCTTCAGCGAAAATGCTCGAGGTGTGCCAAAACTGGAATGTTATACCTCAATTCTGAAGCAGAGAAACGTGGATTGGTCACAACAAGAGTAGTTGTGGAGGTGACGTGGAGGTATTTTTCATTTAACAGCTGAGATCTCAAGTTATAATTGAGCTTCGGAAAAGCATGAATGAAGTTTACTCATTCTTTTTCAAGAAATCAAAGGATTTTTGCATGTGCACATAGCTTTTAGTGGGCATTTTAAAACCATGGGATTTCACCACTAGTGCAGATTTGGGGAATTTGCTTTGATGTAATGTTCCCTTAAAGTTGATTTTGGAACATTGTAAAGGGATTTTAACCACTCTTAAGAGAAAGAGAGTGAGAGGCATTTTATTCTATGCCTAAGTCTCGATTGGCTTCATTTTTCAAAATTTTAATTAGTTGAATGAGGCAATTTTCCTAAGCCATTTTGGCATTCATTGTAAATTTGACCAATGAGTATGATTATAAACTCTTGGCAGGTAAGACACTCCAAATATTGTAATACAATTCATTAGCTATAGGTTGAAATTTATGCAGATGTGGGCTTCGACATTTCAACTACGACGAACAGAGGCGAAGGATATAGGGGTGTTCCTTTTTCCAAACATTTGTTTTTCAGCAATTGCAAGTGTTGGATTTGCATTCTGATTGTGAAGTATGTGGGTGAAGGAGTCTTGAAGAAATGTTCCTTTTGAAGACATTTGCATATAGATAAATTTGATACTTTTGGAGACCAAAAGGTTCTTTTGTGGGGAGGTGTGATACAGGAGGATCTCCACACATGGGAAGGACTTTTACTTTGCTCTCCATGTTGAGTTGAAATTGGTGACGAAGTGGTGAAAGGGTAAACTTATGCATTTATGAGTTTTATTTTCTCATGCATTTTATTAGTTCTTTGTGAGAAAAAGGTCTCATGCATTATTTTTATGCTTTTATGAGATGCGCATGCATTTAATTATGCTTTATGAGATTTTGGAAAAACTCATACATTATTGATGTAAAATGATTAATACTTGTGGGGGAAATTAGAATCATGCATTGATCATTAAATTATAATTTTGGAAATTGGTTTTTATTTGAGAAACCACCTCACACCAATTTTCCATTATTCTCAATTATAGGTTGAGAGAATCAAGGACTTGGTTGAAGAGTATTTGGGTGATTTTGAGACTTTTCCCATTTTGACCCTGAGATAGTTTGAGATCCTACATTCATGGATCTTGTCTTTACTCCTTTGTAATTTGATCCTATTATTATGGATCTAGGAATTAATACTCTTTTATTTAAGAGTAAGTGAGAAAAAACTGTATAATTCCTTATGTGAGCCATATTAAAAAAAAAAAAAAGAGGAATGATGAGAGAAATGAATAATTAATGAGTGGAGTTAGAGAGTCATAGTTCTACTACTATGTAATTAGAGGCTTATTCATGTAAGGAATTATCCTTCTTGATGTATGGAGAGTTATTAGTGTGAGTAGTCTTCTTGAACCATCATTGAAGGAGAAGGCATCTCTTATGTAATCACTTGTGAGAAGGCCCCAACATCTTTTGAAGAATGAATGAAAGTGATATGTATTCCAATTGAATCAGGTTCGGAGACATAGCCCAAGAGGGACGAACTTCGTTATCAACATCAGTTGTCTCTCTCTTGTATTTCCATGTGCTTTATCCATTTTGAGTTCATATTTTTTATGTATTAATGTTTAAAATCATTGTTATTAATGAACTCATATTCCCTTTAATCCTTATGCAAATAATTCATCAGTAAAAGATTCTCGATTGAAAAATTTTGTAGAGTAAATACTCAATCGTTTTCATATCACCAATGGTTCCATACACTGTTAAGCCCTAATATTGGCTCATTACCCCTTAATTGGGGCATATTAGATTAATAATGCTATTTTATTTATGTTGAATTTAGGCCATTAGTTGTAATTTAGATTAGTAATGTTATTTTATTTATGTCGGCTTTAGGCCATTATTTTTAATTATACCTCCTAGTCTCCTATATATACCAAGGAGACATTTTCA
>JZKD02S1672677.1:1346618-1362929 GCA_000966675.3 Picea glauca | reverse complement strand
TATATATATATATATATATATATATATATATATATATATATATATATATATATATATATATATATATATATATATATATATATATATATATATATATATATATATATATTAAGGATCACGATTCGTCATATAGAGAAGAGAACAGAGCTAAAAGAGAAGATTGTAGAAATATAATTGAGATGGTTGTATTATCCTTCTTATAATAAAGTATGAGGGATTTTATTCATTGAGTGTCAACTTGTGATTAAGCTTCGCAGTCCTGATTAGTGGAGGAAGGGCCCCCTTCACTGGTCAAGTGTTGTTGTTATGTTAGTTTCTGATTAATTATATTGCTCTATCATTTCCTATCATATCATTTTATGTGTGTGTGTTAATTTGTTGTGTTTGTGAGACAGTGTTAATGTAGGATCGATTAAACCAGGATTAGATTTCGGTTGATGACATTGATGTAGGGATCAGATTGGTTTTTATAATGTTGCTAGGACCTGGTTCATTTTCTATCATTTGTGGAATCTAGATCAATATCATTAAAGTTGCTTCATGATTGTGAGAGTTCATTTGTAGATCTATTTCATATTTAATTTATAGTAGGTGCATTCTCTTCATAATTATCTTAGGATTGTAATTTGGATTGATTTCAAACTAGCTTAGTCATTTGTGGTTGTTTTTTTTATTATTCTACTTAAGATCTTATACATGCGATTTAGCAAGTGTGAAAGTTGAATTGGGATGGTAGATCATTCAATATAACCAGTTGTGAACAAGAACCTATCATATGCATACACTTTGCATGTAACCTTGAAATAATAGGCATACCTTGGATTGATAATTAATTTGAAGTGTTGTTTAAGTGTCCAGAAAAGGAAATTAAAACCACCAACATATAGCTCACCATGATAGGTGGTTTATTAACCCTGCATCATCATATTAAAAAGAAAATTAGCCTATGGGAATATAATATGAAACCACGAAAGGAAAACTATTAAATAGGAAAATGCAGTACATGTAATCTAGTCGAGGAAATGGCCAGATAGTAACACTTAGCGAATCAAAACATAACGACATTTACAAACTTTTGGAAGAATATTGTTCATAAAATAAGGGTTTATATCCATTAAAAGGTATTAAAACACCCATAAATGCACCATAACTTTCCTGTGTATGAGAATTATTACTAAATATGGCCTCAATCTATGTCATTAATTCTAATTAATGGAGGTGATTTCCCAAATTCATATATCGGAGTCAATGGGTGGCTTGAATTAGAAAAGGAAACCATCAGAGTCATGGGATGAGAGTGGAAAAACGTGTGGATCGGTTTGATCTTTGATGGGAGGGGTATCAAAAGCATATTCCCCTTTTATCTAGAAAGGCATGCTGACATGACGCAAGTGTAGTGTTGTGGGGAAGGTGGGACATGTTAGAGTTGTGGAATTGGAGATCGTTGAGGTAAGTTTTAAATCAAAATCTAAAGACATGGAATCGAAGGAATATTCCCTTATCCTATAAAAATGTGCCAAATGTAAATGCTTAAAAGGCTTAGAAAGATGTTGTCGAAATTTGGGTTTCAAAGTTGAAAAGGATGAGGGACCATTTCGACCTCAATGAAGATGGTATCGAAGGAATATTCCTTCAATGCCTTTGGAAATGAAGGGTCCTGAAAGAAAGAAAAAAGATAAGTCATTTCAGATCCGTAAACATGGAAAAAGCGTCCAATCTTAAGATGCCACGTGGTGAGGCCATGATCAAATAGGTCGTATTGACTCGGCGGTGTTGATTAAATGATGTATTAGAGTGTGTCCATCTATGGTATGCCACGTAAGAAGTGAAATTTATGTTTCAGGGCTATCAAATCATGAGGGTTGGAATCATGAGTGGCGTGTGGACAGAAATACGCCAACGAAGTCGATTCCAACAGACCCCTTTCCGATGAGAACATCAGAAAGATTTCTTTTGGAATGTAAGATATTGTGAGATTTGTTATAAATCCATCATGAGTTAGCCTAAAAGTTTGAGAGTGATATCTATCACATTGTCTAAGTAAAAGTAGGGATCAGGTTCTTACTGTAAGAGGGAGGAATGATCAACTTTGAGTAGAAGGGTTGAAGATTGTAGTACCAGGGGAACTATTTATGATTGCATCCCATAGATTTCCATTCATTAAGAATTCTTAAACTATATAAGTGTTAGAAAAATATTCTTTATGCTCATACCTTCTCAGTGAAGTAGGAACATATGCCTTCTAAACAAATTTAGAACATAAGGGGGGGTGGGCATTTAAAAAATAAAATGGGTTGTCGTGGAAGGTGCGCCACAACACCTTACCTTGGCTTAGACCTAGAACATGACTTAGACTTATACCATGACTTAGACCTAAACCTAGACCTACACCGTGACCATGACCTAGACCTAGACCTTTCCTTTCCATTCCTTACCATTCCTTGCCTTACATGTCTAGCCTTGACTTTCCTTGCCATCTCTATCCTTTTCTTTCCTTTCATTTCCTTTCCTTCTATTTCCTTGCCTTGAATTAGAACTAGATCATGACCTAGACTTACACCATGACCTAGACTTAAACCTATACCTAGACCATGACCTAGACCTAGACCTATACATATACCATGACCTAGACCTAAAGATAGGCCTAGATGCAGACATAGACCTAAACCTTGCCTTTACATGCCTTTCCTTCCCATGTTTATCCTCTCTTTTCATTTCCTTCCCATTTCCTTGTTTTTCATTTTCTTTCCTTGTATTTCCTTTACATGCATTTCCTTTCCTCGCCTTCACTTAGAACTAGACCATGACATAGATGATGACCTATACCTAGACCTAGACCTAAACCTAAACCTAGACCTAGAATTAAACCATGACCATGACCTAGACCTAGACCTAAACCATGACCTAGACCTAAACCTAGACCTGGACCTAGACCATGACCTATACCTAAATGTACACCTAGACCTAGACCTAGACCCAAACCTTTCATTTCCATGCCTTTCCTTGCCATGTCTATCCTCACTTTTCCTTGCATTGCATTTTCTTACCTTTCCTTGCCATTGTATTTCCTTTCCTTACATTGCCTTTCCTTTCCTTTACTTTCCTTACCTTGAATTAGAGGTAGACAATGACCTAGACCATAACTTGGACCTGGACCATGACCTAGACCTAGACCTAGACCAACACCATGACCATGACCTAGAACTAGACCTAGACCTTGCATTGCCATGTCTAGTATTTCCTTTCCTTGTGTTGGAGTAGGAAATTTTGGGAGTTAAGCATAGTAAGTGTGGAAGAATGGACCAAAGGAAATAGTGTGCACTAGAAAAGAAGGAAGACCAACGTGACAAAGGGAAAAGGAAGCAACGCGCCAGGAAAGAAGGGAGATTGGTGCAAGGAATGATTGGATAGAAGACCATCTATGTGGAAGGAAATTAGAAAGTGGGAAATTGGAGTCCACTTAGAGTTAGAGTTTTGGAGTCATAATGTAAGGTTTTAACCCATTTTTGTAGTATAAATAGAATATGTATGAGGTAGATTAGGTATATTTGGTGTCCTTTTTGAGAGAGAGAACTTACTTTTGGAGAGTCCTTTTTGAGTCTGGGGTTTTGTATTGTTGAGATATGTGGAGATCATATGGATTCCATGTTGACATGTAACTGAGGGTTAGGTCGCAAGCTATGGAGCTTGGTGCAATGTTGGTTAGCCTCACATGCACCATTCATAACTTTTGATGTAATGTGCACAGTGTTATTTTGATGAAGAATAAAAAAATAAGAAGAATATATTTGTGGATGTAACCCAAGGGGGTGAACCATGGTAAAAATGGTGTATTTATGTGTGATTTGTTCTTTTATATGTTTTATAATGAATGAATGATTAGATGAATATATATTTTAGGGTTTATTTACAGTGCACACTAGTATAATGAATGATGTTGAATAGATATAATGAATATTATGAGAATAATGCATGTTAAAATAGAATAGTAGTAACAAGAACATCCCCTATCCCTTCCATGACTGTAGACGCCTATGCCCTACAATCACCCATAAACCATCTTAGGTGAGACTGTGTTGTGCACTCTTTGCACAGTGTATCCGTCTGGTTTACCAAAAGGGTCGATGGTGAAAAGGGTTTTGATGGAGAACTAAGGTAGAAATCGGTTCAACCCATACATCCAACAAATTCCATAAACCATCTCGAGTGAAACTGCACTGTGCACTTTGTGCATAGTGTAGTCTTCTAGTTTACCAGAAGGGCCGATGGTGAAAAGGGTTTTGTTGGAGAACTAAGGTATAACCCGGGTCATCCCATACATCCAACACCTTTCCATGTCTATCATTTCCTTTCCTTGCATTACCTTTCATTTCCATGTATTTCCTTCCCATGTCTTGACTTGCCTTGCCATGTCTTGGATTACCTTTCCTTGCCATACATTTCCTTTCCTTTCCTTTCCTTTCCTTTCCTTTTATTTACTTGCATTGCTTTCCTTGCCTTTCCTTTCCTTGACTTACACCTAGGCCATGACCTAGACCATGACCTAGACCTTGCCTTGAAATGCATTGCATTTCCATGTGCCTTGCCTTTCCTTGCCATGTATTTCCTTGAGTTTCCTTGAGTTTCCATTGCCTTGCCTTGCATCTTAGCTTAGAATCATCATATAACATCATTATTGTTGCATTAATTGCATTTTCATCCATTAGGGTTTATCATATTGCATCTATTTAGCATAGTTTAATGTTATTTGTTTCAAGCAATCAATAGTTAATGGTTTAATAGTTTTTATTCTTTCATTTGGCATATTTTTCTCATTACATATTACTAATTTAGTATTGATTTACTATTGTTGTTATAAACTTGTTACACGTTGGAGTATATTATATGTCATTCTAGTTTTATTATATCCTTTCCTTTTATTTTATAGCTAGTGTTTTGTTGCATTTAATTTACTTTTCTTTCTAAGTAAACATCATTGATTGTCTTAGCAACACCCCTCACACACACAAAATAAATTTTCTTCCTCTAACCCTTCCTATAATCAATTTGTTTCCTATAATCCATCAATTTGGTCTATGTATAGGTCTTTCCATGTCTTTCCATGCTTTTCCTTTCCATATCTATCCTTGTCTTTCCATGTCTAGCCTTGCATTGCCTTACCTCATTTCACCTTTCCATGTATTTCCTTTTCATGTCTTTCCTTTCCTTGCCTTGTCTAGGTTTAGGTCTAGATCTAGATCTAGGCCTAGGCAAGGTCTAGGTCTAGGTCTAGGTCTAGGAAAGGTCTAGGAAAGGTCTAGGTCTAGGTCTAGGCCTATTTCTAGTTCTAGGAATGGTCTAGGTATAGTTCTAGATCATTTTATAGGCCATGGTCTAGTTCTGGGTCTTACGATGCCTTTCCATGCATTACCTTTCCATGCCTTGTCTTGCCATGTTTAATCTTGCTTTTCCTTTCCTTTCCTTTCCTTGCCTTGCCATACCATTTACTTACCTTGCCTTTCAATTCATTGACTTTCCTTGCAATGTCTTTCCTTTCCTTTCCTTGAATTAGACCTAGACCTAGACCTAGACCTAAACCATGACCATAGATGATTTTAGTGGCTAAATTTCTCCAGTGGGATAATTTTCCATGGTTTTTCCGAAAAAAGAGATTCATCAATTTCCATTTTTTCTAACAACGTTTTGCCCAAATTCCATAGAATAAAATTATTTTACCTTAAAAATCACCAAAATTTTATAGAAACTATATAAAATCCTTAGAAATTTGAATATTTTTACAAAACTATCACCAAACATTTTACATTTTGCATATTAATGACTAGTAATATTAGCCTGTGTTTCTACATTTTAATATAAATTTCCATCATTAAAATTATCTCTGACCATGACCTAGACCTAGAACTATACCTAAACCATGACCTAGACTTATACCTATACCTATACCTTTCATTTCCATGCCTTGCCTTGGCATCTCTAGCCTTGATTTGTTTTGCATTTCATTGCCTTTTCTTACCTTGTAATTTCCTTGCCTTGCATTGTCTTTCCTTTCCTTTCCTTGACTTAGACCCAAACCTATACCTAAACCTAGACCTAGACCTAGACCATGAGCTTGACCCATACCTAGACCTATACCCATACCTCGACCTATACCTAGACCTTGTATTACCATGTCTAGCCTTCATTTTCCTTAAATTGTCTTACCTTGCCTTGCCTTACCATTTCCTTTCCTTACATTTACTTTCCTTGCATTACCTTTCCTTTCATTGAACTAGACCTAGACCATTACCTAGACCTAGACCATGACCTATACCATGACCTAGACCTAGACCTATACCTATACCATGACCTAGACCTAGACCTAGACCTAGACCTTGCCTTGACATTACTTGCCTTGTCATGTCTATCCTTTCCTTTCCTTTCCTTTCCATGCCTTGCCTTGCCTTGTCTTGTCATTTCCTTACCTTGAATATTATCATATAATCATCGTCTAAAATCATTATTGTTGCATTAATTGCATTTTCAGTCATTAGGGTTTATCATCTTGCATCTATTTAGCATAGTTTAATGCTATTTATTTTAATAAATCAATAGTTCATGTTTTACTAGTCTGTATTCTTGCATTTGGCATATTTTTCTCATAACATCTTACTAATTTAGTATTAATTTAATAGTGTTGTTATAAACATGTTACATGTTGAAGTATCTTATCTTTCATACTAGTTTTATTGCATCCTTTATTTTTCTTTGATAGCTCTAGTGTTTCTTTGTTTCATTAATTACATTTTCATAAATGATGGATTATCATATTTCATCTATTTAGCATAGTTTAAGGCTATTTCTTTCAAAAAATAAATATTTAATGGTTTACTAGTCTTTATTCTTTCATTTGGCATCTTTTTCTCACAACATCTTACTAATTCAATATTGATTTACTACCACGGTTATAAACTTGTTACTTGTTGAAGTGTCTTAAATTTCATTCTATTTTTATTAAATCCTTTATTTTTCTTTGATAGTGTTGGCACTTGAAATGTTCTCGACTGCAAAACAAACATACCAAGCACATCTTGAACAAAAAATTGATAATGCTTTGGGAAGTTGGTAGCTTAGGGTCACTTTGAATTTCATTTAATAATTAGGAAAGGGTTTGAGACTTATTGAAAAATTTCATGGATCAAAGGAAATTGAGCAAGTTATCAGACGGACTTGATTTGTAATGAAAAGGTAGAAGAATAAAGGGAACAAATATGAATAACAAGGCATCCTATACTAGATAAACTTTGTATATTCATAAGACTGAATACTCAATGAACATAAATTCTTTCAGAACATCGAATAATAAACACTTGAAAAAACACATGAAACATGGAAAAATACAATGAAGCCTCACTGCACAAGAATCCATAAATCATGAACAATAATTGATGCTAAAAAAATGTTATTTTATTCAGAGAGAAAAATGGAAATGGCAACAGAGAAAGTTACAAATAGATCAAAAAATTATCATGGATTTGTGATAATGAAACATTACAAGAATTTTTGTCCCAATTCCCATACAAATTTTGATATGGTTTCAATACCCTTGGACCCCATGGATTCCTTCATAAAGGAATATGATCTTTTTCTCTTCAAATGTTGTCTACATAGTTTTCAAATGTTGGATAAATTCCTCTAGAAATGTGGATCTACAACTAACTCATGATTCCTTAGTAGGTGGATCTAAAACCAACTCACCCATACTTTATGTGTTATCTCAAATGATCAAGGAGGAGGATATATTTTATCCACCAGTCGAATTGATTAGGTGGATTCTCCATTGATTGGGCATTTTCTAGGAAATAGAAATTTACAAAATCTAGAAAACTCCTCTTCAAAGATCCACTCAAATATCATAAATCGTTCATGATTTCAGGAAATTGCTTGTTGTGCACCTAAATGGGATCATTCTGAAAAAAAACCATTCTTTATATTTTTGAAATTATGCCTGATTTGTTCATAAATCGCATCGAAAGTTGGCCTCTGAAACAATCACATACAAAACTTCCAGTAGCGCATTTGAATTTTCATGTATGGAGGTTGCTACCAGAAATCTAGAAATGTTGGAGTTGCTTCCTTGAAATTCTGCCACATGATAGATCGCTGCCTCAACTAATGACTCAAGTTATGGGATCTGAAGTTGACTGTGAATAAGATGATGAGTCTAGTCGCCACCTTAATGTGTTAGTTATTCATTTATCCAAAAATTGAGGAATCCTTTTGTTAACCAAAATTAACCACTTGCTTTTCCACTTATCCTATCAAATATCCAATTTCCTTTGAATTCTTAAACTCTGTATCCAAATGTGAAATATATTTTGACTACAAATCAATCTTATTACACACAACAATGAGAGACTTATTTTCAAACAATGGTTTTATGCTATGAAACAGTGTGTCCCATGGTGCAATGGTGCAGCCACAAGACCACAAGACATCCAAGAAATAGAAAAACTCTTGAAATGAAACCAAAATGATGTTGAAACCCTTTCACTTTGGTGCTTAGATGGAGCACCTGGAATTGGGTCTTAGTGATTGGCATATAGCTTACACTTGGATGATTTCATGAGATGCTTGTGTTGGTGCTTAGATTATATTTTGATGCTTGTTAGACACTTGAGTGCTACTCTGTCTCTTAACGTTTAATGCATATTGGTGCTAGAGAAAGGCCCCTTTTATTGTGTAATGGGAATAATCCCATATGAACACGGTGTAATTAAATATTACACTTGATAAAGATAAGCATAACTCCAATATATCGACACATTGAGAACAACTTATGTAAGACTATCACCTTTATGCTCCATGTGTGGATGCTTTCTCAATTCCTTGGCTCTTGGTTGGAAGATTGGTAGCTTGTTGGTCGATTTTGGTGGCATGTAGCTTGATGTGAATTAGATATTGGTCTTACATCCCAATATTTTGGATAAAAATAGCAATGCCTCTGCATAAAGTGAATTTCAAACCTCAACCCTTTAGTAAACATTACTTAAACCAAGCATTTCCCACAACGCATTCATTTTCATAGCATGAGGGTTTAGCTACCGGAACTTTAAACTTCATGTAGCGACTCATTTTGGATTTTTGATAAATCCACTACTAGATGTTCAATACCTCATCAAAGACAAAACCCTTTGTATATGCACTTATATTCTGGAATACCAAAATTTATGGGACATAATGATAGTGAAAATTTTGTTACTACAAAATTAGGTACTAACATCTAGCTCCAACTGCGGATGGTGTCCTCTCTGTGAGGCACCAAAAACTGTAGACTAGTGCCAAAACCATTTCATCCCTACAACTTATTTTGCAACCATACTGAAAACAAACCAGTTCTGCAAGATGAAAAAAAATCATAGCAGTGCCTTTCTCCATCGAACATATACTGAAAACCATTTTTCTATGATACCATCACCATTCATTTCACACTACAAACAAAACTATCGAGCAAACTAAAAATAGAATTTCTATTGCATTTTCTCCATTGGGCTATGGAGTCTTTATTGATCTACTCTATTGCAAATCAAATTCTCTAAATGTGATCTTATTTATGTACATGCTCCTACTCTAACCAAGACTTATTATTATTCTCATGTAAAATTAAACTTCCAATGCAACCATAGAAGTAATTAACTTGTTGACTGAACTTTATTTCCAATTTGCATGAGAAAAACAAAATACAAAAGAAAGTCGTCCTGAATTTTAAATCCATTTTCATGATATATAAAAATTGACATACTAACCCCAATAAAATGTTTCAGGCATATTGCAAAAGGATCTTGATAATCATAAATAAAAAATTGCAGATAACTCATAATTTTACCATTTTTCTCTGGATGGATTACTTGTCTTTCTATTACCTTCGATTCCTTTGCTTCATAAGTGATATGAATTCCCTCCTTAAATTGTAATGAATAAAAGGACAAGGACAATAAATTACCTTCAATTTCTTTTATTCTTTTCTCAAACAATATTCCATGATTATCACACATAGGCTCACTGTTGAAAAGTGTTATATGTGTATGTGTTGAATTTTTCTCCTCGTCATCTTGATATTCATCATATATGGGCCCTAGTTCCTCATTAAGAATGAGTTTAATTCCTTGTTGTTTTTGTTGATGGAAATATTCTATAAAAAATACTACTAATTGACCTTATGGTTTATCATCATCCTTCATATCACAATATTCATCAGAAACTTGTGAATCAATGTGGATTTTTGGACATAAAGATCTAAAATTTGTATTTTCTTCTAGTATGTTGATTTCATGAACTAATTCTTATTGATTAATGTTCAGCTCATTATCTCCAGAAAGAAGAGCCAACAACGTGGCAATCTGAAAATTCTCACCAGAATCATCAAAGCCATCATATTTAAGTTGATTACTAAAAGATGTTAATTCAAAAGTATTCTTCTCAAAATAAACCTCTTCTTTTATGTCCTGAAATAATTTATGATCAACATTTTCTTCTGAAGTGTAGTTATGACATAAATATAGAGGCTTTCCAAGGCTATTTGAATGACTATTTGTAAACTTTGACTCAAAAATTTCCGCATCCAAATTTCTAAGAGAGTCAATAGTGATTTGCAACTCATGATGATCCTTCAAAGAAGAAGCCTCGATATGTTGAATAAAGACTTGATTTTACTTTTCAAAACAAGAAAGAGTTACGTATTTTTAAGAGAATATTTAGATGTATTGATATAATCTCTTTCTATCAATGTCTCTTCTTGAGAACGAACAAAACATTTTCCATTATCTTTAATACCATCACAAATTTTCTCTTTCAATTATTGATCAAAACCATTATAAAAAAGTTCATTTTCCTCCTCATTAATACAAGAATCACCTATTGTATTTTAAATATATGAATCAAATTCTTCACAACAGTTCTCAAAAAGAAGCTCATCAAGAAAATACCTTTTACAATGATTATGAAATATTGTATGAAAATATTTTAATGATGAAATGATAGAAGGAGGCAAAGATATGTACCATTCATGAGCATATCATTCCAAGGAATACATGAACATATTCATTGTAAATGTGTTGAACCTTGATAGAATAGCTCTAGCTAGAAAATAACACACGCATTTGCAGAGCGAAATTGAGAAAAGAGAAGCAGGAGAGAAAGAATGGAAGAATTCTCATTAACCAAATGAATAATTGATAATTTACACATGATATACTTTGTATATGTCAACCAATGCGCACTAGAGGAGAATCCAATGTGCCATAGTGGTGGTCTAGAGTGATCTGGACACACACCAATAGTTATGGGAGTAAATTGCCACCTAGTCTATTCTCTCGGGCAGTTACGGGAGTGAACTGCTACCTAGTTGAGTTAACTAGTCTATCAGTCTTTAGTTAACTGACTAAAATAGAGTGACGTGAGGAGGAGATCAGGGAATCATGGGTAGTGCGCTAGTCTGGTGATGATACCAAGGATGATGCACATTAGTTGGTGATGATCCCAATGTTTCATGGTGATAGTCCCAATGTAGAATCTAGACTCTACTCAACTGATCAAACTGAAGTGAAAACTAAATAGAATATTCTCCCTCAAGGAATATTCTTCCTAAAATATAGGAGACTGAATAATGACTAATAGTTAAGGAAAAACCTTAGGAAAAATAAATCCTAGGTGTGTGTGAAGTAACTCCAATGCCCCCCCTGAACAACACTATGGTGAAAATAAAGAATGGGTCTCGGCAATGAGGCCATGTTAGGTACCCAAATACAAAAGATACACTAAAATACAGTGAGGAAAGAGGGAAAACCTCATGGGAAAAATTCCCCATCAAGGTACAATGTATGTAAAAAGAAGAACTAACAGGTGTTAGGCAACTATGTCCTTCGCTCCAAGGTGACTTCGCAAAGAATGGAACTTTTTCTAAGTGAAGGTCTTGTGAAGATGTTTGCATTCTATTTTGTTGAAGGATAGAATTGCAGGTAGATGATCCTCTTGTGTACTAAGTCCCGAATATAGTGCATGTGGATCTCAATGTGCTTCGTCCGCTACCTCTGAGCTGGATCTCTACAGAACTTCATAGTGCTTTGGTTGTCACACCAGATGATGATCATTCGATGAAAATGAATTCCCAAATCAATGAGAAAATGGTGTAGCCACATAGCCTGAATCATTATCTTAACTACCCCTTTGTACTCTGCCTCAGTTGAATATAGATCAATAACATCCTACTTCTTTCTCGACCAACAAATAGGCCTAAAACTTAGACTGAGGGAGTAACCAGATGTGGACTTGCGATCAATGATATCACCATCGCTATAAGAATCATTGAACCCAATGAGATCCAATGTAGAGTCTATTGCATAATGAATCCCAAAGGTGATGGTGCCATGTACGTATAGAAGGATACACATTGCAGCCTTCTAATGTAGCTCATGTGGCTCCTGCATGAACCTGGAAACTGTGTCAACTGCATAGGAGAGGTATGGTCTGGAGTGTGTGAGATACAACAAGCTCCCCACTATCTCTTTGTACAATTTGTTGTCAACCAGCGGAGTGTCCCCGCCATACTCAAGTCTGAATCCTGATAGGAAAGGAGTCGAAGAAGAGGTGTAGCCTGTCATGTGAAATCTCTCAAGGATATCTCATGCATTCCTTTCCTGAGATAGTTTGATTTCTGATGCATCCTAACTGATCTCGAGTCCAAGGAAGAAGTGTAGCAAAACCATGTCCATCATCAAGAACATGTCATGTAGAATCCTCTTGACTCCAACAATTTTTGAATTCGAACAACCAGTGGTTAACAAATTATCAACACACAGAACTAAGAGTAGGATTCATCCATCCTGAGAATGTACACATTTGTGTCTGACTTATAACGTAAGAAGTTCTGTGACAGCAGGTAGGAGTCCATATTGGCATACCATTCCCTCAGAGCCTTCTTAAGACCATAAATAGACTTGTTCAATCGACAGACCAAAGATGAATCCTGCATAAATCCCTGGGGTTGCTCCATATAGATCTCCTCAGAGAGATATCCATGAAGAAATGAATTATTCACATCCATCTGATGGAATTCCCATCCCTTGGTTTCTGTAATGACAAGTTCCAAATGTATGGAATCCATCTTCGCTACTGGAGCAAAGGTCTCATCATAGCCAATTCCATGCACCTGCTAAAAGACTTTGGAAAAAATCCTAGATTTGTATCTGCTAATCTGTCCATCTGCGGTGCTCTTGGTCTTGTAGACCCATATGCACCTGACAAGTTTCCTTCCAGAAGGAAGGGGAACTAGATCCCAAATCTGGTTCTCGAGGAGAGAGTTGTACTCCTCCTGCATGGCATATTACCAAAAGGCGTTTTCAGCAGCCTCGCCATAAAATTGTGGATATGAAGAGTGAACCAAGAAAAGATGTTTGGGTGGCAATGGTTCAGTGGAAGTGAGTGTAATAGGAGGCTCCTCAAAATTATATCGAGTCCTCCTAGTATTGGTTGTATCACCAACATGATCCCCTACATCCTGAAGAGTAGTTTGGGCCCACTTGGGCCTATACTCTGGCTCTGCATCTATATATGGATGCACTAAATCTGCATCTAACTGTACTGAATCTATATCTAGATCATCTGAATCCTCTAAATCATAACTCTCTTCTGAAGAAGAGTCAACATGTGCATGCTCATATTCTCTGATAGGTGGAAGAAAAAAGGTGTCTACATGTGGTTGTTGAGGCACATGCGAGACACTTTCCTCGAATTGTACACTATGCTCAATGATGATTTGGTATAAGAAAAGATAAATGAGTCTATATCCCTTCACACCTTCAGGGTATCCAAAAAAAATGAAATATATGATTTATGGATCAAGTGCCTTCTTCTTTTCAGAGGGAATCTAGGCCCATGCACATGAACCGGAAATACGAAAGTGGGTCACTTCCGGTTTGAGGCTACTCCAAGCCTCGTTAGGGGTCTTATCCTTGATAGATCTATGGGGATATTTTTTTTGGATGTAGATTTCACAATTAAGTACTTCGGCCCATAATCTCTATGGAAGTGACTTGGCATGTACCATGCAATATTCCATCTCTTTTAGAGATCTATTTTTCCTCTTAGAAACTCTATTTTGCTGTGGAGTATAGGGAACTGTGGGATGCAACTGAATCCCTGCCTCATGAAAAATATTATGGATCTCATGGTTGAAATACTCTCCCTCGTTATCAGTTCAGAGGACTTTGATTTTCTTTCCTGGTGGTGTCTCAACCAAGGGTTTGAAATCTTTGAGGTGTTGAAAGACCTTTGGTTTTTGCCTGAGAAAGAAAATCCATGTGAAGCGTGATAAATCATCAACAAAAATGAGCATGTACCTTGATTTGTTGATTGATGGATGTGGAAAATGGCCCATGAGGTCACTATGGATCAGATATAAAGGAGGGGAATATCTCTTAGTCTTTCCTTTTTCGAATTTCTCTTGAGGGTGTTTTCCAAGAACACAACCCTCACAAATTCATTTGGAAAAATGGATGTTTGGTAGACCATTAACCAATCCTTTCTTACTAATTTGTTGCATATATCTAAAATTTTAATGCTTGAACCTTTTGTTCCATATCCTACTGCTTTCATCAACATGGGTAAGAAGTAAATCATAATATGGTTCAATAAATTCAGAAAATGTATCCTAGATTGATGATTTACCTCACCAGTAGCAACCCAGGAATTGGTTTGCATGTCATAGATCTTCATTGCATCAGGTGTGAATATGAGATTCTTTCCGGTGTTGTAATTTTTCATCTAATACATGGATATAATATTGACAAAAAGTTTGGGAACGTGAAACACATTCTCGAAGCTTTCGTTGGTGAGTTCAATCCTTCCTTTGTCGGTGACCTCGACTGGAGAGTTGGCCCCCATCAGAATAGAAGGACCTTTTCATGCATCCAATGAAGAATAGACTGCTTTTGTGGAAACCATGTGGTGTGATGCTTTTGAATCTACAATCCAAGTATTGGGAGAGGATTTGATGGCAATCAAGGCATGGCTATAATTTTCTTTCTTGGGATTCTGATCTTTTGGCTTCTTCTTCTTTGCACCCTCGGGGATGAGATATACAAGGTTATTTCGTTGAATTATTTGAGTCATTATATCTATATGTTTTTGCATACATGTGGATTATGGATGGAATCCTTTATGGCAGTATGTGCATTTCTCCCCTTTTCTTCACTTTCCACCTTTGGATCCAGAGGCATCGTTGAAGGGCTTTGAGTACCCTTCCTTCTTTAGATTTCCATGAGATTTCATTTTGTCTTTATCTTTATATTTCTGATATTGATGATCGCTTCCATATTGCACAGTAAGTGCATGCACCTTTGGGCCTCTGATTTTTCCCATGTTGATGAGCTTGGTTTTCTCTTGTGTCAGAGATTCGATAAATTCATCAAGAGAAGGCATCTTCCAAGTGGCTCCAGAGGTGAATTTGAATGAATGATATGTGGATACAAAAACTGAGAATTTAGGACCAATTTTGGAGAGAACGGTGAGAACCATTTGTTTCTCCTCCTTAGATTTATCAACCCCGCAAGCCTTGAGTTGCGACAACAAATCCTTATATTTGGTAAAGAAATATTGGAGATTGTCGAAGATTTTTGTATCCAATGTGAGCAATTCCACCTAGAACATGTGTCCCCTTATCTCATATTGTTTTCCAAAGATCCCTTCCATGGTGGTCCAGGATTCATTGGGGGTTTTACAGGAAGATGTGTGAAAAAGGAGATTGGGAGAATTGAGACTACAAATTGTTCTGAATGCTTCATCCATTCGATTTAGATACTTGGATTTTTTTATGGATGATGTTGGTTATGTTTCTATTTTCAAGGTTAAACTATACAATCCTCTGCTTCGAAGATGCATGATCATCTTCTCCTTCCATGCAAACAAGTTGTAAGGTGTAAGAATGAATTCTTTTGGGAATTCCATTTTTTCGTTGTCTTCAATATTCGGTACATGCAAAAATTAATTTGGTTTGTCTTTTTCCTGGTAGTCTGTCTTCTCTAATACCATGTAAATGTGTTGAACCTACACATAATATATCTAGCTAGAAAATAACACACACATTTGCAGAGAGAAATTGAGAAAAGAGAAGCATGGAAAAAATAATGGAAGAATTTGTTGGGCACACCTACCACACTTAGAGTGGGGGTGAATGAGTGTGGGGTTCTTTTTCCCAAAACTTCCCTCTTGCACAAAAACTCATCAGTTAACATTCAACATTTATTCATTACCCATTGTTGTCATTTATAACCATTTATA
>JZKD02S1672677.1:1326348-1341244 GCA_000966675.3 Picea glauca | reverse complement strand
TATTACATCAATCATCAATCAATCAATCCTTTGACATCAATCAATCACTTGACATCAATAAATGACATCAATCAATCAAACCATTGGCATCAATGACAACATGATCCAACAAAATTCTCATTAACCAAATGAATAATTGATAAATTACACGTGATATACTTTGTATATATCAACCAATGCACACTACAGGAGAAGACAATGCACCATAGTGGTGGTCTAGAGCGATTTGGACACACACCAGCAACTATGGGAGTAAACTGCCACCTAGTCTAGTCTCTCGGGCAATTACGGGATTGAATTGCCACCTAGTCTAGTCTCTCGGGAAATTACGGGAGTGAATTGCCACCTAGATGAGTTAACTAGTCTATTTGTCTTCAGTTAAGTAACTGAAACAGAGTGAAGTGAGGAGGAGATCAGGGAATCATGGGTAACGCACTAGTCTGGTGATGATCCCAAGGACAATGTGCATTAGCTAGTGATGATCCCAATGTTGCATGGTGATAATTCCAATGTAGCATCAAGACTCCACTCAACTGATCAAACTGAAGTGAAAACTGAAGAGAATATTATACCTAGAGGAATATTCTTCCTAAAATATAGGAGACTGAATAATGACTAATAAACAAGGGAAAACCTTAGGATAAATAAATCCTAGGTTTGTGTAAAGTAACTCCAACATTCATGAGGAAATATTCATGATGAATACCCAGCTGATGCATAAGTTCATGAAATTATAAAAAGTTTTCCATAGGATTGTCATCTTTATTCCCTCTAAATATAGTAAGGCGGTCTCCCAACTTATCCATAGTAGGTACAACATTTGCAAATCCATGAACAACAAAAAAATAAAAAGGTGCAAACCTTGCAGCTATTATAGCATCCATACGAGTATCAAATGATTTTTGCATTCTGAACTAGTGGATTCACCAATGGATTCATCAGTCATGGATTCACCAAGTGAATGATCTATAGTCAAATTCTTTGTCTATTTCTTGTTCACCGTCAAGAAATAGAACTATACTTTATTGTACACCCAGGGAAAGATAACTGCTTGACTTCGCTCCTCGGAAATGACGCCAAAAGATGTTAGTGCTTGATACATTCTAAGACTGCATTAGAACTATTCCAAGCACATCTTGAAATAAATTTGGTTTTAAGTTGGTGGATAAAAAAAAGGTAAGAAAATAATATTGATCATAAACTGGAAAAAACACATATAGATTTGAGATCAAGACCATTGGGCATGGATTCATTTGTTAATGTCCTATGGATCAAAGGAAAATGAGTTGAATATCAGACATGAGGTTTTTCATTATGGAATATAAAAGAAAAAGAAAACAAATATGAATCACAAAGTGACCTATGCTAGATCAACTTTGTACCTTCATGAGATAGAATATCCACTAAAAAGAAATGATTTTTGAAGAATGGATAATGATACTTGAATATATCACACAAATGATAAGAAGATAAAATGAGTCTTCACTACATAATAATATATTATTCATGGACAACTATTGATGCTCAACAACTGTAATTTATTCAAGCAAGAAGATGAAGTGAAATGAGAAATAAATAGTACATAGAATGATAATAAATCTCTCAAGAATATCTTATAATAAAACATTAAAAATACAAATGCTCGAAGGCATACAACGATACACATAGTACCACAAACTTATATTCTATTCTACCCCTCTTCTTCCTTGCAAAAGGAAGTCCCCCTTTTCATTCTTCAAATTTTTCCTTTATAATTTTTCTCTCCTCAACTACTTTCCAGAAATGTGGACTTGAATGCTAATTTGTTGCCTAGAAATCCTGGACTTTCTTTGATCAAATATGGAACTGATTTTTGAAGATAAGGATGTTTGGAGAAGACTCAACACTTCTTGTATTAGTTGGCTCAAATTATCAAGGAGGGAGATAGATTTAATTCTCAGGTCGAATTGATGAGGTGGATGCTCCATTGACTGGGCATCTTTTAGGAAAATGAAATCTAAGAAATTTAGAAAAATTCATTTCAAAGATCCACCCAAAGATCCCAAAAGGTTTCATATTTTGGGAAAAATCCATTGTAACCCCTAATTGGGACTGTTATAGAAAAAATCCCATGTTTTAGATTTTGGAAATTCCTCCTCATTTGGTCTAAAATCACGCCAAAAGTTGGCCTCTAAAGCAATTTACGTATAGAGCTTCCAATAGCGCATTTGAATTTTTGTGAATGGAGGTTTCTACCAAATTTATGAAACAATTTCTGGTAGTGACAACTTCCTTTATATTTAAATCTCTTCTGCTTTTGGTTCCATTAGTTCTAACACAAGTTTTCAAAACTTTAAACCATAGACTAGATGAAACCAAACCAAAATGACTCAGTTCTGCAAATAGATCAGACTGACTCAATAAGACTTTAGAAAAGGTAAGAAAATGTTGTCACTAAAAATTAGGTGCTAACATATAGCTAGTGTTTCATTGCATTTAATTTACTTTTCTTTCTTAGTGAACATCATTTATTATCTTAGCAACATCCCTCAGAAACACACAATCAATTTTCTTCCTCTAATACATCAATTTCCTCACCTTGTATTTCCATGTCTATCCTTTCCTTGTCTTGTCCAACCATACCTTGTGTTATCGGGTAAATCGGTGAATGCCGACATAGACTAATCCCCCTGGATCCACCTAGATCTATAACAAACCATGACAGGACATGGCACTTTCCCTAGTCTCTAATCATCAAATTTACTACCGGACAAAATAAAATAGACATACCTTTAAATTTTGCTTTCTTATGTCTTTGTTGTTCTTGTTTTTCTCCCATGCTCTTGTGATACTGATCATGCAATGAGACATAAACCAACCAAAGTGAAAGCAAAGAGAGTATATTCAATGAAAACCTATGCATATGATCAAGGAATTATGCAATAAAATAAAGATAATTCTATGGGAAAGAAACATGCCATTGTATTATATTAATAATAGGAAGAGAGATTACAACCAGATGCCTTGATGTCATAAGGTTCCCCTCAAAAGTTCCTTGCTTCCCACACACTTCTTTCTCCAATGGATTCTGAGACCATGGATCTGATAGCTACTCACAATCTATCTTAACAAAGCCAACCTAAACAAGCTAACAAGCTCAAGAAATTTCCAACCCAATCAAGCTTAATCCCAAGCCAAGCTAACTTTCTCCATGAGAGATCCTCTCCTTTTATAAACTGAAGAGGATATGGTGAGCAGGTTAGGATGATCCCACTAAATCATGAAAGCAAGCAAGATCCAAACCATTCAGAGGCCAACTCACCATAGAAGCTTGTCCTTCTAGAACCATCGAGAAAATGATTATTTTTCCCACGTACGAAGGTCGCTACGACTTGGCTATAGTGTAGCCTGTGGAAATTTCGCGTCCTAGCTATAGTGCATCTTGTGGAAATCAGGCATTTTCGCACACTAGCTATGGTGAAGACCGCGGAAATCCTCCAAAATAGGGTTTTTATAGAGGAAAACACAACTTCTTCTCTCAGGGAAAGTTCTTCTCCCTTCTTTCTTCAGGAATTCGAGCCACTGACCCCTCTAAAGGCAACATATAGGTTTACATCATTAACGATCATGAGGGTGATGAAAATAATGTGTAACACCTTTTCATGCCATGTCTTTCCTTGCCTTGCCTTGCCTTTCCATGTCTTTCCTTTCCCTGCCTTGTCTAGGTCTAGGTCTATGTCTAGGTAAGTTCTACTTCTACTTCCAAGTCTAGGCAAGGTCTAGGTCTAGGTCTAGGAAAGGTCTAGGTCTAGGTCAATGTCTAGGTATAGTTCTAGGTCTAGGTCATGGTCTAGGTCATGGTTTAGGTGAAGGTCATGGTCTAGGTCATGGTCTAGACCTAAACCTAAAATATGACCTAGACCTAGATCGTGCCCTAGATCATGACCTATACCTAGACCTCGACCTGGACCTATACCTAGAATTTTCCTTGCCATGCCTTGTGTTTCCATGTTTATCCTTTCTTTTCCTTACATTTCATTTCCTTTTCTTTCCTTATCATTTCCTTGGCTTGCATTGCCTTGGCTTGCATTGTCTTTCCTTTCCTTGCCTTTACTTTCCCAAATTTACACCTAGACCATGACCTAGACCTAGACCTACAACATGACCATGACCTACACCATGACCTACACCTACACCATGACCTATACCTAGACCTAGACCCATACCATGACCTTGACGTACACCGAGACCTAGACCTTACCTTTCCATGCTTTTCCTTGACATGTCTAACCTTCCCTTTCCTTGCATTTCCTTGCCTTGCCTTGCATTGTCTTTCAATGCTTGTCTTGCCTTGCCTTGCCTTGCAATGTCTTGTCTTTCCTTTCCTTTCCTTGTCTTTTCATACCTTGCCTTGCCTTTCCTTGCCTTGAATTGACTTTCCTTTCCATGTCTAGCATTTCCTTGCATTTTCTTGTCTTTCCTTTGATTTCCTTGACTAGCCTCACCTTCTCTCTCTCTCTCTCTCTCTCTCTCTCTCTCTCTCTCTCTCTCTCTCTCTCTCTCTCCCCCAACGACTTGTGTTAGCTTTAGGAATTTCTATTATCAACCATTATGGTTTATCATCTTTCATCTATCTAGACTATTTTAATGTTCTTTCTTCAAGAAATCAATAGTTAATGGATTACTAGTCTTTATTCTTACATTTGGAATCTTTTTCTCATTGTATGTTACAAATTTAGGATTGATTTACTATTTTTGTTATAAACTTGTAAGCATCATTAATTGGATTAGCAGCACCCCTTGTAAGGATAAAATGTGGTGTCTCTAATAAATATAGAGGGAAAAAGAAAATCAATATATTATAAGGAGGTAATCAACCCTAATCTAGAAGATCAAAAATATCTCTATATTTTCAGGAGTGTAAAGAAGAAAATAAGCATTGCTAAAATAAGAACAAATTCTCATTAGCTCTATAATGAAACTGGGAGTTGGTCAATTCCCAAACCGCCATGGGATTGAACAACTCCATAATGAAACTAGGCATTGGTCACTTCCCAAAATGTTGTGGAATGAAAGAGTTTGTCACCTTTCTAACACTAAGATGGTTGAAGATGAAAATCACTTTCTCTTATAATGTCGAGCATATACTTCTAGGTTAGATCTAAATTTCAAAATATTTATCACACTACTAGTCTTCCTAACCTTTTAACACAACAAAACTATAATGATCTTGGAATGCTTCTCTTAATGCTTTTCGAGCACAAATACAATTGTAAAGAATTTTAAGTAATCCCTTACTTTCTTAAGGAGCGATAGATCAATTGGTCTCGGTCTCAATGAACATTAATCATTATGGTCATCATCGTAACACAATATTGTTGAATTTTTATATGAGATTGTATATTAAAATTGAGGGCCATGATATTTATATCGGAGTGCCCTTTCATTTAATGGACATGTCTTTTCCATTATTTTCTTTTCATTTAATTTATTATTAATTATTAATTATTTATATTTACACATTGAATTATAAATATATTATTTATATATTATATTTATGTTGATGATTATTTCCTCACATGCATGTCTACTTAATATATATCACTCCATCCTGGAGTAGGCAATGTGAGAGCACCTCAAGTCTATCCACTCCTTGTCAGGAGAAAGACTATGCCTTGGCCATTCACCACTAGCAAATCTCTCTGATTGAATGTTTCATTTCCTTTTGTCAAAAAAACATGACCAATCGGGGAGAATGTATGCCTGATGATTCCCAAACATCAACACTCCCTCTCAACAAGGGAGACATTCAAAATCAACACCCCCAATGCTACTAGCTGGAGAAACAACAACATCTCGAGTCTCTATCACTCCTTGTCAAATCAGCATGACTAAGGAGAAGACTACACCTCGTCCATTCACCACTAGCCAAATCAACATGCCCCCGTGAGTGAATGTATTATCCTCCCATAGTCAATTCAGGATGATGAATATGGAAGGATGTCTACCCGATGTTGTTGACATCAACCTGGGTCATTAACCACTATCCAAATCATTATGAATCCATGAGTGAATGTATCATTCTCCCTTGGTTAAATTATCATGACCAATTTGGGAGAATTTATGCTCGATGCCATAGCTCACACAAAATGATGTTTTCATGTACCAATGCCTAGGCTAGTCATCCCAACAATCTGTATAAAAATCCATATTGAACACCAATCACTGCTACAGAGTCCATGATTGAGCCCTTAGGCCATACAAGAAACTGTCCATTCACTAATGCAAATTTATAGCCTTTATCCTCCAATGTTGAGGTAGAAAGCAGGTTCTTCTTCATCCCTAGTATAGACAACACATCTCGTATATGAAGAGTATCTCCGGACTCTAGTTGGAATGAATTTTTCCCAACTCCTCTAATTGCATACTTAGTGTTATCACCAAGTTCTTCTCACAAAGTTGACTCCCTCTTTCCTTGAAGTATCTTCGTCCAAAATGGCTACTGCCACACCAACCATGCTTTTGTTCCCTATGTCTTGAATGATCTCCACTCTTTACAGTTCAATATGAAAACAATAAAAAAATCCATTACCATGTTGATAAGATATTGGGTGGATAACACATCAAAACATGAATAATAAACATAGTGAGCATGTGGTTTACGTCCTCTCCAGCCTTTTAATTCTCACTATAGTTTCTCACCAAAGCCATTCAATTTCATTGTGTATTTTACACAATAATACTTGGAGTGGGAATGGACTAGATAAGAGAAGAAGTAAAACAATGTCCCTTCAACATAGGAACTCAATATGACATCATAAATTCAACTAGGTATTTGAATACAACTCCAACAACATAAATTCTACCAAGTAATTAAGAAAACTTCCTAAAAAGTTAGACTTAAAAAACAAATTTGAACTGCAATATAGTTAAACAAATATTAATAATAATGAAAACCTCATGAGTGAGGATGCCTTAATTCTTAAGAGGGTTGTAGATTACATTTGTATCTGATGTATAGTTCATTTGTACAAAATTCCTCATCAGTAGTACAAAAGTTAGAGCCCAAAGCAAGTTTTGGAAAATAAATAGTCCATAGTGTAGTAATCGGATATGGTTAGAAATATTCACACAAAATGAAAGCTATCTCTCTCATTTTCCTGGACCCTCCCATGAGGGATTCAAGCTTAGTCCCGCTCTAATACCATGTTGAATTTTTATATGAGATTGTATATTACAATTGAGGGCCCCAATATTTATACTTGGGCGGAGTGCCCTTTCATTTAATGGACATATATATTTTGTTATTGTCTTTTCATTTAATTTATTATTAATTATTTATATTTATACATTATATTATAAATATATTATTTATATTTGTACATTATATTATAAATATATTATTTATATAGTATATTTATGTTGATGATTATTTCCTCACATGCATGATGCAGATTTATGAGTAGAACAAAATGAAACACATATCTATAATATTAACACAAATACACCGCGAATAATAACATAGATACACTAAAATTTGACTTCTATTAAATAAGAAATATATTGAAACTGTAAAATGCTGATTGAAACAAGCTTGCTAGAATGGTGGTAGCTTATCTCTGAGAAGAGATGTGACAACTGAGATCATTCGCACGAAGATGAGTACAATGAGGCTCCAAATTCCTTTTGCATCAAACATGAATGAAAAAACCCTAAACATTCAAAAACCTAACCCTAGGATATGAAATGCCAAAAGTCATGTGGGCCCCGTTTGGGTAAGTTGGTACATCAACTTCTCAGGGTCATAACTTTTTCATACAATCTTTGTTTTAGGTGCATGATAGCCTGTCGGAAAGGTTTATCCAAGGAATAAACATTATTTCGTCACACTTTGACTCCATATATAGTTTGATTGTGGAGGGCCCAAAAAACGTTGTTTAGGGCCTCAAAACAACCCCAGAATTTTAAGACCCGAAAAGCTAGGAAAATAACTACCAAAATGAAAAATGAAACTGCCAAGATAAAATTTGTATGTGAGCCAGTTGGAATAGGTGGGTGGCCACCGATATCCACCTATACCAATCCTACCCCTTAGGAAGCAATGGTATCTATTGCGTTGAGTTCCCCCATCAGTGGTAGAAATTTCTATTGAATTTGGCCCCGGGTAAGCCACTTTATTTGGTGCAGGAGCTGCCCTGTTTTGACAACACGATAAAGCTAAAAATTATGTTGGTGAGTGCCCTTGACCTGTGTGTCCATGATCTGATTCGTGGATTCTCATTTCATGCAGTCAGGGTTGAGCTCTGTCGATATCAATTGTTCTGCTACCTTTGAGGTGTCCAATAATGGTGGAAAGTATGGCCGAAGGAGGTCCACCTTAAAAATTTTGTGCAATCCAAGGAAAGGGGGAATATTAAGCTCAAAATAATTGTCACCAAGAGCCTTGGTGATGGTATAAGGTCCATAGCGGATTGGATGAAGCCTATGATGGGGTCTTGCAAGGCGTTTTTTCTATAGGTGCAACCAAACTTTATCTCCCACCTGAAACTTGTGTGGAACCCGATGTTTATCATGGCGTTGTTTGTACTTGGCATTGGAATTCTATAAAATATCATGAACTGGGTGGATTTTTCAGCTTCAGTTTGTGCATGGGACAATTCTTCTTGTGTGGACCTAAGGGGTAGTGCAACATCCATGGGACCCATTGGTTTAAATCCCAACCCCACCTGAAAGGGGATGTGGTCGGTTGGGCTATGTATGACTCTATTGTAACTTTGTTGAACATAGGGACAACTCTCATGACATGTGTGCGGATGATTGGAATTGGACATGCACAAAATATGCATGATCATTCTGTTGACAACCTCGGTTTGACCATTTGTTTGGGGGTGGAAGCCCATGGATTTGGTGATCTTGGTGTCCAACCATGACCAGAGGATCAACCAGAATGCGTTGAGGAACCATATTTCTTGATCGGAGATGATGGTTTGTGGTATCCCAAAATGTACCCACGCTCGTTCGAAGAAGAGCTTGGCAATGGCCTCTATTGTGATGCTCTTCTTGTAGGCGACCAGAATCCTCATCTTGGAAAATCGATCAACAACCACGAAAACAAAATCATTTCCCTACTTGATTGAAGGAAGGCCCGACATGTAGTTCATCGAGATGGATTCCCAGGGCCTATCAAGAGTAGGCATAGGGGTGTACATTCCTTGTTTCTTAATGGACGATTTGGCAATGGCATAGGCCACACAGGACTTGATATACTTGTTGACATCCTGTCAGAGTTTCAACGAGTAGAAATGTTGCTGCAACACTGCCACTGTCTTCGCTATGCCGACGTGTCCTTCCACCCGATTGTAGTGAGCTTCCCAAATCATCTTCGTGCACTCTCTTGATGGAATGCAGAGATGGCCCAGACAACACAATAACCCATCATGTAGATGAAAATTACTGGCAAATGTGTTCGTTCCCATCATCTGGTAGGTAGTGGCGAAGTGAGGATCGTGCTCATAGAGTTGGGGCCATCCAATGGTCTCATGTCCATAGGAGTGTAGCACCATGGTTAGTGCAGCAACTAGAGGTCGACTGAGGAAGTCAGTGACATGGTTGGTGCTCCATGTCTTATACTTGATGTTGATATGGAACTGCTGCAAGTATGTGAACCTCTTTTGATGGTGGTCATTCTGCAATTTTCCTTATGTTTGCGTGAACTATAGAGGCTTATGATCAGTGTGGATTATTGTCTACTTCTTGAGAATATAATGCATCCACTGGAGACAAGCTTGTACAATGGAGTATATCTCTTTGTCATAAGTGGGGTACTTATGGACAACATCTGACAATGTCTCACTATGATAGGCCACAAGATGTCCATGTTGAGTGAGAACTGTGCTCACAGCATAGTTTGGAGCATCTATCTCAATCTCAAACAGTTGTTGTGGGTCGAGTAACGAGAGAATCGGGGTTGAGCACAAGAGTTGCCTCAAATCATCGAACACTTTCTCTTGCAGCTATCCCCACACAAATTTTTCCTTTCCACTACCCATAGTCACTTGGGTAAGGGCCCATGCAATGTGGTAGAATCCCAACACGAACCTGCGATAGAAATTGGCAAGGCCTAAGAAGCTTCGAAGCTTAGTGAGTGTGGTCGAGGATGGCAAGTCATGGATGACCTATATTTTGGCTACATCAACATGCAACACATGCTCATCAAAAATATAGCATAAGTATTGGACCTTGTTCATTCCAAAGGAGAATTTTTCCAAATTTGCATATAGCTTGTGTTGTTTCAAAGTGTGTAGAACTTGTTGAATCTGTTGCAAGTGTTCTGCCCAATTATTGTTGAAGATGAGGATGTCATCCAAATACACTACCACAAAATAATTGATGAAAGGTTGCAATATATCATACATCATACTCGTGAAATTTTTTGGGGCATTTTTCAAGCTAAAGGGCATGACCAACCATTTAAAAAGAGCTTCTTTGGACTTAAAGGAAGTCTTACATACATCGTTCTACTCTATTGGAACCTAGTGGTAGTCGGACTTCATATCAATCTTACTGAAGTATTTATCCCCCTTGAGTTGGTCATGGAGATCGTCAATTAATGGGATTGGGTACCGGTTCATGACTCTGATTTTATTTATGGCCCGATAATCAATGCATAGTTTGCAGGACATGTATTTATTCTGTATAAGAATGATTGGGCTTCCACAAGGTGATGATATTGGGCAGATGTGCCCGTTTTTTAGCATCTCTTGTATATGGCACTTAATTTCCTTATTTTATGACAAAGAGCGACAATAGACTGGCCCATTTGGCAGCAGTGTGCTGGGGTTTAAATCGATTGAGTGCTTGATCTGACAATGTAGAGGTACCCCAGTGGCTGAGGAGAATATGTCTTTGTATTCTGCCACAACCTTATCCACTTGCCTCTGTTGCATGGAGATACATGTCGCATATTCCATGGATGTGGTTGCAACCTTGTGCTTAATCTGAGCATGAATCATGAACAAGACAAACTTCCCAATCTAAGAGATGACCTTCCTGCATTGCTTGGTAGAGATAAAGGAAATGGAGGTAGATGGGACTACCTCTGGTATTCTGTATAATATCTTGTCCAAAGTAATAATAACACTATGAGTCCTAGACTCATATACAACATGATGTTTTCATAAATAAGGTTGGACTAAAAGAACATCACAAACTTCAAGGGGAGAAACATCACACAATACCTCATCTTTAAAGGGCTTGATTCTATAGGACAGGCTACACTATTGGATGACATGAAGATCACTTCCTTGGCAGAGCCATTTAATGGTGTATGGATGCGGGTGTGACATTGTCTATAGGGCCAACTGCATGACGACCTCCGTTGAGATGAGGTTCTTCTGACTACTGCTATCAACGATGAAGTGCAGCGAAGTACCCTTCACCCACATTTGTGAATGAAAAAGGGGATCACCTTCCTCTCCTTCATCAAGCTCGTCAGGCTGGACCTTGGTGGTAGTAACAATGATGGCATTGGGTTTTGCATCAATAATCTGTCTTCCTTTCTTTGGTTTGGACTCCGAGTTGGAGCCTGCATCTGATTTAGAGGATTTTACCTTGGTCACTAGTGACTTTTTTTAGCGACATTCAATGGTGTTATGTCGGGGGCTCTTATGGAAATCACAACAATTCCCAGTGTCTTTCTTTGTCTTCCCATTATCCTTCTTTGTTTACAGATTGGAATAGTTGTCTTGAGGCTTCCCATCCTTGCTCTACCCTTTGTTCTGTGGGTTGGGGCCACCTTTTCCCTACTTCTGTTGTGAGAGGTTTGCAGACCTAAACTACCATGTCTTTTGTTTAATCTTCTACTCGATTTTGACAACATATCGATAGACTGTGCCTAAGGATGAAATTTCCATAAACTCCATTTCTGTCTAGATGTATCTATGTAGACAGTCGCGGTACTTGAGCACTAGATGTCGCTCAGAGTCTTTGATACCCAGGTTGGTGCAGAAGGTGTGGAAGACATTGGTGAACTATGGCATTGTTTGGTCCCTTTCCTGTCGCAGTGTGGCCCATCTTGTATATAAGTCATCTTAACTTCCAACAGGGTAGTATTGTTCCTTAATAGCATCCCTGAAGGAACACTAAGTGGGTGAAACTACAAACAATGTAGATCCCTCTATTTTCTTTTGCTCACAGAAAGTCTCCCACCAATATTTGACATGGGGTACGACCTTGAAGAGCGCAAATGTAATATTTTCTCTATCAGAAAAGTTGTGGACAGAAAAATACCCTTCTAGAAGGTTTAACCATTTATCTACAGCCGCCGCTTCTATTTGACCTTCAAATATAGGAATATAAAATTGATTTGTACCTTGAATGGGGTGACGCCTTCGTTTGAGGAAGATGCATCACTTTTCGGCAGTCGTTGAAGGATTTGTGCAATTTTTTCCATCATCTCATTCCCCTGTCACTTGAGGGCTTCCTCGAGAAACATTTTGAAAGGATCTCCTATCTCGTCGTCTTTATTTTCTTTCTATGTGGAAGGTTTATTGGGTGTGGAAGAGCAGTTTTCCTCAAGAGAAACAAGCTCGAGACCCAACTTTCTATAACTTGACCTCATCGAAGACATGCACTAAAAAACGACAAGCAGCAGACCGCTTTGATACCACTAATCTGGATTTATGAGAAGAACAAAATGAAAACCCAGATCTATTATATTAACACAGAGACATAGTGAATAATAACAGAGATACAATAAAACTTGACTTCTATTAAATAAGAAATATGATGAAACTGCAAAATGCAGACTAAAACAAGCTTTCTAAAATGGTGGCATATTTTCTCTAAGAATAGATGTGACGGCTACACTCATTCGCAAGATGAGTACAATGAGGCTCCAAAGGCCTTTTACATCAAACATGAATATCAAAAATCCAAAAACCTAACCTTAGGAGATGAAGCTCCAAAAGTCATGTGGGCCCCATTGGGGTAAATTGGTACATCAACTTCCTGGGGTCGTAATTTTTGCATACGATCTTTGTTTTAAGCGCAGGATATTCCCTTCGAAAGGTCTATCCAAGGACTCCACATTTTGTCATCACACTCTGACTCGGTCTATAGTGTGACTGTGGTGGGCCCAAAAAACGTTGTTTAGGGCCTCAAAACAGCCCCGAAAGTTCAAATCCCAAAAAGCTAGAAAAATAACTCCCAAAATGAAAACTGAAACTACTAAGATGAAATTTGTATGTGATCCAGTTGGAATAGGTGGGTGGCCACCAATATTCACCTGGATCAATGCACATCTACTTAATCTAAATCACTCCATCCTTGAGTAGACAATGTGAGAGGACCTCAAGTCTATCCACTCCTCGTCAAGAGAAAGATTACGCCTGGATCATATACCACTAACAAAACTCTGTGAATGAATGAGCCATTTCCCTTGGTCAAATCAACATGACCAATTTAAAAGAATGTCTTTCCGAAACTATCCAAACATCAACAAATATATACAAAAAATGATCAAATAATCAATTAAAATAAATTAGAAAATAAAAAATTTAAAATGATAATTTAAAAAAACAAATAGAAATAGTTATTAAAAAAAAAGATAATAAAGAAATTCTCTCTTAACATCTTTTCGGTTTAAAAATTAAATATTATTAATGTAAAAACAACCCGATGTTCTCTTACGACAATGCTTCATTAAAAAGTCACCATACATTTAAAAACACACATAACCTTTAAATTCAATGCCAAATAGTGGGAGGAATAAAATATGTAAATTCAAGCTAAGGGCCTATGACTACCTAATGAGCAGGAAGATAGAAAATAATTATAAACAGGAAGATAGAAAATAATTAAATATGATAAGAAACAAGTGTATGTTTACATTTAAAGGCATATATCTATTGATAATGATCACAATTAATTACCTTTTAATCTAAAATTTTAATCTGATGGTTAACAATTGAAGATGTTGGCATATTCTTAGTCGTCTTCCCAAATCAATGAATGTGATTTCCTCTTCATAACTTCTTTGTATTTTTGAATGCATCATTAACTGTTTACCTTTTAACATTTACCTAATCATATTAAGAAATCACTATAGCACTATATGATTGCCACATTTAAATGATTAAACTTTGGATTTAGCACTGTTTTGAGTGACTGTGCTAGTATATTTCTATATGATGTACACGAGCATGGGAGAATGAAACATTCAATAATATCGAAGATTTGAATTGTATATTGTTAACTACCTAAACTGCATAGTGTATTTTTTTTTTAATATTTTTAGGTTAATTTTGATAGAAATTGGTCAATAGATTAAAATAATTAAATTTGTATAATTGAAGTGTTTTCTTATTTTTTTGGAAAGAATGAAATTATTTATAATTCAAAAATACAATTATAATTTAAAAAAAATTAATTTAAATCAAATTCGTATAATCTAATTTAAAAAAAAAATCCAAAACTTAAAACTTTTAAACAACTCCTACATAAAATGATTTAACAGTATACATAAATGATTTAAAACTTAAACTTAAAATTGATGAAACTCAACAGTATACATAAATCATAAAAAAACAACTGGCAACTGATGTGCCAATCCTTTACAAATTTTATTCTAAACTTTTTACTGTCGCAAAATAATTCTATAAATAATACTATTATGTAAACATGAGATTACACTCAACATTAGACAGCGAACTGCTTTTGTGCTGCGCTTGCACCCACTATCAGCATCTGCTTCGTCTTTGTGGATTGAATTTGTGAATGCAACTCTCTTTTTTGAAGGCTACGTGAGAAGGCAGCCTCAGACAGGCCGCTGCAGGCCCCGTGATATTGATGGGCTCCACTGGAAAATTCTCGCAATTGCAGAGCTCAACCATGAAGCCATCGGGGTCATGGATGAATA
>JZKD02S1672677.1:1245091-1279238 GCA_000966675.3 Picea glauca | reverse complement strand
ATATAATTGATAAAAATTAATATTAATTTATAAATTTTAATAAAGAAAAAAAATTAAAAGTTAAATAATTTGAAAATAAATTTATTAGTTAATAATAAAACAAATAAATGTTATATAATTTATTATGATTTAATATTTTCTTTATATAATTGATAAATATGAACAAAATTTCATCATAATGCAAATTGTATATAATGAGTGAATTACAATACTTTACTATAATTATTGAGAAGAATTTAGGTTGATGACAATTTTACTTCAGATATGTAACAATTTCACTTTAGTTATGTGAATGTCATTTTTAATAATAATTGAACTCTCTATTATTATCATATAATATAATATTTTTTCATCTATTTTTAATGATTTTTTTTTCTATATAAAAACAAGGAATTTATCAAGAAGAAATGTCTAGAATTGGCAGACCTAAAAAACATGGAAGACAAATAACACTTGCTGATGCATTTAAACTGAAGCAAGATGATACAAATATTGAAGAAAACGTTGATTTTTAAGATGATATTAATATTGAAGAGGAAGGTATTCCAAAAAAGAAAGAAAGGCAAGGGGGTAGCTCCTAAAAGAACATTTAAATATGGATGGAAATTAATACACAAATGGGCATATCCTATAATAGGTTCAAATGGTGAAGAGTGCATCAAGAGTTCATGGTGTGTCAAATTCAAAGGAGATACTCCATATGCAAGAGAAGGTAGTAGTACAATCCAATTAGGTGGGTTAAATGTTCATGTTGTATCTAAGGCTCATAAACATTCAGTTCAACTGTTGGAAAGTGAATCGAGGCAATCATGTTTACCCATCACAAAACATGTTGAACTCATGCTTGATATTGAGAAATCTAGAATAATCAGTGTGATGGAAACTATGTATTTTGTGGCTATAAAAGATTTACCTTTAGAATTGTATAAAGACTTGTGTGGCTTGCATAGGTACAAGGGAACACCCAGTATGCCTTTAACCAATGAATACTCGTCATATACTAATATTACATCTGGAAAAGAGTTTTTACTTGCAACAAAAATGGTTTACTGGAAAATATTGAAGGGAGAAATTTGCTCGAGCCCATTTTATTCTATTCTAGTGGATGAAAGAACAGATAAAACAATGGAACAACCTTATTGTATATATTACATATCTAATGGATGGGGTAAGAGGGACAGGTGCAAAAAAAATTGTTCGTCTTCTAAAAATCAAAGACAGTACTGCAGAATCAATGTATGAATCCCTCTCAGGATTATTAATTGAAATGGATTTATCAAAACATAAAATGGTGGGATTTGGTTTAAATGGAGCTTCATCTATGAGGGGTATTCGTGAAGGTTTGGCTACCAAGTTGCTTCGTGAAGTGCCTCATTTGTTATGCATTCATTGTGTAGCACATCGTGAGGCACTAGGTATAACTAATGCTACAAATTATTTTCCTGAATTTAATTATATCAATAAGTTGGCCAATAAAGTATATTCTTGGTTGGGAAAATTTGCAAAGAGGCATGGAGAACTCAAAAGTTCAATGGACTTATTTCAAATTGATAAGTTACAGGTACTTCGAATTCATCAAATCCGATGGCTTTCTAAGGGACAAGTGATGAATAGGCTTGTCAAAATTATGCCGGCATTATTACAAGAATGGAAACATGATAACAAAAAGATGTATGAAATAGGAACAATATTTCAAGTTCAGTTTTGTATTCATTTGTTGGCAGATGTTCTAACTGAACTAAATAAGCTAAGTCAATGATTTCAAGAGGAACATATTGATATAACATCTATTGGTATGCAATTAGATGTTCTTCTTAAACTTCTTCATAGAAGATTCTTGAGAGATATGTTTGGAGAAGGTTCTCAACATGTTTCATATTTTTTGAAGAAATCAGAACATGGAAAATTGGAGTTTATTGATAATACAGGTGCTTCACATGTGCATATGTTAAGATTTGAACCTATACCTAATTCACTTGGGTTAGGTACTATGGAAGATTGTGTTCACTTGGGTAAATCATTTGTCCAAAAGTTGATTGATTGTCTCAATGACAGGTTTACAAATTTCCCAGTATTCAATGCATCAAAATTATTCAATCCTCGTTCTTACTTTGAAGAAGAGAATGAAAGAGACTTTGAAACAAAATGATGGTTGAGACGACTATGTGAAAAATTTGATATTGGAGACTCACCAATAATTGATACAGAAAAATGTGAAGGTGAAATGGAAAGCTTTACTATTACTCTACATCGGGCATATCCAAGGAAGAGCATGGTTGCAGCATGGGAACAATGTGGAGGAGAATTTGAGTGGTGTGAGTCTTACCCAAATTTAATGAAATTGTGGCAAATTGTTCTTACTCTTCCTACTAGCACTGCTAGTTGTGAAAGAGGATTTTCTAAGTTGAATCGTATAAAAAATGATGATAGATCTAGACTTGGTCTAGAAACGTAAGACACTTTAATGTTTTTGTCTTTATCAGCACCTCAGGAATTGCACGAGGTAGATTGGAATGCAATTTATGAAACTTGGAGAGGAATGAAGGCACAACAACCTCTTTCATTAGATGGTACAAGTTAAAGTATCATGATACTTCATTCAATTTTGTAATCTCCAATATTTTTGAGTAATGCATTATATGTATTTAATTAACAAAAATTGAAGTTGTGCCAAATTCTTTGAATTTTTAATTAATATGTTATGTTTGGAGAATAATAAGCTAAGAGTTAATTTTTTTTATAATGAATGGGTTATAAAATAATTATTTTATGGGTGAAATTTTAATTGTTTTTTCATTTTCATATGAAAAGAATAATTTATTTTAACATGTCAATTTAGAAGGGTTACAATAAAGTTAGCCCTTCAGTTTGAAATATAACCCTTCCCTTCAAATTTGATCCCTACCCAGAACCTAAAGCATAAGCATTAGCAGCAACCACAACAACAGTTGCTACTCCATAGTAGACATTAGTAGCAACTGCCTCTGCAGGTTTGTTCAATGGATTTGTTTCTTGCAGATTCACGAGCATTGCTAAAGTTCAGAGACGATGGTGGAGTATGGTTTAGTAGGACTTGGGATCTTGGTTCTCATACTCATTCTCTTTCTTCTCTTCTGCAAAATCTGGCAGCACCTCACTAAGACTTCTCAGACTAACAACAGGGTATGATGACTGATCACTCTGCATTTGGGGTGTTAGTGATTGTAGAGGAGGCTCTTCTATTTTCGTTTCTCGTGTTTTTAGGGCTGTTTCAAATAGCTTTCTTGTCTTAAATTCAATCTCAGTCACTAAGAAAAACAATCACTTTTATGCATTAGGCTGTGTTGATTATACTCCTAACATTGCTAGGTGTTTTAACTTATCCTTTCCAAGGAAATGGGTATATATCTTTGCCTAAATTTTAAATGATGTGTGTAAATCAAGCAACATTCATGGGTCTTTAATTTCTTCCAAAATTTAAGTTTAAGATGGATCTGGACTGTCGTGATTATACCATCAGTGACGAAGCACATCCAGTTATTAAGTCCGTAGCTTGATATGCCAGTTGGGCTGTGGTGTAGTTGTTGACCATTGGAAGTTGACCACAACTAGCTCAGGTTTGATTCTTAGCCCATTCTTGTACGGCTATACTAGAGAATACCCAAAGCGAAATTGGGCGGATTCTGTAGAAAAAAGTCCCCAGTTTGATATACTTTGAATTCAAATGTGTGTTATACATATAGCTCGCATTCTCGTATGTTTTAAGCCCTTTTGGGGTTGAAGCCATCTTAACTAAGGGAGAGTGGTAAAAGTTCAATGGACAGTCGTTTCTGCAATGTGTTTAGACAAGGTAATTGTTTCCACATTGTGGTTAGATAATCAATTTAAATCCAAAACCTGAGAAACTTGGGTAAGAATAATAAGAATGCTACCATATTTCATATTTCAGAACATATAGTCCTAAGGGAAGGGCACGCAGAATATTGGACTTCTGGGATCTACTGGATTTTGGAATGCCTGTTGGCAGATCAAACCACTTGCTTGCATCTTAAATTTTGATGGAAATATTGAATCTCCTAGTTGATTCCATTGATCTCGTTGATCATGAATACAGAACATTGTTTTTGTTGACATCTGAAGCAAATAATTAAGAACATATGTTATGTATTGTTATTTTCAAGATTGAAAATTATGGCTTTTTCATTGTTTTTTTAGATTGTAACAAGATTGAAGAGAATTGATTGCAAGTTGGGATACATGGGAACTATATTGATTCCAAATGGTCCAAAACCCGCTAGACTAAAATAAAAACTCTCTAAAATCTAAAATCAGTTACAAAATATGTTTGGGGCATGTACCTCCAAAATGTAGAATTGAGAACTGGAGGACCGAGAGAAAATACTCTGCAATGAAGAGAGCATATTTGTTTGGTTACATGAATGGTAATGAAGGGAATTAAATATCCATATGCTCTAGAATTTTTCTTTCAGCATTTTCCTATGATTCCCACCCATAAATCCTTAGTTCTTGTGCATGTTTGAAGTTACCTTGCAGTAGGTCTTTATCTAGGGCAACGTTTATTTCCCTGCTATAGAATTCCAAGACTTGCAACTGACTATTACAGACAAGTAGGACAACTTGGTATTGAAGAAAGATAGGATATTCGTTCCAAAGTTTATCACTGGGTGATCCCTCTGGAACTTTCTTCTATGGAATTTAATGACTAATCCTAATAATTACATTTCAAAGAATGACTAAGCTAGACTTGTAGAAAAGTTGTACTATCATGCTTTGGCAAATTAATTCCTTGGTTGGGTCCCTCTCGAGGTTGTTACTTTTAGTTGGATAGAAGAAACTTGGGAGCCTCGTGGCTGGAAAATTGTTGGACTTGGAAACCACACTCATGGCTTCTCTGTATTTAACTGTGTTGAGAATGCACATTCTATTGAAGTGTTGAAAAGGAGACGATGGATGTGCTAAAGAACTTAGATTTCTTCTTTCGGTTGGACAAATCCTTCTTCATTGATTAGTCTGTCCAAGTCTATTTTTTCTGTTAGGGATTTAGCAGTAGAGCATGTTATCCACCTGCCAGAAATACACCCTTACAGTGTTGATCTTGTTATCCATCTGTTGTTTACTCAATGTAGATCACCTGACTTGCTATATTTAAACTCAAACAACAAGCCTATCCTCCATGAATTTGTTGTATTTTTGTATATTGTCATAAAACAATGCATTCTCCTTGCTGGATTTCCAATAATAGATGTATAAACTGTTGAAAAACTCATCTATATGCCCTTAATACACTATTTAATCAGTTTAACTACCACACGTGTTGCTTGTTTCTTAGCTGTAACCACTCTAATTAATGTAGTGGTATAGAGTTATGCCACAAATTTCTACCTTTGATGAATATAAAAGATGCCTAGATGACGAATTTCCTTTGAAGAATGAAGTTACATGCATATATGAGAAGTAAGACGAGTCTATCCTCTTTTTCTAACAATGAACTCTCTAACTCCACCTTCATCTAGCCAGATGTCATTTCCCATATGGTTAGGTGGGTGTTGACAACCTTATGTGCCAACATTCAATCTTCAAAGCCTATTACCTCTTAGCAACAACAACAAGCTTTTGAAATTTTTCCTTCAATATACCCATTTTAGAAGAAGTGCAATCTCAACAATTTGGTAATTTCAAACCTACAATGTTCAAGGATTCTTCTAACTCCAATAGTCAAGATGCAATATTAGGGGATCTATTAGATTATTTTCTTATCTTTCCTAAAAATCATTTAAAATGTAGCCAACCCCTTGAGAATATTGATGCTAATAGAATTTCTCTATACTATTATCTGAAGAAGACTGAATGGAACACTGTTTACTCACTGTAGATCATCTGACTTGCTAGATTTAACCTAAAACAACAAGCCTATCCTCCATGAATTTGTTGTATTTATGTCCATCGTCATAAAAAAATGCGTTCTTGTAACACCCTGTTTCCCCCAGTCTATAAATATAACTTTATTGGCCAAGAGCTATGGCAAACTCAAAGTGTGAATGTTTGATTTGATGGAACTTTGTATAAAAGGTCGATGAATGTAAATCATGTTATTTTAATAGATAATGGAAACATGTTGCATGACTGTTGAGAAGGGTATGTGCTAAGAGATACCATGATTGTTAATGAAAAGACGGTGGAGGGGACCCGGAATGGTTGCATTAACCTCCACCGAACCAGTACTATGTTGGTTTTAATTTCTCAAGATCAGAACAACCCTCTCACCCGTAACGAATTATAGTTAGGCTAGTAGGTGGGAAGGCCTCCTCAAGAGTTAATGAGAGGATAGGGCAGACTGCCCATCTATAAGGCTTCTAGACCTGACCATGGACCGAGATTTCGAGCCACACACAATATCGTTGAGGAAGGAAAGAAAGGAAGCGTGGTGTGGGCAGGTAGAGGGCCTGCGAGGAATGCAGAGACGAGAGAAGAAACTCTCAGGTCCGAGAAAGGATTGAAAGTGAAAGTGAGTTCTGATCATAGAGAATAGAGACTTAGTCAGGAGAAGGAGAGTAACCTTCGTTCTCATCTATTCATGTATAGGGAGAAGGAGAGTAACCTTCGTCCCTAACTTTCGTTGAGCTGGAAGTGAGAGATTGAATCTCAAAGCATCGTGGCCTAAGCTCGGGGGTGGCCAGTGATAAATCCATTAGGAGTGAATGAGACTATGGTTGGGTGGAAACGAGCACCCCTCTCAGTAGTCACATCATGCCTTATGGTTCTGATAAGTGTTTTTTATGCCTTGTGCTTTGAATTGGAAATAATGAATTGCATGTTTGTATTTTATATGCCTAAAATGATCCATGTACTAAATGATTAAGTTAGAAGTATGCGTCCATTCCTTGAGAGCTTTCATATCTGCTTGATTTCCTTATGCGCTAGTTTAATCCCTCGGAAGCACTTCCCAGAGAACTTTTTCACTGTCCTAGAGTCGCATGAGTACTTCCTAAATTGGTGAAGGCTGAACCCCACTATCACCGTGAGGACAAAGTCCAATAAGATCAGGAGAGGTAGTATGTGTATGCACAGGCTCTCTGTGAAGTAAGAAGAGACTGAGAACCACTTAGGTTCTAGACTTGATGAAGGAGCGCAAGAGGTTTGTAGAAGACCCTTCTAAGTGTTAAGTCTAGGAGAAAGAGCGTAACGCTCTTAAGTCCTTCATAACTGACGAAGCTCAGGAAGGATAGCGAGATTCAAGTATCGAAAGGGAATACCCTTTCATTTGGAATATGAACGGATGAGATTCGATTGGAAGGATCCAAGGTCTGTCATGACTGTTATATTTGAAGAAGGAGAGCAGGCGTTAACGCCTCGACCACTTCAGCCTTCCCATGTTCGCACATCAAGAGATTCGCATGTTAGCGCGGTCAAGTCTTCCAAAATACGATGACATGAAATAACTTGGACCATAGATATAAGGATCTATCAGGACCCTCCTTGACCGTTGGACTTGGTGCTCCGAAATATTGACATTTTGGAAGTCGGGAATGTGGAGGGAGTTGTGACTTGGAGGTCGCAAGTCGCGATATCCTGACATCATCGGAAGGGATGCATGGCGAGAGATCATCGTTTCACTGACTCGTAGGAGGAAAAATTCAAAGGGAAGAATAGTGAGAACTCGTGAGGCCCAAGTTCGCGATTAACAGTGGTCGTCAGATCCAGAGGAGCACAAGCCGTTGATTTGGTGCTCCGAAATATCAGTATTTCAGGAGTCGGGAGAATGGAGGTGAATCATATCGAGAGTTTCTGATATGTGAAATTGCGACACAATCTGTACCATCAGATCGGGAGAGTCGAGATGACTCAAACACAAGGATTCAATACGTGATTTCACGACGCACCTTTCGATTAGGCTTGTGTTCACAGGTAATGGTCATGTGGAGGAGGATAAAGGAGGAGCTAGCATGTGCTAGGCCCCTGTTGGGATTTCGGAGGTTGGGGAGAATCGAGGTGACTCACATGTAGAATAAATGACATGTGAAGTCTATAAGTCTTCAAGTATCCAGGATGACCCACCAAGGGAGAAGTATGTGTTGCATGCATAATTTTGTCTTTCAACTGGGATTCTGGTACTAAATAGATATGTTCCTTATAATATATCATGTCATCAATAACCCTGTACCTGTCATCATAGACCTTACCATCAAGTATCTCACAAGAAAACCTGTTTTTGGAGTATTCTACCAATAGAAGTGCCTTCCATTCCATTGAAATCTCCATGAGAGAGAGAGTGGGTATCCTCGATAGGGTGCCAACAACCACATTATTTTTTCATTTCACATACTCAATTTCAAAATCGTAGGCTTGGATTTTACTGATCCATTTTTGTTTCCGGTCGCTCAGCTCCTTTTGCTCCATGAGGAACCTCAAGCTATTATGATCGGTCTTTACCTTGAAGCTATTCCCCACTAAGTACTATCGGAATTTGGTCAAAGCATGCATTATGGCCAACATCTCTTTGTCATATATGGAGTGTCTCTCATACTCTCAGAGTTTGCGGCTCTCATATGCTATGGGGTGACTGTTTTGCATCAATACAGATCCTATACCATTTCCCAAAGAATCACACTCCAAGACAAAGGGCTAAGTGAAATCAGGGAGTGCTAACACAGGGCATGAGCTCATCGCCTGCTTCTTTTTCTCGAATGTTTCCTGGGCCTTATCTATCCAAACTAAAGCCCCCTTTTTGGTGAGATCGGTCAGTGGCACTGTTAACTATGAGAATCCCTTAAAAAAATTCCTGTAGTAAGTTCAAAGACCAAGGAAGCTCTTTAGTTTTGTCACACTCCTAGGATTTGGCCACTCAATAATCACCCTGATCTTTTCTTGGTGCACCTGTACCCCATTCATCCCAATCATGTGCCCCAAGTAGAATATCTCTGTCATACCAAATTCGCACTTGTATTCCTTCGCATACAATTGTTGACTCTATATAATACCAAGTACTTCATCCAGATGTCACAAGTGGTCCTCCCATGTTTTGTTGTATATGAGGATGTCATCAAAGAAGAACAATAAGAACTTTCTTAGCTGCTTATTGAATACATGATTCATGCACGACTGGAAAGTGGCAGGGTGGTTAGTTATCCCGAATGGCATCACCAGAAACTCATAATTCCCATAGTGGCATCTAAAGACTTTGTTAGGTATGTCTTGCTCTCGTACCTTGATCTGGTTATACACTGATCGAAGATCAATCTTCGAGAAGAATTTGGTTCCCTGAGCTCATCCATTAATTCATCGATCCTGGGTATGGGGTATCGATTCTTGATTGTCTTCTTGTTTAGGGTCCTGTACTCAATACACATCCACAAAGTACCGTCCTTCTTCTTGATTAAGACAATGAAAGAGGCAAATGGGCTAGAACTAGGGCGGATGTGGCCCATTTTCAGCAATTCTTTAATGTTTTTTTCAATCTTGTCCTTGTAAACTTTAGGGTGCCGATAGGGGTTTGTGAAAACTTCTTGGACCCCCTCCTCTAGCTCTATGATATGGTCAAAACCTATATCAGGTGGAATTCCAAGAGGAATGTCACTAAATACTTTATGATGTTTGTAGAGTAATACCCGTAAGTCCTTTGGAAGATGTTGCAGACGGTCAGGTGGCTCTCTGTCAGAAATAAAGACTTTGCATCCCACTCTATATCACCATGCCTCATAATTTCCTCCATGTCGTGCAATGACACAATCTTCAGTGGGTATTAGTGCATGGCGCATAGGACCACTTTATTTCCATCCAGAATCTTGAACTCCATCTCCATGGTCCTTTGATCAGTAGTGTATTTCCCAATAGGGTAAATCCATTGAACACCCAACACTACATTTTTGTTTGGTATGTTCACCACACAGAAATCATTTTTCATCAAGTAGTTTCCCATGGTTATTGTGATCTTGGGAATCCACTTGGTGCAACTCATTTGGTGGCCTCCTGGTATGACTACTATGAACCCATCAAATTCCTCTGTTGGAATTCCTCTCTTCTCGACCATGTTATCTTCAATGAAGTTATGGGATGCTCCTCCATCAATCAATATTGTCACCTTGTGCCCTTGTAGGACACCTCTGACCCTGAAGGTATGATATATTGAAAATCTTGACATCGAGGCCATGACTGGGTCCTTAGCCCCAGCCTGTGAAGACTCCTCTCCTGATATTGAATGTCCCTCATCATGTGCCTACTCCACCTCCTCATCCTCATCACTGTCACTGTCATAGTATACCTCAATGTAATGGGCCTTGCCCATTCTATCCTTCCCAGCGCACTTGTGCCCTGGTGCCCATGGCTTCTGACATATAAAACACAATTTATTTTTCCTCAATTCTCTCCTGGTCTCTTCATCTAGTTTGGAATTTTCAGCCCAATCTCTCTCAGGGGGTCCGATGTCCTTAGTCCTCGAGGTAAAAGTGGGTTTGGGCGAAAACCAACTTTTAGGTATTGCATCGTACATATCCTGAGATCTGTTGATTGCATCTTATAAAGAGGTAGGCTTGTAGGCCTTGACCCATCCTCGTAGAGGCTCCATTAGCCTCTCAACAAACAACACCACTGGACGACCCTCCGAAATGTCTGACACCATCACCACGACCCTCTGAGACTCAGATATATAGGCCTCTGGGCTACCTATCTTTTTGAGCTGAGCCATCTCTCTGAAGTGAAGCTCGGGGTCCTTCCTGTCAAATCTCTCAATGAGTTTCTATGTGAAGTCCAGGTAGGAGGTAACCCCGACATGCCCCAAAGTGAATAACCCATGGTACCACCACTCATGGGTTTCACCATCTAGGTGAAAGATGTCCAATTTAATGGTATCTGTCTCTGTCATATGGTGCAGCTGGAAGTAAGTTTCGAGCTTCTGCACCCATCATCTAGCGGGGAATTTAGAGCCCTCATCAAAGTTGGGAATAATGTATTTCCCAATGGTACGCTGCAACTAAAAAATGTGTGTCAAGGCCCTCATGGGCCCTCTCGGTCGATTTCTACTCTTCATATTGCAGAACTCCATGAAGGACATGGCTGAGTGGAAATCATCTCCTAGTCTCTTGTACTCCTCTAAATTTTCTCTATAGGGCTCAACCTGCTCAACCTGCATCAATGAACCTGCGGCCTCATTCCCCAAAAATTGAGGCATAGTGGGTTTGGGGGATTTGGTGTACAGGTGGGGGTGGCTCTACATGGTAGTGCGTGAGTGGCTTCCTTCTCCATTGTTTGAACCCCCATAACCATTCTGGTTTTGCTTCATTGTGCCCTCCAATGAATTCTTAGCAAACTGCCCCATGAAGTCCATCATGGCCTTTTGACCCTTGGCCAGGTCATTCAATATATCAAACAAACTGTTGATCCTGGTATCATCTTCTTCCCTGATAGTTCCTTTTCCCTTAGGTGTGATAGATGGTGCTGTCTCTCCTGTCCCTTCTTCTTCTTCCCACCTAGGGGGATCTGGGGTTCTTCCCCTACGTCTCCAATAGGTAATGTTCTCCACGTCTTCTGGTCTCATAAATATGATTACAATTTCCCTTTAGAGACCACAATTGCAAAGGAACATGCTCTGATACCACTGTAATATTCCTTGCCTAGGTTATACATTTTTTCCTCAAAATTTGGTTGGCATATTTTGTCAAATAGTTCAATGATAATTTATGACAACAATCAATTTGGTAGTTAGGATGATATAAAAATTAGTTTGTATGGGTTTGTACTACCAAAGAACATATGTCGATTTAGATACCCTATGAACCCCAAAACAAATGTTAACACAGTCCAAATTATTGTTGCACTTTATTATTTCAATGGTTGATAATACACTTGTAACAATAATAACAATACACATAAAATATAGAATAGAAGAACCTGAGATGTAAGCTTTGTAGATGTCCTTTGAAATGTATATGATCAGGTGGTGGGACATAATTATATCAGTAGAAATATTCAATGAGTTGACAATCCTATAGAGTAAGATGATTTGTAGAAAACTGAGTAAATATGGTCTGAAGATGAACCCCCACGAACTCCTTTAATGATAAATTTCCATAACAGGATGGACTCCTCCCAGAACCAATGTTAGCTAATGCATGCTTCTGTACATTCCCTGTCAAGTGGATTAAGCTTAGACTGAAGGGGATAGGCTCAGAACTCGACCATATGATCTAGAATTCGCCCAACAAATATGTAAACAATTCATCAACTCCCTAACTCGTATTTGCTTCACCATGTGCTCATAAAATTTCCCCCCATCAAGTCGCAACAGGTGTCTCTTATCTCCTTACAACTATGGCACAATTTTGTCAAGGGAACTCGGCCCCAGTCATGAGATATTACTCCCCGCCTATGAGATATGCACCCAGACTCAAGGAAAACTACCTAGGCTCGATCCTTGCCACATAAATAGCTCCCAACAAAGAAATAAGTGCCCAGACTCTCAAAATTTTTCCACAAAATATGAGGTTCACCCCCTTGGCTATTTGTCTCAGCTTTTGGAGAAAGTTGACTTCTCTCCTTTAGCAAACTTGGTCGCCCTCCTCTGAAAACTCCATGAAATGATGATGGAAACTCAAAGTATGAGCTAAGACTGCGAAGAATGAATCCAATGGAGAAATCTGTAGTGATTTCTCCTTTAAACTGGCTAGGGTGTCTAGTTTCAACACCAAACCGAACAAATTCCCAAGGGTTTCCACAAACCCTAGACTCTTTTCTCAAGAGCTCTCAAAATCTAATTTCCAAGTGAGTGAATGAAAGAATGAGGGGAGCCACCTCTTTTCCCTTCTTTTATTTCTTCATTGAATTAATTCCCGCTCACTTTACTTTTTAATTTTCTTTTAAAGTCACTTTATTCTTGCACACTTTATAATTTTTAAGCGACTTTATTTTGCCTAAGATCCATGTGTCCCTTTTTCTCCTATTCAATTTATAAAGTCATTTCCTAGGAAAAAGTTGAGTCCCCTAGGTAACTTTTCCAACTTGGCCTACATGAACCAATTTAGGCTAGTGGAACCATTCCTTATGCTTCCTAGACCAATGGGGACATTACAGGTTGCCTTGGGGAGGAGCCATCACAGATCTGGGAAAGCATTTCTCAAGGAAGTTGTTAAGGAAAATCGAACTGTGGCAAGGAAGGAAGGGTCACTCCAAGTTGTGGCAAGAAGGAAAAGTTTGAACCAAGCAAGGGGACAAATGCACAAGATAGAAATGCAGACATCACAGGGATGAAGTCAAAGGTGGTTCAATCTGTGATGACGAAGGAAGGATGCACAAAGGAAACTTGTTGAAAAAATATATGGCTTTCGCAACTACTGAACAAAATATCCTTATGTAAACTTTCTTTGTGTGGCACGAGAGTTTAGATCGACACAATGTTGTTTTGTTTTGTGTAAATATGTCTTTTGGGGTATTAGGCCGGTTTGGAATCCCACACATGTGTTCGTTTGTACTTGTACGAATGGTTTCTCTTACTTTCACAACTAAGTATAAGATAACGCAGACATAATATAAGTAATAAAAGAAGTTGTAATGAAGTAAGGTGTAGCCTGAATCAAGTAAATTATTGTGGTTTTATCGATAAATGAACGATTGTGGTGTTGCACAGTGACTGGGAGCGTCGGGTGATTGCTCCACTCGAGGGAAGGCTCACCAGGCCCATGAAAGATGGTATCGGAGTTGATTTTGGTCTGAGTTAGAGATGAATTGGTGATGCTCTTCATCACTACCACTTCCATGACAGATGTCATCAGAGCCAAATTGATGGACAATTTGGAAAGCTTGTTGAGCAGACAAAACCCAGAAACACAAGAAGGTGAGCAAGGTCAGTTTGGATGTGTTAAACATAGGTGGTTGCAAAGTTAATTATGTGGTGACAGAAGAAGCACTATCATAGAGTTGCAACAACGACCACAAAAGTGTTTTGAGTAGTCGGTGAGCTGGGTCACCATCGTGACTTAGATGGTAGACTGAATTTTGATCGCAAAGCAGACAACTAAGCATGATTTCCACCATGAAAACTTTGTGTCGCGCACTGCTAAGATTCTGCATGGTGTTCTAGTGAAAAGAAATTACATGGCATGAATATAACAGACGAGAAAGGAAGGTTTAGTTGAATGCATGGTTTGGATCAGAGCTAGATACATTTTCCACCATGCCAACTTCGTGTTGTGCACCACTGAAGATAAGTTGGTTTGGTTGGGTTACGATTGAAGGATCACAGCTTTCATATGGAGGTCGGTTAACAATAGGAGACTTCATGATCATTTTATGTGCATGGTGTTCTGGTGCCGAATCACTACAGGGTGCGAAGATAACAAAAGGAGAAATGGAATATGTACTCGGTTGGATGTAACCTTGAGGAAAGTGACTTGGATGGATTTCGAACATCGCAATTTTTTGGTTGCATACTTGCAACAACAAGAAGACTCAAACCATGAAGATGCCAAAGAAGTCCTGAATAGGTATGATAATTTCAAATTTCTTTGTAAATCTGAGTTGTTCCGTTGGGTTCATTAAAGAGAGACAAGAAGACTTGGTTGAGGACAAATGCAACCTGTTTTCATCGTAGACTTGGGAAAGGTCCAAGTGTTGCGAACTTCGTCGAAGACACAAACAATTCATAAAGCTCAAAAGAGGGAATATGCGAACAAAGACTTGGAGCAACCTACTTGGGCGAGTTCCAAAAGAGGGACTTAGGCAAATTTTGTGGTAGAAATGGGGACGAGTTGAACTGTTGTTGTACTTTCTTGTGGAGTGCATTGAAGGGCTTGCTATAACGAAGAAGGTAATGAGATGCATATTTCGGTTGAAGAGTTGGATGAGGTACTTTAGTGCATGAGTTCCTTAGACATATTGGTTGAGTTGTAGGGTAACTTAACCATCACAACAAAGATCCAAAAAAAGAAGTGTCTTGGCAGAGGCAAGACAGTTCGTTCCAAGAAACAAATGGAAGCAACAAAGAATCAATCAAGGATACTGTTGACGGAAAGTCACAATGAGTTAAACCACAACCTGAGTGGATAGGGTGATGCACTCCTACTCATGATATGAGACATGATATAGGAAGAGTGTTCTCAGGATACTTACGAATGTGGGATGACGCATATCATGGGTTGGAGTTGATAAAGGAATTGGATCAGACGTGTTTAGGCATGGAAGTATTTGGGTGGTTGGTTCTGCTTGGAGTCACTTGGATAGTATGTTGAGACAGTTGCAAAGACAGTTACATAATTTATGCAGATTGGAAGATTGCATAGGAAGGATGAAACGAAGCACAAAGGAATCAGTTCGGAGGTGATTGTTGGATGTGAGAAACTAGTGCACTTGGAGTGTTTCAGGAACAAGTGATGAAGAGGATGAGAGGTTGACCAATGAATACAAGCTCATGTTTTCCTTGGGAAGATTCATCAAGTGAACCAAGAGGTCATGAGGGGCATGGTTGCAATAATGATGAGATAGACCTGAGCACCCTACAAAATGTTGGAGGAGAAAAGAAAGTGAATTCGGTTGGTTGTATGGGTGACAGACGTGCGATGATCTCCTTTCATTTTCGAATATCTTGGTTATGAAATGAGCTAGGTGCAATGATGGGTGATAGAGACAACAATTTTCACAAAAGAAAACCAAGGAAGGAACAAATGGAAGAAGGCATGAGGTTTTGTTTCAAGGAAGATATAAGAGACAACAAGGGATTCGTTCAAGAAATTTGTTAAGAACTACAATGGGCAAGATGCGTAACAAGTGATACGAGGGCGTTTGTCGGTTATATGGGACATTGTATTGCTAGTGGTATGGGGCATCAGGTGCATGAACATTCTTGGGGAGCTTGGCTAGTGTATATTGACTCTGAGTTGTTGATTGGAAGATGTATTGGCATGAACATAACTTCATTAGAAGCAAGTGTGAAATCCTTTGGGTGGTCCCTTCGACTTGAATAACTTGGGCAGAGTTGGATTGGCATGAGATTTTGATCTTGTGGTAACATCGCAAGAAGATAGGGTGAGAAGAAACCTTGTTTGCACAAGTAGATGGGCAGATGAACCGAACAGGAGATGCAGACCGAAGTCTGAGTAGGAATGCAAAACATAGAACGAATCCTACGTAGCGATGCGATAGATTGAGTTCGGGAGTCCAAACATTTGGGCACTGCGATGGAACTCCTTGATCAATATCATAAAACAAAGCAAGAGTTGGACAGTATGGGGAATGTTTGAACCAAAACAACTATGTGATGAAGTGCTGAGTACATTTTCACAGATTGATCGCTAAGTTGGATTAACTACCTAGCCTACTCAAAATGTGGATCCTAGGATGTGTGCGAAACATGATGGAAGTGGTTGGGTTGTGGTAAGGTTCATCACAACATTTCAACAGATGGTTGCAGTCATAAGCCAAGACACTTAGATGGAAACTTGTCGATGATGGCAAGACTTTGAGTGGGGGAGCATGTCATACCCTAGGCTTAGGTTGGAGCATGCAGGCTCCCTCCACGAGCTAAGACTTGCGATTTAGATGAATTAAAGAACGTTCGATTATTTCATGAGTGAAGTTGTGGTTTCTTGGGTGCACGATGACGTTCCAAGTACGACTTCACCAAGATGGACTTGCGACGAAGACTGGTGACTTGAACGAAGAGTTGGTTGGGTGGGCGCCCCACGAAGACATGGGAGCCCCACTGAATAAATGAACGATTCGTGATGATGGGCGCATTGAAGACATGTACGCCTAGTAGAACAGACTTCCAAGACGTGCGACGAATGTCTTGCGATGTTGTTGAGCAAGCAAATGGACGAAGGCACAAGTTGAGCACGTTTAACCAAAAGTTGATGTCGGCTGGAGAAGATCACGCGCTTGGAAGAAGAGTGCTCCCCTTGACGAGTCGGCTCAACCCACGAAAGTGGACAAATAACCAAAAGTGTGTGTTGGCTTGCGATTGAGGGGACACGTCGGTTAGAAGAGTCATGTCACAAGGAAAGGGCATGCGACTATTTAACCAAGTGTGAGCTATGCATTTGAAATGGGGCTAAGTCAGGGATTTGTGAGGCACTTCTTCAAGATTGCAGGTTGAGTCTGAGGTAGTGACCAAGGAGGGAGAGTAGTTGTCTCCAAGGAGCCAAGTAGACCCTTGAGGGTAACTTGCGCTACCTTGGGGAGGAGCCATCGCAGATCTGGGAAAGTCTTTCTCAAGGAAGTTGTTAAGGAAAATCGAATTGTGGCAAGGAAGGAAGGATCGCTCCAAGTTGTGGAAAGAAGGAAAAGTCTGAACTGAGGAAGGGGACGGACGCAAAAGACAGAAATGAAGGCATCGCAGAGATGAAGTTTGAGGTGGTCCATTATGCGATGACGAAGGAAGGATGCACGAAGGTAGCTCGTTGAACAACTATATGACTTTCACAACCACTGAGAGAAAGATCCTTATGTGAACTTTTTTCATGTGGCACGAGAGTTTATCTTGGCACAATCTTTTGGAGTATTAGGTTGGTTTGGCCGCTCGTACATATGTTTCGTTTGTACTTGTATGAATGGTTTCTCTTACTTTCGCAACTAAGTATAAGATAACGCAGACATAACATAAGTAATAAACAAAGCTGTAATGAAGTAAGGCGTAGTCCAAATCAAGTAAATTATTGTGGTTTTACCGATAAATAAACGATTGCAATGTCACACGGTGACTGGGAGGTAGGTGATTCCACCGCCCGACCACAGGTTTGCCAGGCCCAGGACACATAGGGTCTAAATGCATACCCTTATCTATTTAATGCAATGGGAGTATGTGATTGTTTTACACATTAATTTATTCTTATCGATACCTTGATCATGTGTCCATTGTTATTTTGTGTGCATGAATTGTTACATTTATTCTTAATTTAATGTAAGCAATTAATAAAAAATGAACACAATGAGTCATAACCTTCAATTAATTTTTAATACCACACCAATGACAGACAAAGAAGAACAAAGTGGAGTGAACTTCCATCACTTAATCCCTTCGCCACAATTTAATCCATGCGATATACACAAAATCGCATGGAATTGTTGTCGTTGCTGCATAAGCAACGAGAATCAACATTAGGTTGATCCAACTATTCTGAAAAGAATGTTGAATAGTGGTGAATAGTAAAACTAGTCCACCATTGAAGTTAATACTCGAGAGCAATCTCCTGTTCTGCTGGGCTTGTACTCGCAACAAGTATCTGCTCTTTCTTTTGAATTTGAATATGAGAAGGCAATCTCCCGGCCATGATCGGCTCCATTGGAAGATTCTCACAATTGCAGAGCTCAACCATATATCCANCAACATGACAAGTGTCAAGTTGGGGACATGCATACATATTGTTTGGACTTAGTTCATTTCCCATCATCCTTTCCATCGTTCCTCCAGTCATTCAGTCATCCAGTCAATCATTCATGAGCATTCACACACTCATTGAGCTATCTTTCATACCTTCATGTCACTGTACCTGACCTTGTATCCATAGCCATACTTGTTTGTGTAGTTGGTTAGCTTGGGAGCTAGACTGAAGAAGTGGGTTGTCAGGCCCGTGGGATATTGTAGAGGTGGGTTGTCAGGCCCGTGAGAAATTCCTCTTTGGGTGAGAGAATTGTTGGGAATTTATTTTGTGAAGGTGCTAAACTGCAACGACAGGGCTCTAACACTTCATGTCTGGCCTGTTGCTAAAGTCCAAAAAGGAAGTGGGGCAGTCGAAGGACTGTTGAGCAGAGAAGGGGCACACTTTCTGGGGTGGGACATGCATGTGGGGAATGAGGGACTATAGGTTGTTAGTTTGAGTGGGTACCTGTGACATAGTCTTTCCTGTTGTCTATGNTGCGTGGACTCTCTCTCCACGTGAATGATATGACAGCGTGTTACACGTTCCAGGAATCCGACTGGGAACCGTGTTGCCGAGTGAACACTTAATCTTGTTTGTTGTCGGAAGGGAAGGATAACTCGTCATTTTTTCAAGTGGCATAAGGCAGGAGACTATTGTTTCCACTTTTTTATTAGTTTCATCCTTATTGAAAAAGTTTGCAAAATTACTATGAGTATTTATTAAATGTTGATTTAGTTTGCAAAATATTTTAAATTATGATTAAATGTTGATTTAGTTTGCAAAATATTTTAAATTATGATTAAATGAGTTTATCATGCTCTTGGACATCTAAACCTATTCTCACAATCCATGTGTTCAAAAACTTCTGATTCACCCTAGTTCAAAGACAAAACTTTCATCAGTAGACTTGACCTTCGCTTCTTTGTAATATGGATGTGATTTCCTTCTCTTGGATTGCTACAGTCCCCGATTATTCCCATCCCACGCTTTCATAATGCATTGTCAAATGGATTTAAGCCACCATTCTCCAAAGAGCGGATTCCTTCTTGGCCTCAATTCAACGAGATCCCATTTTTCCCTTTTGCTTTGTGCCTTTGTGCTCTCAGCCATGAATTGATTAATAAAGACGAAAACAACTTCCCAGAATTGGCTAAGCCTCTAGATCGGCTACCAAAGTATACTCTCAAGGAGTCATCCAATCTTCGTGTGAAACTATCTTTGAATATGAGTTAAGAGCCCCCACTCGATCCACCTTCCTTTTCCCTTTCTTTCGATCTCATTCCTCTCCAATTGAGATCGGACCACCCCGACTTACATTTACAGAGGCTCACTCTAATCACACATAGTTTTAAGCTACAGAGAGAGATGGCTTACCTCTTTCTTGTAGGTTGTCCTAGCTAATCCAGTTAGAATTGATCTCCAAGCTCATGATGTGGAAGCACCTCTTACAAGAGATGAGAGAGCTCTATTTTGCTACTATATATCGTTAGATAATAGTAAATCTATCTATGGAGAATATAAACAAAGACAAACATCTCTATTTTGCTACTATATATCGTTAGATAATAGTAAATCTATCTATGGGAAATATAAACAAAGACAAACATTCATGCAATGATCTGAACAAGATACAATTAAGGGAATATGCCAAGTTTCATATTAATAATGAAAAACATGAAAAAACTTACAACCTTGTGATGTTGTGCTAGAATTCCTCCAAACTTCTCCTTTCCAACCCCTTCGTGCATTACCAAACGATAGTATGATGCTATGAACTACCCTCTTTGTCCTTTCACCTCAGAATGCCCTCATTATATAAGAGATGGAGGCTTAACCAACATGGAGTATTTTGGGAAATGGTTGAGGATTTATCTCCATAAGTTGTGATTTGGTTTATCTCATGGATATTGAGTTTTCCTAAGATAGAGCCACAAGATATGACTCAAATCCTTAACCCAAACTAACCTCATCCTCTCGGAACTAACCCTTAGAATAAGGTGGGCTAGTTGTAACTTCCTCTAACCACTTCAACGCTCCCCCAACACTGAGCATAGGGTGTTGACAACACTCCCTTATAAATGAGAAATGAGTGTTGACAAGAGTTCAATGCTCCCTATACATGAGCAGGGGAGCATTGGCATTCAAACATGGTCAAAATCTCACCTGTAAAGGTAGCATTTTGACCTCCAAATGATATATTTCTCATCAATCATGTCTAGGGAACATGACAAGTACTCCCACATGATGATAAAGTTGTGACATTTAAGTGTGACACTTAGTAGAATGTGATACATAAGTGTGACACTTAGTAGTGTGACAAATCGACCCTTAGTAGAATGTGATACATAAGTGATACATAAGTGCGACACTCAGTAGAATGTGATACATAAGCACAACACTTAGTACTGTGAGAATTTTGTGTGTAAGAATGTGATAAGTAAAATCACCCGCCACATACCATCTCATATATCATAGGAGCAAAACACGACCCTCACTAGATTAGTTACCCTGGAAGAGGTGGATACATCCATAAAGGAAATTCCAGACGAGAAATCACCTGGACTGGATGGTTTCACTACATATTGTTTTCACCACTGTTGGCATATAGTTAGAGAAGAGGTTTGGCAACTCATTGAATATTCCAGGTGCTTAGGTCAAGTGCTTTCGACACTCAATGCTAATTTTCCCTAAGACTGAAACCTACCTTCCCTTTATCATTTCAAAGGAGAAATCATGATAGGTGAAAGGCCGTCAAATTATGGACAATGTCATTCTAGCGCATGAGGTAATTCATTCCCTAAAAACTTCAGGTATGTATGGAATGCTAGTCAAATTGGATCTTTCAAAAGCTTTTGATAGATTACGATGAAAATATATTCGTTCTATCCTCTTGGATTTTGGTTTCAATGCTAACTGGGTTTAATGGATTATGAATCTTGCGTCATCAACCTTCTTCTTTGATCTAGATTTTATGAGCATAATGAAATGAATACATATTATTAAAAGATGTTTAACACAAAATAACAGAGATATAGTAAAACTGATTTTCTATTCAATAAGGAAATAAGTTGAAACTGTAAAATACAACGGAAAACAAACTCGCTGGAATGGTGACGACATATCTCTAAGAAGAGATGTGACGTGTAATATCCCTAGGTTGAACCCAATTGTAATGTAAATGAAAATGTACTTAAGCTCGTGAGTTGTTTGATATCATTTTTGTATGCACCTTTCATGGCATAGTGTGTGCATGTACTGCACAGCAAAATGATGAAGTGTGCACATTCCAGGATACCGCGCGCAACAACTTAAGTGCGCGTGATTTTGAGGTGAGGGAGCCTTTGTGTATATGTTGTGTTTTATAGGTTGGTGATCCAATTTTGTGATTATTAGGCCGAAGAGCCTAGATGTTAAAGGCTAGTGCACCTACGTTTGTATATGTCTCAACATTAATATAAAATGCATCGTTGCGTGCAGATCGACCACGATAAAAGAGTATGGGGGACTAAACTCCACTAGTTAGGGAAAGGGTGGGGGCTAAAAGTTAAGGAAAAGGGGCAAAGACAGGGAGCTTAAGCCAAAAAGGAATATTATATTAATATTTCTTAAAGTATAAAGTATGGAGAATTATTTTATCCTAAGTTTTAAAGATGGGGACAAGTGGGCCAAAGTAGCTCCCAACATGACAAGTGTCAAGTTGGGGACATGCATACATATTGTTTGGACTTAGTTCATTTCCCATCATCCTTTCCATCGTTCCTCCAGTCATTCAATCATCCAGTCAATCATTCATGAGCATTCACACACTCATTGAGCTATCTTTCATACCTTCATGTCACTGTACCTGACCCTGTATCCATAGCCATACTTGTTTGTGTAGTTGGTTAGCTTGGGAGCTGGACTGAAGAAGTGGGTTGTCAGGCCCGTGGGATATTGTAGAGGTGGGTTGTCAGGCCCGTGAGAAATTCCTCTTTGGGTGAGAGAATTGTTGGGAATTGATTTCGTTAAGGTGCTAAACTGCAACGACAGGGCTCTAACACTTCATGTCTGGTCTGTTGCTAAAGTCCAAAAAGGAAGTGGGGCAGTCGAAGGACTGTTGAGCAGAGAAGGGGCACACTTCCTGGGGTGGGACATGCATGTGGGGAATGAGGGACTATAGGTTGTTAGTTTGAGTGGGTACCTATGACATAGTCTTTCCTGTTGTCTATGAGTCATTAGCCTAGTTAGGAATCCCTTTACCCGGGTGGAGTTTAGTCCCAGCATGGGGGTGACCCACTGCTGAGAGTGATGAGTAGTGTGGTCTAAGGCTAGGAGGTTTGTGGAAGGTCTGCATGTAGTTGGTGATATTCTTACCAAGATAAGTGTCAACTGTGTGATAAATTTACATAATGCATTATTATTTACATCTTTATTTTTGTGGGTTTATCCTATGTGTGGTTATAATTGTCTTTATAGTTATGGGTATTTTCTGTATATGTTGCATGTATGTGTTTACTGTTATTTTAGTATGAACCCATGCAATTACATAATGCATTTGTCTATTTACGTTTTATATATAAAGTTCTGCAATAGTTCTGTGTGTATATGTTTTAATTGCATGTAGTTCGAAAAATTTATGTGGCATAGCTCAATTGGATGTTGGGTATGTTACATTATGTTCCATAGAGAGAAAAAAAATGTTCTCTGGAGTAGCATGGCCCGACATGGGTGGTCGGGGATGTTACAATATGGTATCAGAGCTTCAGTTTTCAACACTGAGCCTGGATGTGCCGAGCAAGTTGAGTTGAAGAGAAATTTCACAGAGGATTGATTTCGAAGTGGCCAAATTTCAAGTTACAGAGCGTCCATGGTAAAATTTAGAATCAACGATGCGGAATTGGGAAAAGCCTCAATTTATGTTGTTAAATTCATGAGAAAATTGAGAAATTTGACCAAGTGGTGAGATATTCCTGATTTAATATATGTTGTAGAAAAATTCGGACCTAGAATGAGTCGAATTTGAAGTTACAGTGAAGCCATGACAGATGGAGCGAATTTAGTAATTAAAATTCTCAATTCGTAAATTGAATTTGGGAAAAAAATCGTGAATTGAGTTTGGGAAAAATTGTTCACCATTTTTTTGTGAATTGAGTTTGGGAAAAATTGTTCACCATTTTTCCATTGTCTCTCTGCGGACTGAATTTGAATCTCTAATTTTTGTTTATGTTTCTCCAAATATGGTTGTTCTGGTCTTTAATTCTTGTTTATGTTTCTCCAATCCGGATCCAAAGGGAAACTAGAAAAAAGGAAATTGGAATGAAACGCGTGAGATCCAAGGCAATGGGGATGGAATAAAGTGAAACGCTCAAGGGGGGAAGTGAAAATAGATGAATATAGGGTCCAAAGAAAACATATATAAATAGTGTTGTTCGTCAATGCATTAATGGATGGCCCATTCGACAGTCAAAGAAAAGGAGTGTAGGTGCATTGAGTCTCTAGCCACGTGAATGATATGACATCGTGTTACACGTTCCAGGAATCCGACTGGGAACCGTGTTGCCGAGTGAACACGTCATCATCTTACTCGTCATTTTTTCCAATTGATAATCTTTGCTCCATAAGGCACGAGGCATGAGACTATTATTTCCGTTCTTCATTGTTATTTTAAAAATTTCAAAATTTACCATGTGTATTGAATGTTGATTTAGATTTTTAAATATTTTTTGCATTATTAAAAATAAATAAATAAATGTTATTTAAAAAAAATTAAATTAAATTTAAATTTTTCAATGGAATTAAAATCCTATTTATCATTTAAAAACAAAAATAAGTATAGTTTAATATTATGTTCTCACGTATCATATTATGATAGAACAGATTAACACTCTTAATTTACAAGTCCAACGATGAATTGGCAAGTTGTGTTGATTGAAATAGAAAACATGAAGAAGAGTGTTTGAGGAACAATTGTAAACATTCAAACTACATTTTGATATCTTTCATTAATATTTTTGGCGATTTATTACATTTATATTCATGAGTGGATTTTTTCCATTGATCTTAATAATATATGTGTGTAGCACAAGCAAGTTTAATGAGTGGATTTCCAAAATTTGAGCCGCATGTATACATGGAAAGAAAAGGGATCACTGTGTCAGGATTTCCAGTATTGGAACCAAAATAGTGGATAACAAGTTTATACAACACACAGATAATGAATTTACTGGAGATCCCACATTTCAGAGGTGACAAGGACTCGAACAATTGTGTCAAACAATTGTTGAAATTAGTACATGGGGCAATTTTGTGGCTGGATAGGCCAGTCTCGATCGATGTGGATCTAATTGAAGATTATCCAAAAAATTAAAATTACACCCTAGGGAGATTTGATGTGCTCTATTATATTAGATAACATTATATTTTAAAAAATTAAAATTGGCTAGCACATTACAACAAAATAAATAAATAAAAGTTATGTAAAGTTATAAAATAACAAAAACAAATTAAATAAAAAAATAACTACCTATGTACATTGAACATCTAAAATATTTAACCAGCCTAGATTCATCTTAAACCCAAATTTATCAAGCTCTGAGACATATCACATTTCTTAAGGTGTAGTTTTTTTATCATTTAATAGAAATGAATTAATACTTGACATGGAATGAAATGATAAAACAAATTACACCTTAAGAAATTTGATCCCTCTCAGTGCTTCATAGATACGGGTTTAAGATGGATCTAAGTTGGTTTTATACATTACCGTTATACCTATGTTGAACACAAATCTATTTCTCACTTATCTCTAAAACTCTTCCTTAATTAAGAAATGCATACCATATCTGCCATATTTTCCAAAATTATCAATAATCTCTTCCTCGTTTTCCATTCAATCTTCTCTTATGGTGTTTCTCTTCACCCTTCATCACAGGAGGAATCTCTTTGTTTGGCCACAAAACTACAACTTGATCTAGGCTTTCCTCACCATGGAATTCAACCTTGAACTTTTTGCTCCTTCCTTTTGTACCTACAAACATTGATAGTTGATGTCCAAATAAAAAGAAATATTAAACTAGGGTAGATCCATCTTAAACCCGGATCTATCAAGCTAATCAAATTTCTTAAGGTGTAATTTTTGTTCTCATTTAATATAAAGGAATTAATACTTGACATTGAATGAAATGATAAAAAAAAATTACACCTTAAGAAATTTGATCTCTCTCGGTGCTTCATAGATCCGGGTTTAAGATGGATCTACATTGGTTTTATACATTACCATTATACCTATGTTGTACACAAATTTATTTCTCACTTATCTCTAAAACTCTCCCTTAATTGAGAAATCCATACCATATCTGTCATCTTTTCCAAAATTATCCATAATCTCTTCCCTATTTTCCATTCACTCTTCTCTTATGGTGTTTCTCTTCACCCTTCATCACAGGTGGATTCTCTTTGTTTGGCCACAAAACTACAACTTGATCTTGGCTTTCCTCACCATGGAATTAAACCTTGAACTTTTTGCTCCTTCCTTTTGTACCTACAAACATTGAAAGTTGATGTCCAAATAAAAAGAAAAGGATACACGGGTTTCCAACCATTGTCCACATCATTTCTCTAGGAAATATTTTCACCTACATGGTCCATCAACATGTTAGGCTCCCCTAACTCATACTTTGTCTCAAAAACCCTTAGATAAATAAACCCTGTCTTCTTTAGTCAAAGAGTCATCTTATTTAATTAGTGTAGGGAGATTCCTTAGCACCCGTCTACCTACCGATATGGCTTATTTAACAACTTATATTGCATATTCTTTGTGCATGAGATGTGATATAAGCTGTGATAAAAAAACTAATAATTTGAACCATTATCTATAACATCCATATTTAGAACTAACAATTAAGGACACATTTGTTCATACATCCATTTTGATAAAAAAAAACTAATAATAAAAACCACCTCTCATTCATACATGTCTATTTTGTTAGTTCATTAATTGGCTATTGGTCTATAATCTCCTCCATTTTGATAGAAAACTAATAATTAAAAACACATATCATTCAAACATCTATTTTGTTAATTCATTCATTTGCTAATGATCTATAATCTTTATATTACAACATTATTGTTGCAGTGGATAAATGTATTATTAATAAGTAGTAAAACCTATATAGCTAAAGAAAAATTTAGAAATAAAACTTTAGTAATAAGGGGTTTTTAGAAATAAAATTTTGTAGTAGGTGTATTTTATTTTAGTAATAAGGTGTTTTTCTTTTGTAGTGGATGTATTTTCTAGTTTATTTTTTATATATGGTGTGAATTCTAATATATAAGTTACAAAAAAGAAATAATTATTCCTAAATAAATTTAGTTCCATAATATTATGAAATATTCATCAATATGTAAGCTGAAAACATTTTTAAATATCATAAGCGCACGAGACTTCATATCACTTTCTTTTAATGTAAACCAACACCAATACCCTTTCAAAATACTATCTAATCATTTCTCAAGTACACATGGCATTCTCATCTTGTTGCAAAGATTTAGTATATATAGAATATATAGTAATGTTGGAAAATTTTAATATATGAATAAATGTTTTAATATTTCATAGTCAAATCTCAGTAGGACAAAGTGGATTTACATAGTTCATCAATGATGTTATTATTCATATGTAGAATAAACAGTTCATCAGGGGACATTAGGCAAACCTAATGGGTAGTGCAAGAAACTCTTAGACACTCCTTTTCTAAATACAACTAGTATTTTGGCATTAGACCTTATGTATATTGTTTCTTGAAAATTTCCTTTAATCAATGGCTTGCATATAATCACACCTAAAACCAAACCTTTGTCCAAACTCCAAAGAATATTTAAAGAGGTTGCTTGCGATGTATATCCTACCTTTCTTGCAAACACCATTAATAATAGAATTGTAATTAGCAATGTCAAGCACAACACTAGTTATATGTGATTCTCCCTAAAGCCAAAATATTCTCTATCTTGTGGCATTTACACCCTCTACTTTCTTCTCGAGGATTAGAATGGAGCTTTGAAAAGTTCCACTTTCAATATTTTAGAAAAAGACTTTAATTTTTCATGTGCATGTTATACACCTCACCAAGTTATCTGTTCCATAATTTTAGAATGATATATTCTCTTTTACAACCTTAAGAGGCCTTGCTTTAACTCTTTAAAAAGGGAATGTATTGTCACTCATATAGGAAGTTTGAGAATATTCTTTGAATAAATTTCTAGATGCATGAATGGTTACTAATAAATTAATAAAGAGAATGCATGATAATAATTATGGAGATACATTGTAATCATTTATTGTAGAGGACAATGTTTAGAGTGTAGGAGGTACATGATAGTTTGGGATAAATAATTTAAATAATTGATACTTTATACAATGTCACTTTCAAGGTTATGTCATATTGGTCAACATTTTTATTTGGTATATGTTTTTTACACAAATCATAGTATTTAATACATGTAATATGTAATACATATTACATGTAATATGTGTAGGAGGTACATGATAGTTTGGGATAAATAATTTAAATAATTGATACTTTATACAATGTCACTTTCAAGGTTATGTCATATTGGTCAACATTTTTATTTGGTATATGTTTTTTACACAAATCATAGTTTCATATAATATATTGACCTTAACAACTAATAAATGTTTAAAATATTACACTAAATCCCAATTTCAATACAAATAACATGGTACAATAATGATATAAACAAATTTAAAATATTATGCATTAGATCCTAGTTTCAATAGAAATGACATGGTACAATAATGATTTCTTGCAAGTTCTATAAGTAATGTAGAAAAGTTCTAATCACAAAGAGTACTTGAAGTTAGCGTCCGAAGAAACATAGATGAAGTTAGCGTCCGAAGACTAATGAAAATAGATGAAGTGAGCGTCCGAAGAAACATATATAAATAGTGTTGTTCGTCAATGCATGAATAGATGGCCTATTCAATAGTCAAAGAGAAGTCTTGCAGGTGCGAGTATTCTCTAGCCACGTGACTGATATCACAATGTGCTACACGTTCCTGACTGGGCACAGCGTTTTCCAGTAAATAAGTCTTCTCTTTGGATGGGAAGGAAAACTTAATATTATGTTGTTTTGTCCCATGTCACATTTGGATATAATTTATATCAGCACCTTTCAAGTAACGCATTTTTCTTAATTTACAAATCCAACGATGAGTTGCTTGTATTTCCTTTTAATTTGACATTTAATTTATAAAGATTTTAAGGGGTGCACGTTTTTTAACTTTGTAACATGAAGAAGATTATTTGATGAACAATTTGTAAACACTCAAATCACATTTGATATTTTGTATTAACACATAGTAACTATTTATTATATTTATTGAGTAGATTTTTTCCATTGATTTTGATAACAAATCAAACATTCACCTTTAATTTTAATTTTATGTTTATTTACGTAAAAAAATTATTACTATCATTCTTATTCTTATCATTACAATCAAAGCCATGTTTTCACATAGAATAGCTATGTACTATGTACTCTAGGAGATTTGATTTGATCTATTATGTTATATAACATTATATTTAAAAAAAATAAAGTTGGCTCAATAAATGGTACATTACAACAAAATAAATAAATAAATAAAAGTTATGTTAAGTTACATGATAATAAAAACAAATTAAATAAAAAATAACCACTTATGTATATGACAACATCTAAAATATTTAACGAGTGTAGAACTATCTTAAACTTGATTTATCAAAGTCTGAGACAGATCACATTTCTTAAGGTGTAGTTTTTTTTATCATTTAATAGAAAGGAATTAATACTTGACATGGAATGAAATGATAAAACAAATTACACCTTAAGAAATTTGATCCCTTTCAGTGCTTCATAGATACGGGTTTAAGATGTATCTAAGCTGATTTTATACATTACCATTATACCTATGTTGTACACAAATCTATTTCTCACTTATCTCTAAAACTATTCCTTAATTAAGAAATGCATACCATATCTGCCATATTTTCCAAAATTATCAATAATCTCTTCTCAATTTTCCATTCACTCTTCTCTTATGGTGTTTCTCTTCACCCTTCATCACAGGTCGATTCTCTTTATTTGGCCACAAAACTACAACTTGATTTGGGCTTTCCTCACCATTGAATTCAACCTTGAAATTTTTGCTATTTCTTTTTGTACCTACAAACATTGAAAGTTGATGTCCAAATAAAAAGAAATATTAAACTAGGGTAGATCCATCTTAAACCCGGATCTATCAAGCTAATCAAATTTCTTAAGGTGTAATTTTTGTTCTCATTTAATATAAAGGAATTAATACTTGACATTGAATGAAATGATAAAACAAATTACACCTTAAGAAATTTGATCTCTCTCGATACTTCATAGATCCAGGTTTAAGATGGATCTACACTGGTTTTATACATTACCATTATACCTATGTTTTACACAAATTTATTTCTCACTTATCTCTAAAACTCTCCCTTAATTGAGAAATGCATACCATATATGTCATCTTTTCCAAAATTATTCATAATCTCTTCCCAATTTTCCATTCACTCTTCTCTTATGGTGTTTCTCTTCAGTCTTCATCATAGGTGGATTCTCTTTGTTTGGCCACAAAACTACAACTTGATCTGGGATTTCCTCACCATGGAATTAAACCTTGAACTTTTTGCTCCTTCCTTTTGTACCTACAAACACTGAAAGTTGATGTCCAAATAAAAAGAAAAGGATACATGGGTTGCCAACCATTGTCCACATCATTTCTCTAGGAAATATTGTCACCTACATATTCCATCAACATGTTAGGTTCCCCTAACTCATAACTTTGTCCCAACAACCCTTAGATAAATAAACCTTGTCCTCTTTAATCAAAGAGTCATCTTATTTAATTAGTGTTGGGGGACACCTTAGCACCCCCTTACCAACCAATATGGCTTATTTAACAACTTATATTGCACATTCTTTGTGTATAAGATGTGATATAAGTTGTGATAGAAAACTAATAATTCGAACCATTATCTATAACATCCATATTTAAAACTAACAATTAAGGACACATTTGTTCATACATCCATTTTGATATAAAGCTAATAATAAAAACCACATCTCATTCATATATGTCTATTTTGTTAGTTCATTAATTGGCTACCGGTCTATAATCTCCTCCATTTTGGTAGAAAACTAATAATTAAAAACACATAGCATTCATACATCTATTTTGTTAATTCATTCATTTGCTAATGGTCTATAATCTCTATATTACAACATTAATGTTGCAGTGGATAAACGTATAAATAATAAGTAGTAAAACCTAGATAGCCAAAGGAAAACTTTAGTAATAAGGGGTTTTTAGAAATAAAATTTTGTAGTAGGTGTATTCTTTTTAGTAATAAGGTGTTTTTCTTTTGTAATGGATGCATTTTCTAGCTTATTTTTTTATATTGTGTGAATTCTAATCTATAGGCTATAAAAAAGAAACAATTATTCCTAAACAAATTTAGTTCCATAATACCATGAAAAATTCATCAATACATAAGCTGAAAACACTTCTAAATACCATAGGTGCACTAGACTTCATATCACTTTATTTTAATGTGAACCAACGCCAATACCCTTTCAGCCCTGAAACAATCAATTCGCTATAGTTCACAAGACTATCTAATAATTTCTCAAGTACACATGGAATTCTCATCTTGTTGCCAAGATTTAGTATATATAGAATATATAGTAGTGTTGGAAATTTTTAATATATGATTAAATGTTTTAATATTTCATAGTCAAATATTAGTAGAACAAAGAGGATTTACATAGTTCATCAAGGATGTTATTAAGGATGTTATTATTCATATGTAGAATACACAATTCATCAAGGGACATTAGGAAAAACTAATGGGTAGTGAAAGAAACTCTCAGACACTCCTTTTTCTAAATGCAACTAGTATTTTGGCATTAGATCTCATGTATATTGTTTCTTGAAAATTTCCTTTAATCAATGGCTTTCATATAATTACACCTAGAACCAAACCTTTATCCAAACTCGAAAGTATCTTTAAAGAGGTTGCTTGCAATCTATATCCTACCTTTCTTGCAAACATCATTGATAATAGAATTGTAATTAGTGATGTCAAGCACAACATTAGTTACATATGATTCCCCCTAGAATGCCAAAATATTCTCTATCTTGTGGCATTTACACCCTCTACTTGCTCCCTAAGGGTTAGAATGGAGCTTTGAAATGTTCCACTTTCAATATTTTAGAAGAAGAATTTAATTTTTCATGTGCATGTTATACACCTCACCAAGTTATTTGTTCCATAATTTTAGAATCATATATTCTCTTTTACAACCATAGGAGGCCTTGCTTTAACTCTTCAAAGGGAATGTATTGTCATCATATAGGAAGTTTGGGAATATTCTTTGAATAAATTTCTAGATGCATGATTGGCTACTAATAAATTAATAAAGAGAATGCATGATAATGATAATGATTATGGAGATACATTGTAATCATTTATTGTAGAGGACCATGTTTAGAGTGTAGGAGGCACATGATAGTTTTATTATGGAGATACATTGTAATCATTTATGGTAGAGGATAATGTTTAGAGTGTAGGAGGCACATGATAGTTTGGGATAAATAATTGATACTTTAAACAATGACATTTTCAAGGTTGTGTCATATTGGTCAACATTTTCATTTGGTATATGTTTTTGCATATAAATCATAGTCTCATATAATATATTGATCCTAACAACTAATATATTTATTCTACTACAATTGAATGAGTCCTATATAAACACTAAATAAACATGTTCAAAATATTGCACTAAATCCCAATTTCAATACAAATGACATGGTACAATAATGATATAAAAAAATTTAAAATATTATGCATTAGATCCTAGTTTCAATAGAAATGACATGGTACGATAATGATTTCTTGCAAGTTCTACAAGTAATGTACAAAAATTCTAATTACACAGATTACTTGATATACCTTCTAGCATTTATTAAATGTGAGCCCCCCCAAACATTGTATGCCATGATTTGATTGTACCATGATTTAAAGTATAAATTAAGAGATATATGTGAGATCAAAAATATGTTTGAGATCTCCATTTCTAACTCAAAATCATTGCATATAAGTATATTCAAAATTGAAACCAACATATTATCTATGTAAGACATGTATGTACTATCTAGTTTTTGATGGATGATCGTAAAATCCAGATCATGTTATCCCATCCCTTAAGTGGTTCGAAGGACATATGGGGACCTGAATATTTTACAATTTTGACAACCAATTAAAATTTACTTTTATGTGCAAACTTGTTTAAAAAGTAGTGCAATAATTCATAAAAAATCACCTTATTCAAACAAAACAAAAAAGTAAACTAAACAAAATGGAATCTTACATATCCATATAAATGTACTTTCAATGCAAATGTTTTTTTGTAATGTTGTTTACAAACATTGTAATGGTATTCCATCTTCAGTTATTCGTTCATGATCAGATTTTGTCATTTTCCATTTTCCAACTTTCGATTTTTTCTTTGATTGAACCTCTATTAACATTATGCATGTTGCACATACCAAATGACTATATTGATAGCTTATGACATCTGACTGATAGTCTTGAAAGTGAACATGACTTTCAGTTTCACGGGTTTCTTGAAAAATATAGTCTTTCAGTATGATGGATCCTCTTTCATATATAAAATCATTATCATTATAATCCTCCAATAACTTCATCTTTCTTTATGCACACCTCATCAAATAATATTTAACATTCTCATCATTGTCTACAAGTGCAACCACAACAAATATGTCTTCTGCAAACAAGGCCCCATATGCCAACAAAAAATTCTTTAGATCAACATGCACGGCTATGTGTTGGAAGATTGGTTGTTGTCATTGATGTCAACCCTAGTCATGGGTTTTGGACCGCAAGATTGATGAAGGTATTTGGATATGAAGGAAAATTAACATGCAGACACAATACCCATGGATGGATAGTATACATCATGTTGTTTCCAGTGGTATGTGGCACGTCACGAGGATCCTCATGGTTGAGGAGAAATGAATTTTTGAAGATGACAAAGTGAATTGAAGAAGGAAGTACATGTAGGCCCTGAAGATAATTAAAGAAGAATTACAAAATAAGAAAGTGTTAGGTCAGCCCTAATGTTAAAAGGAAGTGACATAAATGGTATAAATAAACATCATTATACATTCATTTGATACAAGTCGAATTTCAGAGGAAATAAGAAGAAAAGAAGGCCGGATTTCAAGGGAGGATGAAGTCTTTTGGTGATGTGTTCTAAGGTATGTCATTTTCAGGTCATCTTACCATTTTTTCTATAACTATTTTTCTAGAACGATTCAGATGGTGAAATCGCTATGGTATTGAGAAGACATATCAAGGTACCTCTGGTAAAAATTTCATCTCTTGATTCTCTATAATTATGGAGATACACTCTGTGGAAGATAGGGTTTGTGACCAATCCTGAATCTAGTCAATAAACAGGTGTTCCAGGTAAAACAATCATAAATTAATCATAGAGAATCCAAATGAAGTGGGACAAATTTCATTGGAAATTGTATGGAATCTAGTTTCTTGTGTGCGAGTTTTAGAATCGGATGTTAATTATTGAGTGCAAGGAATTATGTGCAAGTTCACTCTCCTGAATAGACCAGAATTGAATAAAGTCTACCATTCTTTCTATAACCTCTTTTTAGGGAGGATTCAAGGAGTGAAAATTGGAGGAGTTTCAGAGAATAC
>JZKD02S1672677.1:1225967-1239140 GCA_000966675.3 Picea glauca | reverse complement strand
TGCACACATCCCTTGAAATATTATGTTCATGGCTTAGAAATGCTTGGCACCATTGAACAACTTGATCAGTAGATACAAATCGATCGGTAGAATGGTTCATCTGATACCTTCGAAGTGCTAGTTTTACACATGCCGCTACACTGTCATGCTCTCCTTTCCCACCACCAATCTCGAAGAAATTCCAACACCGTTTAATGTTTGACTTCTTATGGAGATGACACAACCAATAGAATGATCATGAAGATTTGGATTGACCTGCACATCCATCTATCCATATCCAATGTTGATTGTATTCGAACCCATGTGCTTTCAGAAATCATATTGTAGACCAAAACAATGTTGTACATATTGAGTATCATGTATACGATCATCATTTGTATAAAAGTGATATTATTTAATGGCATGTCAATTCTCATTGGTGTTTTCTATGTTATCAACAATTTGTTGATCATTTCTATGTAGAACATGGATAAGTATAGAGACTTGATCGAAATGATAATTATGTATTTATGTTTGTGAAACGAATGTATAATTCTCTGCAAAATCAACCATTGAAAAAATTGTCCCGGGTGGAAAAACTTCACGGGATTGTTTGAATTATAGGTCTTTCCATCGAGCTCTATTTGAATGCTTGGTGTATTTATAAATTTTGTTTTCAAACTTCTTCAAATATCTATCACAGAGATATTATCCTCTTGCAAATCAATCCTTTTGGAAAAAATATTTGAAGAATTTGGAGCAGTAATATTGATATATTCATATCTCTTCCAATTCACTGTTATATTGGACAAGGATTGATCATTAATATCAATATGATACTTGGAGTGAAATAACGCTATATTTCCATAGTCATCGCATTTATTTCCACCAACACATTTTTTTTTGGTAAAATAATTCAACACCTTCTTTTTCACATAGAATTTGGGATATAAAGGTACGGATTGTGGAAGGAGGAGGTGAACTTTCCCCAAACGTTTTACCAAAATCAAGAAAAGTGTCATAATATTACATGAATTCCACATGATAACGATAATAAGTGTCACAAACAATGATAGGTTTAACATACCAAGGTTTTTGTTGCAAAAATGTATTGATGTAAATTTTAACTTGACTGTATTTTTTTTTAAACTTATTGAACAATTCTATTTGTGTCATTTCCAAAATATGTTTTGGATGTTGTAACACCCCCTTTCCTAAACCTCTAATTATGTGTAATTAATCATGATTTATGATTTCCATGTAATGGAATACAAACATTGTAATTATATTATTGTTGATTAACAATGCTAATCAGTTGATTGTGGGGTGAAGCCTTGAAAGTACAAGCCATGATACCATGAGATGGATTTGTGAGGAGGGGTAAGAAAGGGGATTCATTTGTAAAATATTTCAATCCACATTGATAAATAATGTGAAGTAAATGGTCATATTTCCTTTAACTTGCAGTTGAACCCAAACGGTTAATGGGAAGGGGTTGGTAGTTGAACAACCCACCACCCTTAATGAATGTAGGTATGGGAAATATGGCTAGGAAACATAGGCTTCCATCCAAAGGTACAATAGAGTACCAAGTCTACAGCTAGATTGACCCTCAGGTTCCTTCTGATAGAAGAAAATAAGGGATAGGTTGAGAACCTTCCGAAAGGGATTAAGTGCATGGGACACATGAGGAAGGGAAGGAGAATAAGACTCAAAAAAGAGAGGGGGAAGGGAGAGACACAACATGTAGAGACCCGAGGAAAGAATACATTACAATTGAACACACGAGGGAGTGCAGAAGAATCCCCTGGTGGTATCATGGCTTGGAACGAGGGTGGTCTGCAACTGAAGTGACTAAGAATGCATATCCTATGGTTGGGTGGAAAGGTGAAAACCCATAGTTTGTTGGCTAGTGGTAACCTTTAACCAGATAAGTATCTCATATTCCTATGGTAAGGTTGACTGTAATGGTATTTATGAATGTGTATGCTTCTGTGATAAATATATTGAATTCTCATTACAAGTATGTGTATTTGAGTAATGATAGAACAACATAAATAGTTGTTCTCTACGAATATTGTCTTGAATGAATAAATATGTATGTATAATATGAAAGGAATACATGTGCTCATGTTCTAGATTGTGTAGACTATTCAATGTTGATTTTTCAATAAGCAAGGTTAAGCATGAAGTATCCTGGGAAACCCTGGGAAACCCTTCTCAACAAGGGAATAAAACCCAACCAAAATTGTTTTCTATATTCTTCAAGAGAAATACCTTCACCACCAATAAAACCTAACACACAAGAGGGTTCTCAAACCCTAGAAGACTCACGCCCAAGAGAGGTGTGCATTTTTCCTAAGAAGGTGTACTTGCTGAAATTTCCAAACTCACATGAAATATATGATTCCACAATGGGGAATCTACCTTTAATTATATTAGACTTGACCTATCAACAAAAGTTTCTATTGGCACAATAGGGTTGACCTCACTAGCTCACAATATAATTAATACTAACTAGATTAATTATCATTTACATTAATTATTAATCACATTAAGGTGGGGCCGACCTGTACCCTTTACATTACAATTAGGTTACATGCAGGTGTGACTCTTGAAAAATATAGCAATGGATCTCATACACCCACTAGTGATCAGCCACTAGGGGCACATCCTATGGGGATATCCATATATCTGGATGAATGCATTACACAAAAGAACCACTTCTTCACTAGTGCTCAACCACTAGGATCACATTCACCTGTGCTCATCCACATGCACATTCACTCAATAGATATTCTTTCCCACTGCATTACACAGGAGATTCATATAGAGTTTCTCATCAACTCTTCTGCTTAGAGGAGGATAGTACATCATCTTCATTTTTGTTCTCACGACGATGCACCCAACACTTTGGGATTTCACATGTTCACCTTGTGATCAACCACATTCATGTCCAACTCTACAGATCTCCTTTTCCCTGCGTTACATGAGAGAATCATCTAGATTTCTTCTCAACTCTCTATAAGGAGGATGCCATCTATACATTCTAGCTTTGTCTCATATAGGAACCACACACCCTTCTCAATGGATTTCTCTCAGGTTTGTAAGCTGGAGAATGTCTCACGTAGTTGCAATCATCAACACTCCCTCTCAGCTAGGGAGGCATTTTCCACCAGGCCAAGTCTCTCACGGAAATACTCAAAAATTTTCTTGGCAAGTGGTTTGGTGAAGATATCTACAATTTGTTCATGAGTAGGAAGATACTGCACATGTATTGTATTCCTCTGCACCATGTCTCTAATATAGTGATACTTTATCTTGATGTGTTTCGATCTGTCATGAAACACATGGTTCTTGGAGATCTTTACACAGCTCTGGTTATCACAATGAATAGTAGTAGGATCCATCTCATGATCTAACAAGTTAGTCATAAGTTTGCAAAGCCACACTGCTTCACGGACTTCTACATTCAATGCAATGTACTCTGCCTCTATGGTTCTCAATGTTATAGAGCTTTGTTTTCTTCTACACCAGAAAACCATGGTAGACCCTACAGTGAAGCAACAACATGAGGTTATTTTTTTGTCCACTGTGCTTCCTACCCAATCTGCATCCACATATCCTTGCAGGCTTAAGTCTACACTCAAGGCATATCTTAGGCCATAACCAATGATGCCATGTAAGTATCTCAATACATGTTTTGTAGCTATCTAATGTGTCTGTATCGGTTGGTTCATAAACTGGCTAAGCACATTCACTGCATAGAAAATGTTCAGTATGGTTTTAACCAGATACATCATTGATCTAATCAATTGTTAGTATGAGTGTGGATCTACTTCTTCTGAATCAGTATCAATCATCTTCTTCAAATCCATTATCATTAGAGAGTGCATGGATTTTCATTTTGTCATGCCAAAATTTTTCAGTATCTCCACAGTATATTTTCCTTGAATCGGAAAAATCTCATGTGTCCTCTGCCATACTTCTAGTCCTAAGAAGTAGTCCATCAAGCCCAAGTCCTTCATCTCAAATTTAGCAGTCAATTTTCATTTTCACTCAGAAATGAGTCTCTCTGAACTAGTGAGGAAATGATCATCCACATATAGGACCAAAATTAGACACTCATTGCCATCAATGTGATAATATACGTTTGGATCCGCAACACTTTTTTTGAAGCCCAAACTCATTAGAAATCCATCCATTTTCTTGTACCAAGCATGTGGTGCTTGTTTTAGACCATATAGGGATTTATTTAACCTGAATACATGATATATTCGTTCTGTACAATGAATCCTTCTGGTTGCTCGATATAAATTTCTTCCTCAATTTCACCATTGAGAAAGGTTGTCTTTAAATCCATCTGATGTAGCTTCCAACCCATGGAATCATCTAGTCAATGATAGATCGGATGGAGGTGTATCAGGCTACTGGTGCAAAAGTATCGTCATAGTCCACTCCCTCTATTTGTGAAAACCCTCTGGCCACAAATATTTATTTATATTTTTTGATTCTTCCATCAACAACATGTTTGATTTTATAAATCCATTTGGAAGTCACTACAGATTTTACCTCTGGTCTTGGAACAACATCCCATACATCATTTTTTAATATAGATTAGTATTCTTCAGTCATGGAATCTTGCCATACTTTTGCACCTGAAGCATCTCCATGACAAGATGGCTCTGAGTCAATAATGTGGGTCATGGCTGAAAGGTAGCTTGAGAATCTCTTTGGTCTCTTGCTCTCTCTGGTTGTTCCTTGTGGGGATTTATGAACTTCTGATTCTTGTAGTGTTTGTCGGGCCCAAGCATGCCTTTTATGTCCAATTGTAATATCTTTGGGTATGTTGCTTGGAGAAACTGAATTGGCTGGAACAACTGGATCAACTGGAGCTATTGGATCATATGGAATAATATATGTCTCCCTCTGAACTATTTAAGGGGGAGAAGGCATTTTCTCACTATCAATTTCCATATGAGCTTCTATGGATTTATGGAAGGCTACTTCTTCTTCAAAAGTAACACCTCTTCTTACTTTGATTTGTCTCTGACTAGGAATGTAGATTCTATATTCTTTTGAGGATTCACTGTATCCAACAAATGTTCCCTTCCTTCCTGAAGGTTCTAGCTTGGATCTCTTTTCTTTAGGTACATGAATATATATTGAAAATCCAAATATTCTGAAGTGTCCAATCTCAGGATTCACTCCGGTGAAGGCTTCTTCTGGAGTAATTTTCTTTAAGATTTTATGAAGACTTCTATTTTGAACATTTACTACTTTCATACATGCTTCTTCCCATAGATTCATAGGTAGAATTTGATCATGTATCATTTCTTTTGTTTCCTCAATGATAGTTCTGTTTTTCTTTTCAACAACCCCATTTTTTTGAGGGTTGTAAGAAACTGTGAACTCCCTCTTGATTCATGCTTCAATATAAAAACTACTGAATTCTTTTCAGGTGTATTCTCCTCCATTATTTGATCTTAATATTTTGATTTTTCTTCCGGTCTGGTTCTCAATCTGAGCTTTGAATTCTTGAAAATTTTCAAGGACTCCATCCTTGTTCTTTAGAAAGTAAATCCAATTTTTCCAGGAGTGATCATCTATGAAGAGTAAATAAAATAAGTACCCATTAAGAGATGCAATAGTCATTGGCCCACACACATCTAAATGTATCAAGTCCAATATTTCCTTGGATATATTGTCACTACTTGAGAAGTATCCTTTGACATTTTTTCCAAGGAAACAACCTTTGCAAAAACCTTTATGTTGAATCTGCATTCCTGGTAGACCTGTTACCATTTTCCCTAGAGATGAGAGAGCTCTATAATGAATGTGAGCAAGTCTTATATGCCATAGCTCACTCCAATTGATAGTGTCATGTAATAGGGCCTGGACTGGTTTGATGGTTAATTTGTACAAACTGTTTTCTAGGATGCCAATTTCCTTGGAATAATTTATATGAGAGTCTTTGTGCCATGCAAGGACTCTTCCTTATGAGAATGTGATTTTGTAGCCCTTGTCTTCCAAGGAAGAAATAGAGATAAGGTTCCTCTTCATTCTGGGTACATACAATACTTCTTCTAATTTAATTTGCATATCTGAGTATTGTTGGAAGGTAGAAGTTCCAAGTCCTCTCACATTATATCTGGAATCATCTCCAAGAACAACATGTAGATGTGTCTCTTTCTCAATGAAATGTGTTAGGTGATTTATAAGACCGGTCATGTTCCTAGAGGAACCACTATCAATTAACCAAGTATTATCATTGGTAGGGACCATACCTGAGAGTTCTATGATGTTGATGTCTTCATTTATTTGAGGTTTTGTCTTCCTAGAACTAAGTTTTCTTGAGTCATCAAGATTGCTTACCATCATGATTTTTCTCATTTTGGATTCTTCACAAACCCTTTTCAACTAGGCTAGAAAAACTAACGGCTAGGCTAGAATAGACTAGAACATTTAGATTTTGTTAGATTTATGATTTCCAACAATAAGACTTGAACATTATGATAGCCCTGGTAGGATGAAGATCTTCTTCAAAGAGTTGCGGAAACACAATTCTAAAATTTTCTGCAGAATTTAGAGAAACCCTAGGGACAAAAAGTCAAAATTCTCGGAATTGGAATTTTAGAGTTGTTGGAGGTGCATTGAAGGAGGTCGTACACACCTATGTCATTTGTATCCCCAACGTCCAAGTTTAAGTGCTTAAACACCTTCAGAAGAGTAGGACATACAGATTTTCTGGAAACCCTAGGAGGGTCGTACAATTCTGCAGTAGAGAGAGAGGATGGCTGAAATATGTTTTGTGAAATGGGTTATTCAATACCTATGTTGTTATACCATGTTTATTTTTCAATAAGCAAGGTTAAGCATGAAGTTCATTCCATTTTTATCATTTCACTTAACCATAACCAATAATGTTGCAGCAACGAAGATCACAAGAAGAAACACCATGCACAATAACACAAGAAGTATCATGGGAAACCCTTCTCAACAAGGGAAGAAAACCCATCCAAAATCCTTTTCTATATTCTTCAAGAGAAATACCTTCACCGCCAATAAAATCTAGAACAAAAGAGGGTTCTCAAACCCTAGAATACTGGTGCCCAAGAGAGGTGCGCACTTTTCCCAAGAAGGTGTACTTGCTGAAATTTCCAAACTCACATGAAAGATATGATTCCATAATGGGGAATCTACCTTTACTTATATTAGAATTGACCTATCAACAAGAGTGTCTATTGACACAACAGGGCCGACCTCACTAGCTCACAATATAATTAATATTAATCAGATTAATTATATTTTACATTACTTATTAATCAAATTAAGGCGGGGATGACCTGCACCCTTTACATTACAATTAGGGTTACAGGCAGGTTCGACTCTTGAAAAATATAGCAAGGGATCTCATACACCCACTAGTGCTCAGCCACTAGGGGCACATCCTATGAGGATGTCCATATCTTTGGCTCACTGCATTTGACAGAAGAACCACTTCTTCACTAGTGCTCAACCACTGAGATCAGGTTCACCTGTGATCATCCACATGCATGTCCACTCAACATATATTCTTTCTGACTACATTACACAGGAGAGTCATATGGTGTTTATCATCAACTCTTCTGCTCAGAGGAGGCTAATACATCATCTTCATTTTTGTTCTCATGACGATGCACCCATCACTTTGGGATTTCACACGTTCACCTAGTGCTCAACCACAGGCATGCCCAACTCTACATATATCCTTTCCCACTCGATTACCCAAGAGAATAATCTGGAGTTCTTATCAAATCTTTGTAAGGAGGAGGCCATCTCTACGTTCCATATCTGTCTCATATAGGAACCACACACCCTTCTCGGGGGATTTCTCTCAGGTTTGTAAGCTCGAGATTGTCTCATGTAGCTGCAATCATCAACATTCAAGTCTATGTACTTGAAAGATAATGCATCTATATGGAATTTCATGTGTATTTCACACCTGAACAAAAGAAACCTATACTCTATCATGAAGGATAAGAACATTTTGTATCATCCTAAAATAAATAATGTAAATGTTTGAATGAGATACTTGTGCACACAGTAGGTTTTCTGTTGCAACGTGTTTCATGTGAAAATAATCCAAGAAGATAAACTAAGAGATGAATGATAAAAATCCAGAAGTAAATGTATTATCGAGTTTGGAAATGCACTATAGATTCCTTGAAGGCCTGGTAAGACCTTAAAAGAGACTTGGAAGAATTTATTGAATGGCTAAGGCCAGATCCAAACTGATGATATGTATACTGCCCATTTTTTGAGCTTCAAGGAATCGCAATGGTTGGATTGGCATAACGAATAGATCCCGACCCTTCATTGGAATATGTTATTATGCTTGGATAGTTTTATTTTGATTCAATGTTAGTCATCAATCCATTGGAGCATGGAGCTAACATATCTACATCCGTTGGATCTAGATACCATTATATTGATGTGAAATCCATTGAAAATAATTGGTTAGAGTGGAATTTTGAAGGGAACTCTTGAGCGGTCACAGAAAAACACCAAAGGTGAAACTATAAGGTTTAGTATAGATCATAGATCTGGAAGCATGCAAGTTGAACCTTATTCATTGACCATCAAGGGGGATCCCACTTAACAGGTCAAGGTGGAAGAGTGAGATGGTGTTGACTAGGAGTGCTAATATGTTGATGTGTATCTATAGTTGATTGGTCAACGGGATGAGTGTGGGTCTAGCTGGATAGGAGAGATTGTAGACCACTAATGAAATATCGACCATTGATTGGTGTAGAGGAGGGATAAAACCTATTTCATAGATCTCTATAAATTATTTTTTTCCTTGGAGGATTGTCATCATCAATTTGGCGTGATGGTTATATCTAGACCTTTGTTCAGTATAGGACTAGGATTTGATCTCAGTCATCGATCTGAAGAGACAATGGATCCTAGTCACTCATCGCAAGGTATCATTCGAAGTAAGTTCCAGTCTGGGAGGAATGTACTCCAAAGGGGGGACTCTAAGGACAGATCTGGACCGTTGATCGAGACTTGAGCAAGATCTGATCCTAACTGTTTATTATGGGGTTCCAATCAGAGTAAATCATGGAGATGAGCTCTGATGAGGAGGATCAGAGGGAATATCTAGACTTTTGATTAGAGCCACAGGTAGATTAAATATTAACTATCAATCATTCGTAAGGGCCTAACAAGTTCCTCAACGAGTAGCGATAAGGGGATGACATCACCCCAACCAATGTTCTTGGGGCATGTGTCAACCATTGTAAGATTGAAATAGATACCTCATGATGATGTGTAGACCCACCTCAACCCACATGTAACAACATGGGTGTTGCCATGTGTCAAGTAAATAGTGTGCCATGTGTCATAATATTGTGCCACGTGCCAAGTAAATAATGTGCCATGTGTCATACTAGGTGAGTGATACACGCGGCAACAAATTATTAGGTGGTAGGTACATGATGGCCACAGATGCCAAGTGGAGACCATCATTTGAATCTAATGTTTGGATTTTCTTTGGAGGCCAAAGTATAAATAATTTGATGGAGGGGCTCCAAGAGGAGATATGGATCATTGATCTATCTATATCAAAGTAGCTCTGAGATCCAATCATGATTGTTGATCCAATGGGATGGAGGAGATATGAGAGGATATATGGACCATCGATCTACTAATATCAAAGAGAATCAGTGGATGATCTGGGTTGTTGATATTTATCTAAGGGCTCGAGAGGATGATGTGGATGGTGTCAGATGTCGAGCATAGAAGGTGCCACTTCTCGAGCATAAAAGGTGCCATGTGACATAGTGATTTGGAACATATAGGTGAGATTCTATTGGATTTATGAATGCCACATGTCAGATAGGTTTTGTGCCACATGTCAAGGTGAATTAGTATTTGAGTTAGAAATTTGTGTTAGGTTATGTGTGGCATGTGTCACACTAGGTGGTAGGAAATGGAAGGGCCACATGTCATGTCAGATGGCAATTGATGCATCCTACAGGATGACGTGTGTCAACACTCAATTGGTTGATGAGATGAGAAAGGGCCCATTTGGGAAGAAATGATTTTAAGGTGTTTCCTTCGATTGCAGTCGTTGATCGAGGGAATAAGGACTAGATCTCCTTCGTCCATCAGAGCAGATCGGTTGGAGTGGGTTGAGAGTCTGGAGAAGATACACTCTAACATAATGACTTCGAGAGATGATTTGGGCCATTTATTGAAGACGATACATGATCAAATGAAAGTCATCAATTTGGAAGGTCTGATAGAGAAATGGATCGATAAACCACATGGAAAGAACCATGTCAATTCCATGTCAGATGGCACTAGTCATAGAGAGCCACGTGGAAATGAGGTGGATATGGTGAGTGAGGATCCCAAAAATTTAAGGGGCCATAACTTTTGATCTAGAGCTCGGCTTTGAGCATGGAGATAATCATTGGAAATCTCTTGACGAGCAAAGATGATGGTTCCCTTGAGAGAGGCTTCAAGATGATTGAGGCAAAGTGAAATTTGGATATCCCATCCCATAAAAGGGTTACTTAGGGGGTTAGGTGTGTTACAAAGTGGTATCAAAGTAGAATTTCAAACACTAATCCTATATGGGATGAAAAATAGTCATAAAGACTGATATATCAAGAATAAGATAAGCTCGTTAGAAAGAATTTCTCTGCATTAAAAATTTATGTATTATTTTCACAAGTTCCTTGAGAAAGAGGACAATAGTTTGAAATTGCACCTTGGAAATTCTTAATGTATTTCAGCAAAAGGATTATATTGTCACTTGTCAAACTGATAACTACTCTTGAAAGAGTAGGAATATGTTGACAAATATTAGTGGTAAGACCTATATGCAAAGAGATCGGTTTTGAGAATGATGACAGTCCTTGGAAATCTCTTGACGAGTAGAAGACGATGGTTCTCTCGAGAAGAGCCTTTGAGATGATTGAGGAAAAGTGAAATTTTGATATTCCATCCCTTAAAATGGTACTTAGGGGTTTAGGTATTAGTGGTAATACCTAAATGAAAAAAAAGGGAAGAATTGGTAGAATTGTATTATAGGATTGTATGAATCTAGTAAATGAATGAACTTATGATTGTAATACTACCTGAAGATATGAGTTGAAGGAGCCCTGATAATTATAACAATTGTCTATTAAGGGATAAGACCCTTATAAAGAATTCCTTGTGGAATTTAGTAGGGATTGATAGGACCCTTGGCAGTATTAAGTACTACTTAAATAAAATACTAAACCTTGTATGTGAATTTCCTCATGATTAAAAGAATGATGGGAAACTCGTAAGGTCAGTTTGTCAACTTGTAATGAATGAAAATTGAGTTTTTGGAATAATCTAGTTAAGCAAAAAAAGAAAGATTCCATTGGAATATTTCTATTCCTCATAAAAGAGGTAAAATGATATGAACATTGAGCCAGTTGTGAACTAATGGATGGATTAAAGGAAATGTATATACATATTGACATAGGTTAATGTTATTCATGAAAATGAAAGAAAAGTATGTAGCATTAAACCACAATACAAGACCTAATTGTGAGAAGGAAATACTACACTTGCTAATTGTAAAAGAGAGAGACGAGAGAGAGAAATAGAATCAATCTATTGGAAAATTGGTTGTTGTCATTGATGTCAACCCTAGTCATTGGTTTTGGACCACAATATTGATGAAGGTATTTGGACATGAAGGACAATGTTGTTATAACCCTAAATTGCACCACACATGCTTACCTGGCATCAGACCAACTCATATCGCTTCCTTGCTAAATCCATGCTGAGGAACCTCTTTGAAAATCCTTTTGAGTTAAGCCAAACGCGCCCTAACTCACTACTACACGCGTTGGAAAGTTGGTAGGCCTTCTACTGAACGCGTTGGAACGTTGGCAGGCCTACTACAACCCGCGTTGACCTAACAAAGCACAAAAATAGGAAATTTGCCGACGGGACAAAAAGCTATGGGTCAGTTAACTGAAACTCCCAGCCATGCATGGCCGAGAGTTCGTCCAAAACCCTATCTCCTTCTAGCCTATAAAAGAAGGGGTAGGGGTACTATTTGGAGGGAGGAAAAAGATAGCAAAGAAACTCTGCCCAATTGTCGAATCCATTTGTCCCAACCCTTTATCCTTTCCTCAAGCTTAAGGAGAATTAAAGCAAAGCAGTTGGAGGACAAAGAAGAGGAGGAGCCCAGGATCAAGATCAAGGACCGGTGGCCGGTCTCAACATTGATTGTAAGTTGATTCATCTTGAAAATAATAAAGAATACTTTTCCTGTCCCAATGCATGAATTTTATATGTTTTATTCGATTTATGCTTAATCTCTAACCCTTAAGTAGAAAAATAGCATGCATGCGTAGTGTTTTGTCTTGATTGCAGGATTTTCTTTGGAAGGAGCAACGCAAGCAAGCAGACAAAGTGTAATGGAGGATCTACACCAAACATCAGTAAAAAGGTTAGTAGGTCCTTTCTATGCTTGTGTGTGAAAAAAGGGGTTTTGAGTTTTGGGGTGATAGGTTAAAAGTGATTTCTTTAAGGTCATGATATGCATGCAAGACTAACCCTAGCTTGCTAGTTCGTAGGGTATTATTTCCCCACAACAAAATTGGTGACTCCACTGGGGATTACTCTTTAGAGTTTTTCCAGATTTAGTTGAGGGTTTTTGGGTAGTTTAAAGAATTGGATTTTCTGTTTCTTTGTGTTAGTTGTGGAGCCTGATTATCTTCCTGATGCAGAGGTACTTTGCTTTCAGCCGTGTCTATACCCCATGAAGTATTTACACCCCAGAAGTATGTACACTCTTCCGCGCGGGGGAGTGCAGAGGGGGGGTACCCCCTCTGCGGGGTCTGGGGGGTCTGGGGGCAAGTGGGAGTTCGGGGGTGAAGCCCCCGAAGCAAAAATTGCCTTATAAAAGTATATTGTAATTTCATTGTAAATATGGACAGTTCATTATAAGGTCGCAGATCTAACGGTAGAGATTATGTTAGGGTTTTTTGTCGTAGAAGGAAACCCTCTTTTATGAGGGAAATGTATTTGCGGCTATGTGAGATGGTGAATATTGTATTCTGAGAGAGGAGACTGTGAGAAAAAGAAGAGGAAGTTACAGTGGGTTTTGTTGTAGGTTGTATCCCTTCATTTGCTGGATAATAATAAAGGAAGGAC
>JZKD02S1672677.1:1184950-1196044 GCA_000966675.3 Picea glauca | reverse complement strand
TGTCTCCTTGGTATATATAGGAGACTAGGAGGTATAATTACAACTAATGGCCTAAAGCCGACATAAATAAAATAAAATTACTAATATAATATGCCCCAATTAAGGGGTAATGAGATAATATTAGGGCTTAACAGTGAATGATATTCTTTGTGGCATAGTCCTTCTGAATTTTTGCCTTGACTGATCATGATTGAATCTTCTTTGTGGCTTGATCATGGATGGTCTTCTTATAGATGTATCTTCAATAGTTTTCTTAGATTCTGGTTGACCATGATTCCTTCCTTTGAGTACTTCTGCATAACTCTTTCTATTTTCTTCATTCTTCTTTTATACCAACCTAGAGTGCTTCTCTTCAATCTCTATAACTGATGTGGATGTTTCTGTCTCTTCAACATTCTTGTTGATATTGACGATTTTAATTCTCAATGTGACAACTTCTTCTACAAGATTCTCAACCTCTTTTTCTTTCTTCATTATATGAGACTTCATGACCTCTTATGTTCTCTTTTCTTCTTCAAGTTGGATTTTCAATGTAATTATTTCTTCTTCCAGTCTTCTCTCTTCTTGACCAAACTCTTCCTCAAGTTGGTTTGAGTCATTGGTTCTTTCTTTGAGATGATCCATCGAAATCTTTTCTCTCTTTTCTGCTTCTTCCTTTTGTGCTGCTATATTGGTTTCTAAACTTTTATTTTGATATTCTAGAGTTTCTTCAATTCTTGTGGCCTCTTCTAGTTGAGCTCTTAAATTCTTGATGACCTGTTGATCCTTTTTGGAACCTTGAACGCTTTCATTTTGGTTCATCAATTCTTTCTTGGATGACTTTTTTCTTCTCTTTCTTTCTTTAGATATTTAATTGCACTGATCATTTTTTCTTTGTAATCAACTTCCACTTCCTCATACTCTTCCTCTTCTGAATCTATCTGACGTGATGAGCATATTTCTTCTTGTTATGTATCTTCATATTCTTTGGCATTTTTTGAATGTGCGATGGATGAAGAATATATGTCATGTAACTTATCCCAAAGTTCTTTTGTTGATGAACATTTACCAACCTTTTCTCTTACCGGATTAGGTAATCCTTCCCAAATGAAATCCATTGCTATTTTTTTATTCTTCCTCAATTCCTTATTGGCTACGGTCTTTGCCCTTTTTGAACTAGCATATCCTGTAACAACTGATAGCCAAATATAATGTCCCTGTGCCTGTAAAAATACTTTCGTCCTTATGATCCACATCTCATACTTAAAACCATTCTGACCATTAAACATTGGTACTCCATTCTCAGAATAATCCATGATCTCGTTCGAGTGGTTAAACTGTTTCCTGAAGGAACTGGCTCTGATACCAATTGTTGGATTACTGAGAGGGGGGATGAATCAGTAATAGAGAAATTTAATCCTTTTTAACCATATAATCCAAGTGTTATATCAATGTATCATTATCATCTAATAACTTCAAAGTAAATAAGAAATGAACAAATGAAAAATCATACAAATACACAGTACACCAGTGTTTTACATGGAAACCCAAAGCGGGAGAAAACCATGGAATGTTTTTTCTTATATGTCTTGAAGAATTACATTCATTGGAAGCACCAACTTCCTTTGTTTTCCAACTACAACTGGAAGGAGGCTCCAATCCCCTTGTTTTTCAGGCTACAACTTGAGGGAAGCTCCAACTCCCCAATTCTCTGGCTACAACCAGAAGGAGGCTATAACCCACTATGTTCTTTGGCTACAACCAAAAGGTGGCTACAACCACCTGTCCTTGCCCCGTCCAACCGCCCTAAAGTAGAAGTAGAATGATGGAACCACGGTCACACTATCACTGTGAGATATATCGTTGTAAACCTATACTAATAAACCTGAACCATGCATCAACCTATACCTCAACCTGTAATCAACCTGTACCATAAACAAGTGCATCAACCATGCACCGACCTATACCAAACAACCTATAATCAACCTATACCATAAACAAGTGCATCCAACAATGTACCAAGTATGTACCAATCATTTTTCAACTACTCATCAATATGTACAAACATCATCAACTATACACCTCATGTATGTGCCAACGGATCAACTACTTGTCTCAACCAAGTACCCAACATGTACCTAAACCAAAAACCCTCATCAATAACATCATCCAAATATGATTTGTAACTTTTTAATATACCTGGTGTATATAATCACATACCTGCAAACCTTCCTTAACTTTAACAACAAGAGATTGATGGAAATATCGAACAATATTGAGAGGGAGGGGTGAATCAATATTGCCTACTTTTTCTTTTTATATTTATCCATATCAAGCACAGATATTAATTATTCAATTAATAAATATATCATGAACAAAAAAACCTTATGAACACAAGATTTTATCGTGGAACCCAATAGGGAAAACCACCAACTCTTTTCTCATTAATAAAAAGTTCTTTTACAAAACTGTTTGCAAGCTACAACTTGATGGAGAGACATTCCCCAAGTTTCTTTAGCTACAACTGAAAGGATGTTACCACACCCCATTTACCAGCTACCACTGGAAGGATGCAACCACACCCTCATTCACCAGCACCAACTGGTAGGAGGATTCGACCCCCTGTTTAGTCAGCCACAACTGACAAAGAAGCACCAACCCCCTATGTTCACCAACACCAACTGGTAGGAGGCTTCAACCCCTTGTTTAGTCAGCTACAAATGACAAGGAAGAACCAACTCCCTTGTAGGCTCCAACCTACCCTTGCACCACCCAACCACCCTTATTTTATAATGCAATTCATTATCTTCTACTCTTCAACAAGTTTGACTCATGCAATCATTGTTGTACTTTCTACTTGTCTGTTGCAACCTCTGCTTGTATGGTATTCTTTATCAAGTTCTGGATTGCATAACTGTTGCTTTGTCTTCTTTTGTTCTTGATCTTCAATTAGACTTTGACAAGCACCCTAGAACAAAGAGTTCTTCATATTGGACTCTGCTTCTATTTTTATCATCTAATGTGAACCACAAAGACACATTCTTCTCACCACTTTATCTCGTTTATATACTCTTCAAATGGGTGTGAAATTTAAAACATCGTGTCCCTTTATTTGAACCATTGTACCTTTTCATTTAAAACGATAATTAAACTTTAACTAATATCATTTTTATTTTTTATTCTTTATTCATATTTTCATGATTTATTCTCTTTTAATCATGACTGTGTATCAGTTCATTATACCATGAAGGTTTTTCATAAATTGATCATAATCATGGATCAATTTAATCCTTTATACTCGATATCAAATATCTTTTACTTCACAGATACCAGATTCCATGGAGGTGCTTCCTTCAAGCCATTTCACATGAACGTGCGTTATAGAACCACTGGCTCATCGATTTCGACAATGCATTACACTCTGCAATGTCAAACCTTTTTACAATACGACCAATGGAGGTGACTTCATGCTTAAGGAAATTTATACCAAATGAGTGTTTGAGCACTTTTCAGTTAAACACCCATGATTCATCCTCCTGACGAGATAGATGGTTGACGGGGTTTCAGCGTTTAGACATTCGAGTCTTCGTGACTTCACACTTTACTAAACTCATGATCACGAAATCTATGAAACAATCAGACGGTTCATGTTTATTCCATGGAGACATATCAATGGTTAGTTTTCATCCTTTCGCTGCTAAATCCGACGGCTATGACTTAATCATGCACTGAGATGGATGGTTGTTGTAATTTTGGGATTTCACCTATCGAGACTTCGAGATGTGGAACATGTCAAAACTCCCGAGTGTCGATATCGCCGATACAATTAGACGGTTCACGTCTCTTACATGGAAGACATCAACGGTCCACTTTAAACTTTAATCCGATCCCTTATTTCCTTAATTGAATGGTTGTGTTTTAATCAGGCGTTGAGATGTGTGGCTGCAAGGATTTCAGCGTTTTTCCTTTGAATCTTCGTGACCTCCAACATTTCAACTCCCGGTGACTGTAAATCACCTGACGCGTGTCCCTTTCGAAGTTTCAGAATTTGAGACTTCCATACACTAGATGTTTTTGCTTACAATGAAAAACTCCGAAGTGAGACTCCCAGGGGTGAGGTAAATGCTTACGTCACTTGATGATGTGTCACAATCCTATTAGTTGCCGTGTGTCATTCATATATGCGATATAAAAATGCATGTAATGCCATATCAAATTGACACTTGTCAGTGTTTGAGTATGCCACGTGTCCTTAGCTGAAGTGGTTTGTTGTGTCATTTTTCCTTGGTTCAATCCAACAACCCTCCAGTTTTCCATATCCAACGGCCCACGATTTCTATCACGATTTCACATTTCAACATTCTTGTGATGAAGGGTCTTGACACTCCATGTCGCGATCGCCAAAATAGATCTTAGTTTCACTAGCTCCTCCCCTTCTTGTGACCATGGGTTATGACCCAGGGCTGAGTGTTTCACATTTTCGCATTTCGGGATTTCGAAAAACTCTCGTCGTTGTTTCTCCAAATCATGAATCCTTGAATTCGTTGATCTAGTGCCACATGCCCTCCTTTCAACCGATGGCTAGGATCTCTTCACGACCTCACATATCGTGAGTTCCCACAACACTTGCTTTTGAATTTTCCATTCTTCGAGTCAATGAAATGATGACCCTTCTCCACGTTCCATCCAACAACGTACAATCCCGATGCTTTCAGAATGATAAACGACTATGATCCTTTTGGTATGATCAACGATTGTGATCCTTTCGAAACAATCAACAGCTGTGATCTTTTTGGATGATCTAACGGTTGAGAATGACTTTGCGAATCGTGATTTTTCAAGTTCATTTCCTGTTTGATCGACGTCTCAGGTTAGTCCTCGATCCAATGGTCTAGATCTAATCACAATTTCGTGTTTCGGTATTTTAGAGGTTAGAGAACCTCCCTTCTTTCGACTCCTGATTTCCTGATATCCGATATTCCACTCTCGTCAGATCGACGACCCATGTTGCTTTGAATTCGATGGTCACGATCCTTTTATGATTCTCAAGCTCATGGTCAACTTCTTGATCGGACGAATGTTGAGCTTCTCACTCTGATTGGACGACTTGTGAAGCCTCTCAGCATTTCTGCGCATTGATCAATTGTTTAGTATTTTCACTGATCCTGGCGACATCTCTACGATATGTTCTTCCTCCATATATTTTTATCAACGAATCATTGTTGATTCTATCATGATCAACAATAGACATGAAATACTTCTTTACTTCTGAGTTTTGATCTTCATACAATTTGCTTTTGTTGTTTGCTCTTCCTCATGAGCTTGTGTTGTCTATCTCTCCACAAAATTTGACATATTTTGTTGACCAATATACCTGTAGAAATTTTTGATCTTTCGACTTCCTATTCTCTCTTCCTCCTGAGCTTGCGTTTATCGATCTCTGCATTTTCTATCTTCTTGTTGACTGATATATTGTTGACATCAATGAAAATGTCATCTGTCATTTAACAACAGATCATCACTTTAACTATTGACATAAATGACAAACTCATATGATGTACTTCATCATTATAGATCATCACTTCGACTGTTGACATCAATGACAATATTTCCAACAGAGACTAGCATTTTCATCAACCTTTTGTTCAGTCTCACATGACTAGTTTTGGATTAGTCAATAACCCTAACTTGAAATAATCATAAATTTGTACCTGTAATGAATAAAGATCTGAAACTGATACACAATGTTCTCCAGTGTGTTTTATGAAATTCCTCCGATTTTCACTACTTGGAACTTCTCATAAAAGGAGTTATAGAAAAAACGCAATACCTTGTTGAATTCTGACTTATTCTAGAGAGCGACCTTGTAGAGCGTTCCCCGCATATAATATATATTGAATAGATATGAAAATATTACAAAACATAATACAGACTATACAATAATCAACACATTTTGTCTTACTGAATTTGAATCTGTTATGAAGAAGTTATGGCGTTTTTACCGGAAACACATGTTTTAGACTAGTTTTAGGACTAGCCACAAACCCTATTTTTCACGGAGTGTAAATCCAAAACTACAACGACCCACAAGATGAAATTTTTACCACAAATACTTGGATAGGTTTTCTCAATGGAATAGAAATTTCACAGTCTGAATTATTATAGAAAATAAGTTATTGCGAAAATGGTGAGATGACCAGTAAAAAACAAACCTTAGAAAACATCATCAAAAGAATTTATCCTTCCTTGAATTCCAGCCTTATTTTCTTCACTTTCCCTTAGAAATTTGGCTTATATGTCCTTTGGTTACCTCATAAACCTATAGACATTCAATATGCTCAATTGTGTGCAAAATGAGAGAGACTTACCTCTTATTTATACTCTCCAAGTAGCTTCCTTAAAAACATCTTCTATGTCACTTTGCCAACTTTCCTTATTTTAGGGTTAACCCACTTCTAATTTCTCCATTAAATTTATTATTTAAATAATTTATTTTGCATTCACTTTGAATTATAATACACTCATCAATTCACTTTATTATTTACCTTCTAAAATCTATTAAACCACTTTGACTACTTTGACCTTTTGGGGTTTCAAGCCAACATATGAGGGTCCTCCAACTTCGTAAGGCCATAACTCTCAAACCGTGAGGAGTTATGTGACGTTCCACATACCACCAAAAATGGAATGACATGTAATATGCATCTAGAATAATATTACCTACAAATATATCAAAACTCATACCATTATCCATCAAACAAACTTGGGTCCATTACCCAAACCTGGGTTCTCCAACTTCTCATGGCCATAACTCTATAATCGTGAGGAGTTATGTGATGTTACACATACCAACGGAAATGTCATGACAAGCACTATCCATATAGGATAGTTTCACTGACAGATTCACTGACCTTAATCTCATTATTCCATAAATAAGCATGGGTTCTCTAACCATACTTCTAAGATAACTCAATCTGCAAAGTGTCTTCCCATTAGGGATTTCACCATAAAGGGACCAATTTTGAGTTCATCCATTTGTACTTATTATCAACCATGACAAGACAATAATGATTCATTTTTACATTAAACAAACTTGGGTCCATTACCCAAACCTTTGTGCTACCGGAGTTCACTATTGGAATTTCTCCAAGGGTTGACATCAATCACTAAGGGTTGTCATCAATCTACAATATCACTCTCGAATAGTTGAAATAAATGAAAACCAAAAATCCATCAACCTAAGATAACTATCTGATAAGCGTGAACAAGAAGATGAGAATCTTGAAAAGTTGAGGCATGTTGAAACTGAAAATAGAAATCTTAGAAACAAAAACATAATACTAAAAGGCTAATTGAGTAGTTGTGAAGAAGAGAATTACAAGGTTGAAAATACCATTGATATCTTGAAGGAACAATTAGAATATTTTGAGAAATTGAAGGAAGAATTGAATCACACAAAAGGGGAGCTACTATTGACAATAGAAAAGTTGAAGAAGTTCGAAAAAAGCACTAAAAAATTAGATGAGATACTTAGCAGTCAAAGATCTCCAAATGACAAGATAGGACTAGGATACAATGATAGTTTGAATACAACAAAAAAAGAGAAGGAAGATGAAAATGATGAAACCAACACTCCAGAACAAGTTGAACAACAAGATAGAATACTAGAATTTAGAAGGAATGAGATATCAAGAATATCCTCTCCCATCATGTATGAAAGCAATCATTATGAAGGAAAATACAGAAGAATAGATCGTGAACCCAGATGGACCACACCACAAATAAGATCACTTACTCCCAGGTATCAAAATTTATTTCTTGGACATTGTTATACTTGTGGAAATTTTGGACACAAGACAATAAATTGTAGAATCAATGAAAGGAATAACTATGCAAGCTACATGAATGGTGAAAATAGTAGATATGGAAATGTTCGTAGACTTGTCAACATAAATTATAATCCATTTGACCCATTAATGGATAAAAATATTGTATGTTACAAGTGCAATAATATTTGTCACAAAGCATGAGACTGTAGAGAGATGAAGGAAGATAATCATATGCCAAATGTTCGTATACCAAATACAACATGGAAAAGGAAAGAAATTCCACACAATGAAAACTGTCGAATAGCATTGTTCGCTAAAGAATGGAAAGAAGAATATGAATGGTTCATAGACAGTGGGTTCTCATCTCATATGACCGTAGATTAAAAAAAATTTGTCATCTTGAAGAAAAAGCATGGAAATGTTGTATTTGGAGATGGCTTATCTACCAAAATACTTGGAAAAGGAAATGTAAAGATTGGAAGTGAAAATGAAAAAGCAGGAAAAGTCCTATTGGTTGAAGATATGAAGCATAATCTCCTCAGTGTTAGCAAAATATGTGATCAAGGATATACTCTTACATTTGACTCCCGAAAATGTAAAATCAGAGAAAATAACTCAGGAAGATTGGTTGCAACTGCAACAAGAAGACCGAACAACATATACATCCTAGACATGAAGAAGAGAGATAAGACATAAGCCACACAAAAAGACTCCAAGGAAGAAAAAGTCTCAAAGACCAAAAATAAGGATGAAGTATTATTGAGTGCCATATGTTCAGGGGGAGAAACCCCAATGAATAAGGTCACTTTATGCCATTGAACTCAAGGGGAGAAACCCCACCCTTTTCCATTGATATCAAAGGGGGAGAGAAATTGGGATGATGATGAAAGGGGGAAAATGAGTGTTGCCATCAATGACAAAGGGGGGGATTGTTGGAAAATTGGTTGTTGTCATTGATGTCAACCCTAGTCATTGGTTTTGGACCACAAGATTGATGAAGGTATTTGGACATGAAGGACAGTGCACATGTAGACACAACACCCATGGATGGATAGTATACATCATGTTTTTTCCATTGGTAGGTGGCACGTCACATGGATCTTCATGGTTGAGGATAAATGAATTTTTGAGTATGACAAAGTGAATTGAAGAAGGAAGTACAGGTCAACCCTGAAGATAATTAAGGAAAATAATTACAAAATAAGAAAGTGTCAGGTCAGCCCTAATGTTGAAAGGAAGTGACATAAAGGGTATAAATACATATCATTATAAATTCATTTTAAACACACAAGTCGAATTTCAGAGGAAAACTGAAGTAAAGAAGGTCGGATTTCAAGGGAGGATAAAGTCTTTTGGTGATGTGTTTTAAGGTATGTTATTTACAGGTCATCTTACCATTTTTTCTATAATTGTTTTTCTAGAATGATTCATATGGTGAAATTGGTATGTTATTGAGAAGACATATCTAGGTACCTGTGGTAAAAATTTCATCTATTTATTCACTATACTTTTGGAGATACACTATGTGGAAGATAGGGGTTTTGACTAGTCCTGAAGCTATTCATAAACAAGTGTTCCGGGTAAAACAATCATAAATTCTTCATAGAGAATCCAAATGAAGTGAGACCAATTTCATTGGAAATAGTACGGGTTGTAGTTTCTTTTGTGTGAATTTCAGAATCGGATGATAAATATTGAGTGTGGGGCATTCTGTATAAGTTTGTTCTCCTGAATAAACCAGAATTGAATAAGTTCTACCATTCTCTCTATAACTTCCTTTTGGGGAGGATTCAAGGAGTGAAAATTGGAGGAGTTTCAGAGAATACATTGAGTTATATTATTTATAGGATCAGAGTATTCTAAGAAGTGAATAATTGCATAATTTGAAGAAGTCTCATGAAGCATTATCTAGTTCTATGTGATGGTAAGTTGATGGTGATGATTTAATATAAAGTTCTATTATCTCTCATATATTCTTGGGTGGAAGGAAGGGGCAAGGATGGATAGGTCAATCCTCTCTTTATATTGGAGTATTGTATCTTCCTTTTGGAGGTTTATCCCTCCCTTTATATTTGGAAGTTGGAGCTACCTTTGGAAGTCATTACTTCCCTTGAACAATAACTATTGATTATTTATCATATATTGTTCATGGTGTATTGTGGTGTATTGGTGTAACTCTTATACTATTGTTCATTTCTCACTGGATATAATTGAATGGTTTAAGTATAAGCTGTTTTTTTTTTAAATTGTACTTGATACTAATTCACTCCCCTCTCAGTATGAACACAGTCTTCACACATAAGAGACTAGAAAACCAAATCTAATCACAGTGTATTAATCCTTGATCATGAGTACAATATATAGGAATATCCACATGAAGAGTAATTCACACTAGGTTGGGATTTCCATGTGCGTGCTCAAGTAGAAAAACAACTTCTCCCTATAACAATAATTAACTAGAGTCAAAAGTTGATAATAATAAAAAAATGTTCAAAATATAGGTGAGAACTTAGTGAAAAGTCTACATGAAGTAAACATGCATTCCATAATAGAAGAAATATCCTAGAATAAGACTAGATTCCAAAAATGGAACTAAAGTCCTAATTGAATGAGAATTTGCTAATTATGTAAAGTTACTAAATAAGTAAAGTGAGTTAACTCCAAGTATTATATGGGTAATGTGCACTTCCCTAGGAGGCTAATATTCTTACTAAAGTGTGCTTTATAGCCATGAAATAGGAAACATCTCTTAAAATTAAGGAAATATAAATTATCTCCTAAAAATAGGAATTTGCCTAATGGTAGCTAAAAAATAGGAATTGGCCTAAAACACATATTTCATTAAATTTGGAAATATTTTGGATCTAGAATTTTAGAACTTTATCTAGATTGAGTTTTTTCAAAAAAAGGAATTAGAAAATCATTTAATCCATTACTTTGAATGTATATATTCACCATTTTTTTGTTATAAAGGTATCATTATAAACTCTCATGTATCATTATAATGTATTTCCATTATTATTATTTATATTTTTCTATTGAAAGTTAAATGGATCTAGATCACAATAGTGGATCTTGATTTAGCTACATATTAACTTGTGTGTTAAGTAAAAGAATGGATCTAAATAAAAACAATAGATCTAGAATTTCGAACTAAATTAGCAAGATTGTTTTTTTTTCAAATTGTGGAATTAAAAAAATGCTTGGTTCACTACTTTTTGTATATATTCACCATTGTTTTGATAAATTTATCATGATAAACTATATAAAATCAAATTTACATAAA
>JZKD02S1672677.1:1122071-1143313 GCA_000966675.3 Picea glauca | reverse complement strand
AACCCTAACCCAATGACCTGGATTAGTCCAAAACCCTAATTCCTTAACCGGAAATAGAAAACCATCGGCAAAAAACCATGTGCCGAAAAACCACCTAATATCATGTGGTCCCGAACATATGTCGGCCAAAAAAAAAAAAAAAATCGGGGGCGCTGCCCCCGAACCCCCCGGCACACCCCCTCTAACCCCCCTGCACGCCCGACGCAAGCGCTCAGACACTACTACTCATGCAAAGAATATAACACATACCCAACAAATGTCACTTTCTAAATATAACACATGTGACTAGAGTGACCTCTAGTAACCCTGTTTACCCCTCTTTGGCCCTAGCGATAGTCAAACGAGGTGGTTTAGACCATTAAGCCTCCTCTCTAAAGCTCCTATTTGGAAAGAGATATTACAATCCAGAATACCAATCATCAGTAAAACTTTGAGTGACAAAGGACTGCAAAGTTTGTATTATGATATCTCTATGTTTTACAAAATGGTCGAATGCGGCTAAATAAACTGACAATACTCGACTAGATCAAAAGACAAAGGATCTTATCCAGAATACAAATAAGCAACTACAATTGAATTAAATAACAACACTCGGCTAGATCAAAAGAAAAAAGGATCTTAGCCGGAATACAAATAAGCAACTAAAAGATAATACCCGGAATATTGGAGAACTGCAGAATCAATGAAGAATGATGGAAGACCTGGATGATCTTCCCGGTGACTAGGGTGTGTCTTTCAACACCGAAATAAGCCAACTGGTGTCTTCCTCCTGGAATACATTGAACTATCTCTCCCGAGATGTGCCTCTTCTCGTCAATGACACGTCATAATCTGCATAATGATGAATTAGGTTGTTGACCCTTCCTTTATAGCTTTCCAAAACCCTAAATCATGTTGAAACCCTAATTCACTATTGACTTCCAAAACCCTAAATCACTGTTGAAACCCTAATTCAGTGTTGACTTCTATTTTTAGCTCATAATGACTTAAAAACACTTTTAACCCTTTTTAGCTCAATGTCACTTTCCGAATATAACACCTGTGACTGGAGTGACCTCTAGTAACCTTGTTTACCCCTCTTTGGCTCTGGCTATAGTCTAACGGGGCGGTTTAGACCATTCAGCCTCCTCTCTGGAGCTTCTATTTGGAAAGGGACATTACAGTCCTCCCTTCTTGAAATTGCTTGTCCTCAAGCAATACCATTCCAGGGTGCTGCAACACCTGCTCACTCTCCCAAGTAGCATCCTCTACTTGAAGCCCTCTCCATATGATCAAACACTTTTTGATGACCCTACTCCTTAGTTTCTACTCCCGAAACTCCAAAACCTCCTCTGGAACTAACTCCAATTGTCCCTCCTCATCCAACAGGGGAAGCTCCTCTGATGTGATAATGAATTGTCCCACTGCCTTTTTTAGGCAAGACACGTGGAACATGTTATGAATCTTGCTCCCCTCTAGAAGCTCTAGCTCATAAGAAACCTTGCCTACTCGGCGCATGATCCTGTAAGGACCATAAAATCCAGGCTTGAGATTTTTGGCCCCACTCTTCTTCAGAGATGACTGTATGTAGAGTTAGAGTCTCAAGAAAACCAAATATCCAACCTCAAAGATGTGCTCTATCCTGTGCCTGTCTGCACTTATCTTCTGTCGGTTTTGCACCATCTGCAGGTCCTCTTTCAACAACTTGAGAATCTCCTGACTCTCTATGATCCAATCCTTGGCCTTGGGAGATATACTCTCCCCAAAGACCAAGTCTACCAAAGTGGGAGAAACATATCCATACAATTCTCGGAAGGGTGTCATACCAATGGACATGTGGAAGGTGGTGTTGTAGCAATGTTCTCCTAAATGTAACCACTTTACCAATGTTCTTTGTTGTCCTCCTACATAGTTCCTCAAATACCCTTCAACCCACTTGTTAACAATCTCGGTCTGCCCATCTGTCTGAGGGTGATAGATGGTGCATGACACCATGAGGGTGATAAATGGTGCTAGGTTTCAACTCTATCCCCACCAACCGAAATTATGCAGGAGCATCGCCAGTATCAAGCGAGCGTGGGACAAACACCATTGCATTTTTGGCACATGTTAAAATTGTTTGAAATATTTTGAAAATTTGGATGCCCAGACCTTAATGTAATAGTTAAGAAAGGGCGTAATTCTAGATTGTAAACTGATATTGAGCGATCATCTCTCATTTGTAGGATGTAGAGGCATTTATGTATAATTAATGTAAGTAGGTAGTTTTAAATTCTAGATTAAACAGTTTTTAGGAGCTGGAGGGAAAACAGATATAGACACCCTCTTCTTTGTATCTTGGTATCTTTGCATCAATCAAGATAGAGGTCATTGTATCATAGAGCATAGAGGAAAAATAGCTATAGCAGAGAGCGATGTAGACGAATCCATGTATAGAAGTTCTAAAATCAATATATGAAGCTATGAATTTAGACTCATGGTGTCATAATGATTTCTGTGTAAATGTTGAATGCTATGCTTATGGTCGTTTACTCTTTCTGTCATGCATCATTGTTAAGATGTGTATGTATGATTTCATGTTAAGAATTTGGAATCTGAGAAGAGTAAGGAAATGAGTTTCAATTGTTTTTCACTTCTTGAATAAAAGTTCCTGCAAGGAGTGCAAAGAAGCATCCGCAAGGAGTGCGTTGACGAGTTCAGAGTTCATCTCTGAAAGCTCAGGAGGAATAACGTTGTTCTCATTTTTTGAAAGGAGTGAAAGTCAGGCACAGAATCCGTGCAAAGTGTGCATAGACTGGTTGGACGTTCAACACTTATCAACCAAGGAGAGGATTGAAGACTACTGTTGCGAGGAATTGCACAGAGTCCGAGGATTCAAATACTTAGACATATTTGAAGAAGTGCCACAAGAAGTGAGTGCAAAAATATCATAGGATATTTGAGGTTGCAAAAGGAAGCTCAGGAGAGTTAGTGTCTTCAAGGTGTTGAAGAGAAGAAGAGGATTTTTGGTCATCATGCAGATGCCAAGTTCGAAAAAAGGATTGTAGGTCTAGTTGAACCAGAGGTTCTTTAAGAAGAGATTGGGCGATCAGAATTCTCAAAGGAGAAAACCCAAAATAGTGAGAACCGTAGGATATTCAGGAGCTGCAAGGTGGATAAGGGGTCATTGATCTTGACTTATCGAGCCATCATATCATTTAGGCATTTTGGGGTTTGAAATCCTGAAGTGTAAGCCAAAAATCCTTGGCTGATCAAATCCTCGAAACACGAAAAGGAAGTTTTCGTATGTGGAAGTGAGGATAAGCAAGTTTAATTTTTTGGGATTTTGACATTCCTACTAAAAAGAATTTGGGTTCTTCACATGTGAATCCTTGAAGTTTCAAAACACAAAATAGTGTGAAGGGGAGTTTCATCATTTCGGTGTTTCGGGGTTCGAGAACCCAAGAAGACAGTGTTATGAGATCGAGAGTCTTGGAATCCCAGTAACCCAAAGTCCGAAAATCACGCAAGGCATTAGATCGAAGGGAGACTCATAGCCGTTGATTCCATAGGGGATATTATATCGAAATTCAATAAATAGGGGATTGTGAAGACATAAGGTGGTTCGAGAGTTCCAAACTCCCAATACCCGAGAAACTGAAATACAGAGGAGATGACATGTGGAAGGAAAGGATACTTCCTATCGAGGTTTGTGGAACTAGTGAGGAGAAGTGCCATTTCAGCATTTCGGGACTTCAGAGACTGGAAGACGGAGGCGACAGAGTATTCGGTCCTTAGCATATCAAACTCCTGGTACAAGAAATCGTGTTGGTTGTTGGATCAAGAGGGGATACAAAACCGTTGATTTCCTTGGAAGTGGAACCTTAGAGTTTCAGCATTTTGGGATTCGGCATACTGGGAATCCTGTTGACAAGAGAACATATATAGTGAAGAAGAGAACCCAATACGCGAAAGTCCGAAAGGATTTCAGAAGACGTCATTTTGGCATTTCAAGGTTCGAAGGTTCAGGAGCCCCGAAGGATATAGTGAAAGTGCATTTCAATGTTTGCAATTCTGAAAGCGCGAAGAGAAGGGGAAGGCCAGAACATTTTCATTTCGGTAAATCGGAGATCGGAATTTGAGGATTCTAGGGGTCGAGAATAGAGTTTCTCGTCATCGCAACTCCCAAATTTGCGAAAGTCGAAAAGTCGAAATTGACAGCCAGGAAGGTCAAGCATTTAGATACTTCGGGTTTTGGAGCTCAAAAGGAACAGGGTGCTCGACCACGGGATTCGCGAAATCACGAAATCCGGTATCCTGAAATAAAAAGGGGAATTTCCTCAAGGTTTGTTGTGGGTTGATTTCCCGAAAGGGAAATAGAAGATCCAGTCAATCTCTTGAGCCAAAAGGAAAAGATCCTGTGTGAATTCCGACCTACAAGTCTTGGGGTCTATATCAAGTTTGGTATCAGAGCCCTTTTCTGTTTGTATATTTCAAATAGAGGGTGCGAGAAATATTTACATCCATGCCGTCGAGAAGAAGAGACAGACAAACACCCGATCCACCAGAGGAAAAGGAAATGCCAAGAAGAAGGGGTAGGTAATTACCTGATCCACCAGGTGCAAGAGAGATGCATGAAATACGTTCTAGGATGGATGTCATGGAGATCAAACAGAGGCACGTAGTCAGTGCTGGGGATCTCAGTGAATCTGAAAGTGAAAATGAAGTTAGACATGAAGGAGAATAAGTTGCAGCAGAAGATGCAGCAAATGAACGTCTACTCAGGGTTGTTGCAAGGATGGGTGCTAGAGAAAAATGGACATTCCAGTATATGAGGGAAACCTGGATGTTGAAGAGCTTCTAGATTGGATTAGAGCTCTGGATAAGTATTTTGACTATGAATATGTCGAGGAAGACAAAAAGGTCAAACATGTTGTCACAGTACTAAAAGGACATGCAACATTGTGGTGGGATGAACTACAAGCTGACAGACACTATAAGGGCAAGCAAAAAAACAAGAGTTTGGATAGAATGATCGCAAAGATGAAGGCAAAATTTATACCCAAGGATTATCAAATTACTCTGTTCCGATGAATGCATAATTTGAGACAGAAATTGAATTCAGTGAAAGAATACACTGAGGAGTTCTACAAGATAAACATCAGAGCAGGTCATCGGGAAAATGATGATGAAAAGGTTGCTAGATACATGAATGGTCTACGGTATGACATTCAATATGAGATGAGCATGATGAGTCTTCGAAATGTGGAGGATTATTATGATATGAATTTGAAAGATGAAGAAAAGCTGAGCCAGAAGCAAGGTCAGAGAGGTCGAGGAAGAAGCCAAGCCAGAGGCAAAACAGTTACTCAGGATAGGAATCAGAAACCTAAAGAGGAATGGAAGAAACCTCAAACTTAAACTGAGAGAGGTGGAAGATCACAGAGGGGAAAGTATTTTGATAACAACACTTTTCTTTGAGCTAGAGGAAGAGGAAGAGGCAGAGGTGGAGTAGTAAAATGCTTCACATGTGGAAAAATGGGCATAAATATTATGAATATCCAGATAAGAAGAAAGAAGGAGGTGAGGCTCACATTGCTTAAGCACAAAGACAAAATGTTGAGACAGAAGATGATGAAGGCGAAATATCATTGATGATGAGGAAGGTTCTCTTAACGCCAGATAAGGAGGCAGAGAATCCAGTCCAAAGGAATAGACTTTTTCAGACTGCTTGCAAGACCAAAGACTGGGCATGCAAAGTCATCTTGGACAATGGTAGCACAAACAATATTGTTTCTACAGAGATGGTAGAAAATCTGGAGCTGGAAACTATTGAACATCCAAATCCATACAGAGTTTCATGGCTACAAAAAGGACATCAGGTAAATGTCACTAAACAATGTTTAGTTGAATTTAAAATAGGAGGATATAAGGATGAAATACTATGTGATGTCATTCCCATGGATGTTTGTCATCTATTGTTCGGTAGACCTTGGAAATATGACAGGAATGTGATTCATGATGGGAGAAAGAACACATACACCCTGGAGAAGAATGGGAAAACTCACATGTTGTTGTCTATCAAGGAAAAAGAAGTAAAACCTGAGGTAAGTAACACTGTACTTCTCATGAGTGGGAAGGAACTTCTTACAAAGGTTAAGAAGAAGGAGGATACACAATTCATTGTGGTTAGGAAGCCTAGAATTGTTTTAACCAGTACAAGAGTAGATGATTTAACAGAAGAAATCCAGAAGTTACTGGAGGAGTTTGTCGATATAGTAGTGGATGAACTACCTTATTCATTGCCACCGATCAGAAGTATAAGTCATCATATTGATCTCATACCTGGAGCTAGTTTTCCAAACAAAGCAGCATACAGATTGACGCCGCAGGAGAATGAAGAGGTCAAGAGATAAGTACAAGAATTAATGGACAAGGGACTGGTTAGAGAAAGCTTGAGTCCATGTGTTGTTCCGATAGTGCTCAGCCCAAAGAAATATGGAGGCTGGAGAATGTGTATAGACTCAAGAGAAACTAACAAGATTACCATCAGGTACAGATTTCCATTGCCAAGAATGGATGATTTGATGGATTGTTTGAGTGGAGAATTTTTTTTTCAAAGATTGATTTGAAAAGTGGTTATCATCAAATTCGTATGAGAGAAGGTGATGAATGGAAGACATCCTTCAAGACCAATGAGGGACTATATGAATGACTTGTTATGCCATTTGGCTTAACAAATGCACCGAGTACTTTCATGAGATTGATGAATGAAGTTCTGAAGGAGTTCATTGGAAAATTTGTCGTTGTATATCTTGACGATATACTGATTTTCAGTGGGATAGAAATAGAGCACTTGAAGCATTTGGCTACAGTGATGAAGAGATTACAGCAAGAGAAGTTGTTGATAAATATGAAGAAATCATCATTCATGAAGACAAAGCTCATTTATTTGGGGTTTGTTATCTCTGCAGATAAGCTGAAAATGGATCCAAATAAAGTGGAGGTGATTAAGAATTGGCCATCGTCAAAGAGTATCTTTGAAGTTCGAAGTTTTCATGGATTGGCTAGTTTCTACAGAAAATTTATCAGAAATTTCAGTGGAATTAGTGCACCAATGATGGACACAGTAAAGAAAATACATAAATCTTTTCACTGGACAAAAGAAGCCAAGAAAAGTTTCAATTTGTTGAAAAAGAAAATTACTGAACAACAAATTTTGGTATTGCCAGATTTCAACAAGACATTTCAGGTCAAGTGTGATGCAAGCAGGTTTGCAATTGGAGCGATCTTGAGCCAAGACGATAGACCGATCACATACTTCAGTGAGAAATTGAATGAAGAAAAAGTGAAGTACTCGACATATGACAAGGAATTTTATGCGGTCATACAGGCATTGAAAAAGTGGAGGCACTATTTGGTTCCTAAAGAATTTGTCTTATACAGTGACAATCATGATTTGCAATTCGTAACTCAATAGGATAAGTTGAACCAAAGACATGTTAAATGGGTTGAATATATGCAAAATTTTACTTTTGTAATCAAACATATTTTTGGAACTGCTAACAAAGTTGTTGATGCCTTGAGCAAGAAAAATTTGCTTATGCAGGAGTTCAGAGTCAAAACATTGGGTTTTGATAACCTCAAGGACATGTACAAAGATGATCCAGATTTCAAGGAGGCGTATGAGGCATCTAAGAATCCAATTCTCAGGGACAGAAGTCAATGGGAAGAATATATGATCCAGGATGGATTATTATTCAAAGGCAATCAACTGTGTATTCCAAAATTCTCCATGAGGGAGAATCTGCTAAAAGAAAATCATAGTGGAGGTCTAGACGGACATTTCGGTCATGACAAAACATTCTCGAAGTTGAACAGCTCATATTTTTGGCAGGGGATGAGGATCGGTGTCAAAATATTTGTAGATGGATGCGGAATTTATCAGCACTCAAAAGGGAAAAGACAGAATACAGGGTTGTATCAACCATTACCCATACCTGAGAGGCCGTGGGATGCAGTGAGAATGAATTTTGTGTTAGGGATGCCAAGAATGCAAAGAGGGTTTGACTCCATCTTTGTGGTGGTAGACAGATTTTCCAAAATGGCACATTTTATACCATGTCAGAAAACCAGTGACACGACTCATATCACGAACCTGTTTTTCAAGGAAGTCGTCAGACTTCACAGCTTACCAAGAAGCATAGTTTCAGATCGAGACACCAAGTTTGTGGGGCATTTCTAGAGAACTTTGTTGAAGAAGTTGGGGACAAACTTGTCATTTAGCTCATCTTATCATCCTTAGATGGATGGGAAAATAGAAGTTGTAAACAGGATCTTGGGAGATTTGTTAAGGAGCCTAGTGACTTAACACCATAGTCAGTGGGATCACATTCTGCCACAGGTAGAATTTGCTTACAATGACTCAATCAATAGAAGCACAAGGCAGAGTACATTCCAAATTGTTTATGGAATGCAACCCAGGGGAGTTTCTGAATTGAAAGATTCAGAACAAGATGAAACTAGAAGTGCTAGTGCAAAGGATTTTGCAGAGGCAATGAAGGAACTTCACAGCCAAGTGATGGAGCGATTGCAGGATTCAAATCAGGAGCACAAGCACAGAGCAGATCAACAAAAACATAGGCGACAACTTCAATTCAATGTTGGTGATCTAGTTCTTGCACACTTAAGGAAAGAAAGGTTCCCAAGGGGAACATATAACAAACTAAAAATTAAGAAGATTGGGCCATGCAAGATCATAAGGAGATTTGGGGCAAATGCATATGAGATTGAATTACCAGATGGGATCGAAATTTCACCAATATTCAATATCTCAGATTTGTACCCTTACAAAGCTGAAGAAGCAGGAGAAAACAATGAACAGGCATAGGTTTAGTGGGCTAAACAAATGCCTGTAGCTGAAAATCCACAGATGGATAGCATACTTGACAAGAGAGTCAGTAAGAGGACCAGGAGAAAAGAGTATTTTGAATACTTGTTCAAGTGGAAGGGACATCTAGTTGAAGATGCCAGCTGGGAGAATGAAGCAAAAATTCAGAAGCATGGACAGATAGTACAAGATCTCATGAATAGGAGTCCATGAAAATTTTCAAGCGAGGGAGTATGATGCAGGAGCATCGCTAGTAGCAAGCGAGCATGGGACAAACACCATTGCATTTTTGGCACATGTTAAAATTGTTTGCAATATTTTGAAAATTTGGATGCACAAAATTTAATGTAATAGTTAAGAAAGGGCGTACTTCCAGATTGTAAATAGATCTTGAGAAATCAGCTCTCATATGTAGGATATAGAGGAATTTATGTATAATTAATGTAAGTAGGTAGTTTTAAATTCTAGATTAGACAGTTTTTAGGAGCTGGAGGGAAAACAGATATAGACACCCTCTTCTTTGTATCTTGGTATCTTTGCATCAATCAAGATAGAGGTCATTGTATCATAGAGCATAGAGGAAAAAGAGTTGTAGCAGAGAGTGGTCTAGAAGAATCCATGTACAAAAGTTTTGAAATCAATATATGAAGCTATGAATTCAGACTCATGGTGTCATAATGTTTTCTGTGTAAATGTTGAATGCTATGCTTATGGTTGTTTACTCTTTCTGTCATGCATTGTTGTTAAGATGTTTATGTATCATTTCATGTTAAGAATTTGGAATCTGAGAAGAGTAAGGAAATGAGTTTCAATTGTTTTTCACTTCTTGAGTAAAAGTTCCTACAAGGAGTGCAGAGAAGCATCCACAAGGAGTGCATTGATGGGTTCATAGTTCATCTCTGAAATATCAAGAGGAATAACATTGTTCTCATTTTCCGAAAGGAGTGAAAGTCAGGCACAGAAGCCGTGCAAAGTGTGCGCAGGCTGGTTGGAATTTCAGAACTTATCAACCAAGGGGAGGATTGAAGACTACTGTCGCGAGGAATTGCACAGAGTCAGAGGATTCAAATACTTAGATGTATTTGAAGAAGTGTTGTAAGGAGTGCATGCATAAATCTCATAGGAGATTTGAGGTTGCGAAAGGAATCTCGGGAGAGTTAGCATCTTCAAGGTGTTGAAGAGAAGAGAAGCAGTTTTGGTCATCGTGCAGAGGCCAAGTTCGAAAAAAGGATAGTAGGTCTGGTTGAGCCAGAGGTTCTTTGAGAAGAGATTGGGTGGTCAAAATTCTCAGAGGAGAAAACCCAAAATAGCAAGAACCGTAAGATCTACAGGAGCTGGAAGGTGGATAAGGGGTCATTGATCTTGACTTATCAAGCCATTAGATCATTTCGGCATTTTGGGGTTCGAAAGACCGAAGTGTAAGCCAAAAATGCTTGGCTGATCAAATCCTCAAAACGTGAAAATGAATTTTTCGTATGTGGAAGTGAGGAGAAGCAAGTTTAAGTTTTCGGGATTTCGGCATTCCCGCTGACAAGAATTCGAGTTCTTCCCATGTGAACCCCCGAAGTTGTGAAACACAAAATAGTGTGAAGGGGAGTTTCAACATTTTTGTGTTTCTGGGTTTGGGAACCTAAGAAGACAGTGCTTTGAGATTGATATTATTGGACTCCCAGTAACTAAAAGTCCTAAAATCACGTGAGGCTTCAGATCGAAGGGAGACTCATAACCGTTGATTCTGCAGGGGATATTATATCAAAATTCGGTAAACTAGGGATTGTGAAGACATAAGGTTGTTCGAGAGTTCCAAACTCTCGATACCCGAGAAACTGAAATATAGAGGAGGTGACATGTGGAAGGACAGGAGACTTCTTGTCTAGGTTTGTGGAACCAGCAAGGAGAAGTGCCATTTCGGAATTTTGAAACTTCGAAGACCGGAAGACGGAGGTGACAGAGTATTCGATCCTTAGCATATCAAACTCTCGGTACACGAAATTGCGTTGGTCGTTGGATCAAGAGGGGATCCACAACCGTTGATTTCCTTGGAAGCGAAACCTTAGAGTTTCAGCATTTCATGATTCGGCATACCAGCAATCCTTTTGACAAGAGAACAGATATAGTGAAAAGAGAACCCAATATGTGAAAGTTTGAAAGGATTTCAAAAGATGTCATTTCAGCATTTCGGGGTTCGGAGGTTCAGGAGCCCCGAAGGATATAGTGAAAGTGAATTTCAATGTTTGCAATTCGGGAAGTGTGAAGAGAAGGGGAAGGTTGGAACAATTGCATTTTGGTAAATCGGAGATCGAAATTTTGGGACTCCAGGGGTCAAAAATAGAGTTGCACGTCATCGCAACTCCCGAATTCACGAAAGCCAAAAATTTGAAATAGAAAGCCAAGAAGGTCAAGCATTTAGATACTTCAGGTTTTGGAGGTCAGAAGGAATAGGGTGCTCAACCACGGGATTTGCGAAATCGTGAAATCTGGTATCCCAAAATAAAATGGGGAATTTCATCAAGGTTTGTTGTGGGTTGATTTCCTGAAAGGGAAATATAAGAGCCAGTTGAGCTCTCGGACCAAAAGGAAAAGATCTTGTGTGGATTCTGACCTACGGGTCTAGGGGTCTGCGTCATGAAACAACTCTCTCCAAAATGTCCCTATGAACCGACTATCCCTATCATTGACGATGTTCTTTGGCAACCCATGAAGTCTGAAGACCTCCTTGAAGAAAATCTCGACTACCTGAACTGCATTGTACTCTGTCGGTATGGCATAGAAGTGAGAAAACTTGGTCAATCTGTTGACCACTACATAGATATAGTCCTTTCCCTGGACCTTCGGTAGACTCGGGATGAAGTCCATACATATACTCTCCCATTTCTTCTCTGGAATCGGGAGTGGCTAAAGTAGCCCTTCTGGAAGAGCATACTCAGACTTGTTCTGCTGGAAAGTCACACACTCACTGACGTGTCTCATAATGTCCTGTTTGAGGCCCTTCCATGAGAACCTCTCTTTTATCTATCTATAGGTTTTGAAAAACCCTTGATGGCCTGCTAGAGGTGAATCATGAACTGTAGTGAGGATCTTATTCTTAAGCCTTGAATCTGGCACCAAGTAGACTCTATTCTTGTAAAATATGACATCGTCAATGACCCTATACCGGTCATCATGTATATTCCCATCCATCACCTCACAAGCAAACTTGTTCTTGGAATATTCCACTAATAAGTGGGATTTCCAATCTGCTGAAATCACCATCAAAGATATTTCCACAGGTCTCCTCGATAGTGCATCGGCCACAATGTTCTTCTTCCCCTTGACATACTTTATGTCAAAGTAGTGCCAACACTGAAAAAGTGCCCATGACTTCATTCATGTGATCAAAGGCTTCCTTTGATTTATCCCTCCATATGAAGGCCCCATGCTTGTTAAGATCTGTCAGTGGTGCTCCAAGCTGAGAAAAACTCTAGACGAACGACCTGTAATATCTACACAACCCAAAGAAGCTCCTCAATTCTATCACATTCTTGGGTGTCGGCCAATCTAGAATGGACCTGATCTTCTCTTGGTGCACCTATACCCCCTGTGCACTGATGATGTGGCCTAAGTAAAGCAACTCTATCATATCGAACCTGCACTTGGAATCTTTGGCATATAATGACTGTGCCTCCACGATGCTCAATACCTCATCATGGTGCCTCATATTCTCTTGCCATGACGGGCTATAGATCAAGATGTTGTCGAAGAAAACCAAGACTGATTTCCTTAACTGATCCCTGAGTATATGGTTCATACAAGACTGGAATGTTGCAGGTGCATTGGTTAGCCCAAATGGCATAACCAGGAACTCGAAGTGTCCAAAATGACATCGAAAAGTCATCTTCTCTATGTCCTGCTCTTGGATTCTGATCTGATGATATCCAGATCGTAGATCAATTTTTGAGAAGAAAATTGCCCCATGCAGTTCATCCATCAACTCGTCAATGTGTGGGATAGGGTACCTATTCTTGATGGTTTTCTTGTTCAAGGCTCTGTAATCAATGATCAACCTTCTGAATCCTTTTAAATCCTTCTGAGTAGTAATCAAGCATTCCGGGGCATATGCTACCTCCCCATGTCTTAATATCCTCCCCATCCTCTTGGATGAAACTATCCTGGGTGCTCCTGTCGACATGCCTCTTAGAACAACCTTCTTCCCATCATGATCTCTGAATCCCATTTCTAAGGTTTGGTAGTTGGTAGTGATTTTTCCCAGGGTAATCGTCCACTAAACTCCTAACACTGCATGTGTTTTCGATAGGTCAACCACATAAAATGTGTCTCTCACTGTGTAGTTGCCTAACTTCATCTATAAGTTTTGAACTCTGTCTAGACACTCCACTGTGTGGCCATCTGCTACCGCAACATCAAACCCCTCAAACTCCTCTGTCTAAAGTGCCCATCTCGATACTAGTGAAGCGTCGATGAAGTTGTGGGTGGCCCCACCATCTATCAGGGTGATTTCCCATTGCCCCTAAATAATCCCTTTGATACAAAGGGTTTCATACCTGGGAACACCAGAAAGGGTTGCTCTAACTCCTCCCTTTGTTGGTTTCCTATCATCATCCAACTTCTCCTTTCCCTTCCATTCTCTCTAGAATGGCTTCCCGTCTCGATCCCTGTGGGGCCCAAATGGTTTGGAGAAATTTTTAGTCTTTGGCACTGAGTTTTCTAGATCTCGAGTGTGAAGGATGGAATCCTGCAAAGTGGGAGGCCTGTATGCCTTCACCCATCCTCTCAAAGGCTCTGTGAGTCCTTTTGTGAATAGCATGATCAGCCTGGGCTATGATATATCTTTCACTGCCATGGCTACCAGTTGAAACTTTGTGATGAATGCCTATGTTGTGCCAGTTTGTCTCAATTGGGCTAGATCCTTGAAGTGTATCTTGGGATCCTTCCTATCAAACCTGTCCATGAGCCTATCTGTAAACTCCCTATAGGAGGTGATGCGACTGTGACCCAATGTCACCAGTCCATGATACCACCACTTATGTTCCTCACCCTCCAAGTGTAATGTCGCGAAACTGACGGCCTCTATCTTGGTCATCTGGTTGAGCTTGTAATACGTGTATAACTTGTGTACCCAAGCTCTAGCAGTGTATTTGGACGATCCGACGAAAGAAGGGATGGTGAGTTTCCCAACTTCTCGGATGAAATTGAGGTTATGCCCCTGCTGTTTTTGTGGTCCACCCCTTTGCAGCTCTCTGGGGCGGGTCTTGAGTTTGAGTCCATAGTACTCAACTAAGGCCATGTCCTGATGGAAGTCACAACCCAATCTTGTGTACTCCCTCCTATACTCTGCAAGGTCGTCGGCATGAGCGGGTGGCCTCTGTGCTATCGGTGGCGGTGCTGCTACTAGGGGTGCCCTCTAGAAACTGGGAAGCAAGGGTCTGGGAATCCTACTTGCAGATTCTTATGTGCGAGAGGGTGACTGGGGTCTACTTCCTACTACCGAGTTCCCATGTGCTGCATGCGAGACTTGTGTATCTGGGATGCCCACTCTAGCCAATCTATCAACCACCTGTGCCAAGGACTGAGACATGGTTCGTTGACTAGCTAACATATCCTTGATAACCTGCATGAAAGATGCCTCTGGATCTATGGGGGCCTTGTCGTTGCCCTCTGGTCACTCATATATGTCTCCTAGCATCCTCTTTGCCTCGTGCTCAGCCTTGTGATCTTCCCTTCTCTCTGCTTCTTTGTGTTCCTCTTCCTCTTCCTCTGAGCTAGGAGGAAAAGGGGGGAAATCACCTACGTGTTCATGGCCCTCTGGTTCTTTTTCTGCACTCATTGTCTTTAGTCACAGGCTGGCAAGACTAAAGCTCTGATACCACTGTAATGTTCCTAACTTGGCTAGTCTAGGAAACGCTTCTATTGTGTGTGTAGGATCAAAGGTTTACAGCATATAAATGATCATACAAATAATAAACATGACAAAGGACTGCAAAGTTTGTATCATGATATCTCTGTGGATTACAAAATGGCCTAATGCGGTTGAATAAACTGACAATACTCAACTAGATCAATAAACAAAGGATCTTAGCCGGTAGAAATAAGCAACTGCAGTTGAATTAAATAACAACACTTGGCTAGATCAAAAGACAAAAGGATCTTAGCTGAAATACAAATAAGCAACTAAAAGATAATACTTGGAATATGGGAGCACTATGGAATCAATGAAGAATGATGGAAGACCTGGATGATCTTCCCGGTGAATAGGGTGTGTCATTCAACACCGAAATCAGCCAACTGGTGTCTTCCTACTAGAATACATTGAACTATCTCTCAATATCACTTTCTGAATATAACACTTGTGACTGGAGTGACCTCTAGTAACCCTGTTTACCCCTCTTTTTCTCTGGCTATAGTCTAACGATGCGGTTTAGACCATTAACCCTCCTCTCTAGAGCTCCTATTTGGAAAGGGACATTACAATCTAGAATACCAATCATCAGTAAAACTCTGAGCAACAAAGGACTACAAAGTTTGTATTATGATATCTCCGTGTTTTACAAAATGGCCGAATGCGGCTGAATAAACTAACAATACTCAACTAGATAAACAGACAAAGGATCTTAGCCGGAATACAAATACGCAATTGCAGTTGAATTAAATAGCAACACTCGACTATATCAAAAAACAAAAGGATCTTAGCTAGAATACAAATAAGCAACTAAAAGATAATACCCGAAATATGTTAGCACTGTGGAATCAATGAAGAATGATGGAAGACCTAGATGATCTTCCCGGTGACTAGGGTGTGTCTTTGAACAAAGAAATCAACCAACTAGTGTCTTCCTCCTGGAATACACTGAAATTTCTCTCTTGAGATGCGCCTCCTCTCTTCTATGACACGTCATAATCTGCATAATTATGAATTAGGTCACTGACCCTTCCTTTATAGATTTCCAAAAACCTAAATCATGTTGAAACCCTAATTCACTATTGACTTCCAAAACCCTAAATCACTGTTGAAACCCTAATTCACTGTTCACTTCTATTTTTAGCTCATAATGACTTAAAAGAATTTTTAACCCTTTTGAGCTCAATGTCACTTTCTGAATATAACACGTGTGACTGGAGTGACCTATAGTAACCCTGTTTACCCCTCTTTGGCCCTGGCTATAGTCTAACGAGGTGGTTTAGACCATTAAGCCTCCTCTCTAGAGTTCCAATTTGGAAAGGGACATTACAGTCCTCCCTTCCCAAAATTGCTTGTCCTCAAGCAATACCAGTCCAGGGTGCTGCAACACCTTCTCTCTCTCCCAAGTAACATCCTCTAATGGAAGCCCTCTCCATCTGACCAAACACTCTCTGATGACCCTACTCCTCAGTTTCCGCTCCTGAAACTCCAAAACCTCCTCCAAAACTAAGTCCAACTATCCCTCCTCATCCAACTGGGGAATCTCCTCTGATGTTCTAATGAATTGTCCCACTTCCTTTTTGAGGCAAGACACGTGGAACACGTTATGAATCTTGCTCTCCTATGGAAGCTCTAGCTCGTAAGAAACCTCGCCTACTTGGCGCATGATCCTATAAGGACCATAAAATTTGGGCTTGAGCTTCTCGATCCCACTCTTCTTCAGAGATGACTGTCTGTAGGGTTGGAATCTCAAGAAAACCAAATCTCCAACCTCAAAGCTACACTTTATCCTGTTCATGTCCGCACTTATCTTTTGTCAGTTTTGCACCATCTACAGGTTCTCTTTCAACAACTTGAGAATCTCCTAACTCTCTATGATCCAATGCTTTGCCTTAGGAGCTCTGCTCTCCCCGAATACCAAGTCTACCAAAGTGGGAGAATCATATTCGTACAATGCTTAGAAGGTTGTCATACCAATGGACATGTGGAAGGTGGTATTGTAGAAATGTTCTCCTAAATGTAACCACTTTACCTACGTTCTCTATTGTCCTCCTACATAGTTCCTCAAATACCCTTAAACCCACTTGTTAACAATCTCTGTCTTCCCATATTTCTGAGGGTGATAGTTGGTGCTAGGTGTCAACTTTGTCCCCACCAAACAAAACAACTCTCTCCAAAATGTCCCTATGAACCGACTATCCCTATCACTCATGATGTTCTTCGGAAAACCATGAAGTCTGAAGACCTCCCTGAAGAAAACCTCGGCTACCTGAACTACATTGTACTCTGTTGGTATGGCGTAGAAGTGAGAAAACTTGGTCAATATTTTGACCACTACATAGATAAAGTTCTTTCCCTTGACCTTGGGTAGACCCATGATGAAGTCCATAGATATACTCTCCCATTTTTTCTTTGGAATGGGGAGTGGCTAAAGTAGCCCTGCTGGAAGAGCATGCTCTGAATTGCTCTGCTGGAAAGTCACACATTCACTAACGTGTCTCGTAACATCCTGTTTGAGGCCCTTCCATGAGAACCTCTCTCTGATTTGTCTGTAGGTTTTGAAAAACCCTTGGTGGCCCGCTAGAGGTGAATCATGAACTACGGTGAGGATCTCCTTCTTAAGCCCTTAATCTGGCACCAAGTAGACACTATTCTTGTAAAATTTGACATCGTCAATGAACCTATACCGGTCATCCTATATCTTCCCATCCATCACCTCACAAGTGAACTTGTTCTTGCAATATTCCACTAACAAGTGGGATTTCCAATATGCTGAAATCTCCATCCTAGAACATGCCACAGGTCTCCTCGATAGTGCATCGACCACAATGTTATTCTTCCCCTTGACATACTCTATGTCAAAGTAGTGCTAACACTAAACAATTTCCCATGACTTTATTCATTTTATCAAAGGCTTCCTGTGATTTCTCGGTCCATATGAAGGCCTCATGCTTGGTAAGATCTGTCAGCAGTGCTCCAAGTTGAGAAAAACCCCGGATGAACCACCTGTAATATCTGCACAGCTCAAAGAAGCTCCTCAATTCTATCACATTCTTGGGTGTCATCCAATCTAGAATTTCCTTGATCTTCTCTTGGTGCACCTATACCCCCTGTGCACTGATAATTTGGCCTAAGTAAAGAAACTCTATCATACCGAACTCACACTTGAACTCTTTGGCATATAATGACTGTTCCTCCGTGATGCTCAATACCTCATCCAGGTGCCTCATATGCTCTTGCCATGACCGGATATAGATCAATATGTCGTCGAAGAAAACCAAGATTGATTTCCTTAACCGATCCCTGAGTATATGGTACATGCAAGACTAGAATGTAGCAGGGGAATTGGTTAGCCCAAATGGCATAACCAGGAACTCGAAGTGTCCAAAATGACATCGAAAAGTTGTCTTCTCTATGTCCTGCTCTTGGATGTTGATCTGATGATATCCAGAGAGTAGATCAATTTTTGAGAAGAAAAATTCCCCATGTAATTCATCCATCAACTCATCAATGCTTGGGATAGGGTACATGTTCTTGATGGTTTTCTTGTTCAAGGCTCGATAATCAACGATCGACCTTATGAATCCTTCTGAATCCTTCTAAGTAGTGATCAAGCATTCTGCGACATATGCTACCTCCCCATGTCTGAATATCCTCTCGATCCTCTTGGCTGAAACTGTCCTGGGTGCTCCTGTTGACATACCTCTTAGAACAACCTTCTTCCCATCCTGATCTTTGAATCCCATTTCCAAGGTTTGGTAGTTGGTAGTGATTTTTCCCAAGGTAATCATCCACTGAAATCTGAACACCGCATGTGTGTCTGATAGTTCAACCACATAAAATGTGTCTCTCACTATGTATTTTCCTAAATTCATCTCTAAGTTTTGAACTATGTCTAGACACTCCACTGTGTGGCCATCTGCTACCGCAACATCAAACCCCTCAAACTCTTCTGTCTGAAGTGCCTGTCTCGATACTAGTGAAGCGTCGATGAAGTTGTGGGTGGCCCCACCATCTATCAGGGCGATTTCCTATTGTCCCTGAATAATCCCTTTTATATGGAGGGTATCATACCTGGGAACACTAGAAAGGGTCGCTATAACTCCTCCCTTTGTAGGTTTCCTCCTGTTAGCCTGCTCTGGTGGTTATGGGACTACTAGAGGATGGGCTCCTGCCGGTGTTGGTGGTATACGAGGAGAATGCTCCTCTGCTGGTGCTAACTCCTCCTCTGAACTAGTGGATCCACTATCCTGATCCTCCTCCTCATTGTCCATGCTATCTGCTGCTACCTAAATATAATGAATCTCTCCCATGCCCATGCACCTATGAACTGGGACCCAAGGATCTCTGCAGTTGAAGAAAAGATTCTTCCTCATAATCTCTCACCTAGTCTCATCATCCAACTTCTCCTTGCCCTTCCATTCTCTCTGGAATGGTTTCCTGTCTCGATTCATGTAGGGCACAAATGGTTTGGAGAAAGTTTTATTCTTTGGCATTGAGTCTTCCAGATCTCGAGTGTGAAGGATGGCATCCTGCAAAGTGGGAGGCTTGTATGCCTTCACCCATCCTCTCAAAGGCTCTGTGAGTCCTTCTATGAATAGCATGATCAACCTAGGCTATGATATATCTGTCACTGCCATGGCTACTAGCTAAAACTCTGTGATGAATGCCTCTGTTGTGCCAGTTTGTCTCAACTAGGATAGATTCCTGAAGTGTATCTTGCGATCCTTCCTATTAAACCTATCTATGAGCCTATCTATAAAATCCCTATAGGAGGTGGTGCGACTGTGACCCAATGTCACCAGTCCATGATACCACCACTCGTGTGCCTCACCCTCCAAGTGTAAGGTCGCAAAACTGATGGCCTCGATCTTGGTCATCTGGTTGAGATTGTAATACATGTCTAGCTTGTGTACCCAAGCTCTGGCGGTGCATTTGGATGATCCGTCGAAAGAAGGGATGGTGAGTTTCCCAAATTTTCAGATGAAATCAAGGTTATGCCCCTGCTATTGTTGTGGTCCTCCCCTTTGCAGCTCTCTGGGGCAGTTCCTGATTCTGAGTCCACAGTACTCGACTAAGGTCATGTCCTGATGGAAGTCATGACCCAATGTTGTGTACTCCCTCCTATACTATGCAATGTCGTCATCATGAGTGGGTAGCCTCTATGCTATCGGTGGAGGTGCTGCTACCAGGGGTGCCTTATGGAAACTGGGAAACAAGGGTCTGGGAATCCTACTCGTAGAGGTGTATGTGTGAAAGGGTGACTAGGGTATACTGCCTACTCATGAGTTCCCCTGTGTTGCATGCAAGACTTGTGTATATGGGATGCCCACTCTAGCCAATCTATCAACCACTTGTGCCAAGGAATGAGACATGGTCCGTTGACTAGCTAACATATCATTGATAATCTACATGAAATATGCCTCTGGATCTACGGGGGCCTTGCCAAGGCCCTATGGTTTCTCATATATGTCTCCTATCATCCTCTTTGCCTCATGCTCTGCCCTTCTCTCCAATTCTCTGTGTGCCTCTTCCTCTTCCTATGAGCTAGGAGGAAAAGGGGGGAAATCACCTACATGTTCACGACCCTCTGGGTCTTCTGTTGCACTCATTGTCTTTAGTCACAGGTTGGCAGGACTAAAGCTCTAATACCACTGTAATGTTCCTAACTTGGCTAGTCTAGGAAACACTACTAATGTGTGTGTAGGATCAAAGGTTTACATCATATAAATGATCATACAAATAATAAACAAGACAAAGGACTGCAAATTTTGTATTATGATATCTCTGTGGATTACAAAATGGTCGAATGCGGTTGAATAAACTAACAATACTCGACTAGATCAATAGACAAAGGATCTTATCCAGAATACAAATAAGCAACTATAGTTGAATTAATAACAACACTTGGCTAGATCAAAAGACAAAAGTATCTTAGTCGAAATACAAATAAGCAACTAAAATATAATACCTAGAATATGGGAGCACTGTGGAATTAATGAAGAATGATGGAAGACCTGGATGATCTTCCCGGTGACTAGGGTGTGTCTTTCAACACCGAAATCAGCCAACTGGTGTCTTCCTCCTGGAATACACTAAACTATCTCTTAATGTCACTTTCCGAATATAACACCTATGACTAGAGTGACCTCTACTAACCATGTTTACCCCTCTTTGGCCCTGGCTATATTCTAACGAGGTGATTTAGACCATTAAGCCTCCTCTCTGGAGCTCCTATTTGGAAGGGGACATTACAATCCAGAATACCAATCATCAATAAAACTCTAAGCTTCATGGAGCCTTCCTCTACCATAGAGTTTAGGGGCATGAGATGTATTCATATTCAAAGGAAGTGGTCTTCTTGCAGGAAGAATATGTGTAGAGGATTGACACTCAGTGATGAGAGAATGAGATGAAGATTCAGCTTCAGGGGGAAAGTGAGAAGAAATGTTTTTCTTAACATTAGTTTCTTCAGGAGTATATACAGTAAAACTGCTG
>JZKD02S1672677.1:1099549-1121931 GCA_000966675.3 Picea glauca | reverse complement strand
TTTCTTCTTGGACCGTATTTCTTGTGACTTCAACATCACTTTTGACTTCATAGATATTTTGTTGCATTTGGTTAACACTATAGATGATCTCGTTTGTACTTACTTGTAGCTGGTCTATGTGTGTTTTGCAGGCATAGTCATTTGTTACAAAAGTATGGGTTTCCATACCTCACAAATTTGTATTGGTCCAATTTAATTGTTTAGATGCATTTTGAATCTTTCTTTCAATATTTCTCATCTGGGGATATTCTTTTTCAAGTACTAATGTAATGGATATGGATTGTTTTCCCCATCTAATAAGATAATCCCTTTGAAAGGGGAAAAAATAGATGGAGATTCTAATTTTTTACCATCAAGGCATTTCCATTTGTGTCTAACACTGGAAGAATCAGATTCCATCATTTGGACGTCCTCGTTCTTTGTTTGTGTTAACCATTCATAGAAAGACAACCAACAATTGTTATCTTTCATATAGGTTTGCCATGATGCAAACATTTCTAGTTTTTTCTCACAAGAAGTGGATTGATTAAATTCAATGGTCTGTGGATGGGTAAATAAATCCCAATTTAACATTTTCTTTGCCCAATCTTCATTTACTTTCCACTTCGGGCATCCTTTCATGATAGTTAAAAACTTTTGCATTTCTAGAATAGATGGATTTTGTATTCCATTAGGCAGGGGATTTCCAAATTGGCAGGGAGGAATAACAATATCTACTTATTCAATTTCTGCCATTTCCGTTTCTGCAAGTCAATTTCCACAATTTTAGTTTCACCAAGTTCAATTTAGTTTTAGTTTTGTTAGTTTCTTGTTGTTGTGTAGGTCTGGGAATAAAATAGAATAATGGATCCATGGTTACACAGCCTTAAAATTACTCCACTAGAGCAAAGCTTTGTGGTTGGGATGTCTAGTACAAGAACTTGGGATCTATGGATGGGTTTGAATGGATGTTGTTGGAAAGCAAGAAACTGTAGAGCTAATGGAATTGGGCGGGTCTCAAAGAAATCTAAGTATGACTATTGATGAAATCATGGATGAATGCAAGACATTTTTCTTTGCAGGCCATGAGACAACTTCCATTCTGTTAACCTGGGCAACATTCTTGCTATCAATAAACCTTGAATGGTAGGAAATATTAAGGAAAGAAGTTATCGGTATTTGTGGCATAGATATACCAGATGCAGACAAAATTCCAGCCATTTTCTTAATCAACAAAATTCCAGCCATCATTTTTTTCTCTAAAATGCATCATATATTTCATTAGGACTAAATGTAAATATACATCAAGATTGATATACCATGGAACCATAAGGTGGTCACACAATTTTCCCTACTCTACATAAGAAATGAAAACTATCATGTTTGATTTTGCTCCGAGCTCAAAAGTGTATGCATCTTTCCTTAAAAATGTCCTCCTTGTTTAGACCTATATAGCCTGTTGGTTTAGATTTATATAGGCAGTTCTGATCTAAAGATTGAAACTTCTACCAAGTTGAATGGACTCTTCATTTCATGAAAGATTGATGGGAACCATACTTTCGATATGTAGGACATGCCTTCCAGTTGTATCTTATATCACACACTACTGCATTACTCTCTGCTTGTCAAAACATCCATTTGTCACCAAAGTGGACCATCTTCTGATGAAGAGGAGAAACAAGGAGAAAACTATTTACAAATATAATGTACATGATTTTCGAATTAATAACGATGATAATGATGATTACCTCAACCAATACCAACTACTTTATTTATAATTGGGACATGATCACTTCAAACTCTCCACCAAATTTTAAGCCTTTCGCCATCTAGCACATTCCAGAGTTCTTGTCAATTTTAAGATACAGAGAAAAGTTTACTAATGGAAGGACAACGAATTTCTCTCTGCACATTCCAGAGTTCTTGTCATTTAAGTTGTATTGATGTTTTTTTCTCTGGTTGGCAGATGACTATGGTACTGAATGAAACACTAAGGCTATATCCACCTACTGTTAGGATAACAAGAAAAGCATATAAAGTGATCAAGCTTGGCCAGTTCTCTCTTCCAAAAGGTGCAGTCATGTCATTTTCAATTTTGGCAATGCATCATGATGACAAGTTATGCGGTCCAGATGCAAACTTGTTTAAGCTAGAGAGATTTGTAGTGGGCGTTTCAAATGCAACCATTCATCCAAATGCCTTTTTTCCATTCTCTTTGGGTCCAAGAAATTGTGTTGGCCAAAATTTTTCCATGTTGGAGGCCAAGAGTGTTCTAGCCATGATTTTACATAGATTTTAATTCAGTCTCTCCCCTGCTTACAAGGATGCCCCAATTGTTGTGCTTACTCTACAGCCTCAGCATGGCATGCATATCACATTCAAAATGAAAGGATAGCTTGCCTAGTGCATTATTACCAAAGTCACCCATGCACTCCATCAATTACAATTTACTCTCTATTACTAAATCTTGCCAGGTGCATTTTAGTAATATCATTACAGAGGTTGTTATTTACAGTTGAATATGTCACAACACCAGTATCAAACTTTGAGGATCTCATGCAATATTCTATTGGATTTTTGGGGTGTGCCTTCCTTGCATAGTGCATCCATGATGGTGGCATATGAAATCATATCAGGGACATGACCTCCATCTTTCAACTGTTCAAATAATTGTATTGCCTCCTTTGGATTACCCACTTTGCAAATTCCAATCATTAATGTGTTGTATGTGCCAACATCAAGACTCTAACCCTAGCCTTGCATCACATAGAAGATCTGTTGATCTTTGTATATCCTATTATTCTTGAAAAGCCCATGTATTAATGTGTTATAGCTAACTAGGTCAGGTCTGCAACCTCTCTCTGGCATCTCTTGAAGAAGTTCCCCTGCCTTCTCCAGATTACCCACACTGCAAAATCCATTTATAAGTGTATTGTGTGTGATTTCATTAGGCATATTGCTTATTTGGACCATAACATATAACAACCCAAGAGCTTATTGAAGCCTTCCTTCTTTGCAAAGACTGTAAATAACTATTAATTATTTAACTAAAGTTTTGAGTCTGTGACATAATTTTGTTCCTTTTTTATTTTGTTGTGATGATATTCATGTGTTTGTCGACCTCTGCGTGCAATGTTTCTACTGGAGCATGCCCTCTAATGTGTATTTTATTTGTAAAGATGATATAAAGTTGTGTGCATGTTATTTATCAATAGTTGTAGGTTTTGAGCTAAAAATATAGGATCCCTTTGCATCCTATAGGTTGTGGTCTTGAAAACAGGGTATCCTACTTCAATGATGTGATGGAGTTATGGTGGTTTATTTCGATGTAGGATGTTGTACAATGTTGCATGTGGGTAGACTTCAATGTTGGATCATTAGTTTTTCTGAAAATCATGAAAAACAAAGTTCTTTAGTTGGCTAGAATCCGTTTCTTGTAGCATCCTATAGAATTTTGTGTAGAACAATTTCCTATAGATTCCTATATCATTCTGCATAAGGATTTTCATGTAGCTTCTTGGAGTAGTGTAAATACCAATGTTTATGTAGCTTCTTGTAGGTTCCTTTAGGAGACAATTCAACTGGACATAATGTTATTTGGGAGATTTGTAGTGAAGGGAATATATGGATATGTTCAAATATGGACATGGATCATATGATAGGTTGTTTGATGAGCGGAATGAAGAGGTTTGATGTGTAATATGGTGGATTTTGAAATGGGATGAATGATGGAGGTGAATGAAATATGGAACCAATGGATGATAGATATGACATGCTAGAACTATTGATGAAATTTCTAAAGAATATATGGTGTTGTATGTTGATGTATGTTTTTTTGTTGAGTGATGAGATATCAGTTGTGATTGAAAAATTTATTCATCAAAGAATTTCTACTTCAAAGACTTGATTTGAAAATGGAGGTATGTGATCCAAACTTAGAGATAATCCATAAAACATAGTTGATCTTTGCAAACTAAACTTCTTAAGTTTTTTTTTTAAGTCTGCTATGTCTTGAGACTGTTTGAACATTGAATATTTTATTGGCATGTTGAGATAGGATTTTTTAGAGACACGCATAGATTGGCATTTTTGAACTTTGCATGTTGTGTTGAAATCTATCACTCATGCTAATATAGAGTGTGAAATTTATGAGTATAAAGTGTGGAAATGTGCATGTTGGCGTAAGAGTTGTTGATAGAGAGGAATATTGTGCTTTAGAGGACTATTGTACTTTGTTGGATAACTATAATACGTTGGTAGAAAGCTTTCATTTTGTACATATTTTTGGATTTGGTGGAGTGTGAATATTTCACATAAGTATTGTTTGTATTGAGCCCCATATCTTTTTTGCTTGTTATTTATAGGCTTGAGTGGTGGATAGTATTAACATGTTGATGTTAGTTATGGTGTTGGTGATAATGTTGGTGATGAAGATTGTGTTTATGTTGCTGACGATGTTTTTGATGATGTTAGTGATGATGCTTGTGATGAAACTAGTGCAGATGTTGGTGATGTATAAAGATGAGTCCTTATCATTATTGAGTTGATCCTACTCTGTAGTGGTTCTTATTTTCTCTTTATGAGTAGAATCTAACTATATTAGGATTACTTGTTGTATATTTAAGATCATGATTGAGTCATGCACCTATATAACAATGCCTATTTTGTGCTATTGTCGATGTAGATGTGGTGCAAACCCCCTTCCCTCCAAAGGGGTGCTAGACCTCCCGGTCTTGGATCATTTGAAATACTTAGTCAAAGTGACTCCTTGGGTCCTTGCGGGCACCCAAAACCACTCTACCTACACACACAAGTCCTTTCCACAAATGGACACGACTATGACCGTGGGTCTATCTTTACGCGATTTGAAATTCCGGGATATCATGAACTCTTCCTTCGACCTTTCCTGAACCACACTTTTCTGAGTTTCTAAGCTTCTGCCACGTATCCCCTAGGATCTGGTTGACTCCACTATGGTTTGGGTCTCGTGACCATGCGATATTCTTGACCTCTTGCCCATGAATCCCAAACTCTTGACTCTCGATTTCCTTAATCCATTGCCACGCTCTCCTTTTGCAATCAATGGTTGGGATCCATTTGCAACTTCGGACTTCATGACCTCACTTTTGTCAAGCCTTCCGAAACTCTGAACTCTGAAGTACCAAAACACTTTCCAGCAATTTTTTGCATAACTTTCCCAGATCTAATGGTCTGGAATCGTTTTCCTTCCTCCGGAACAAATCTTGTCCATTGATTTCAGTAAAGACTCCAGGGACTTTTTCCCTTGAATATTTTCGATCGCTCTCCCTCCTGAGCTTTACTTCTTTGATTTCCTCTGAACGCCTCCTTCAACACAAACTTGAGATCTTGATCTATGCACACCTTGCAACAGATCCCCTTCTACAGTCGACTCTTCTATGAAGGTCTTTGCACTCCTTGCAATTGTTCCCCAACTACTTCTATCTCTCGTGAATGAAATCACGCTACTTCTCCTAAGCTTTTGGGTCTGAAAACCCCTTCATGCAATCCTTGCAGACATAGTTTCACTCCTTGCACGCATCCAAGTTCTTGTTATCTCTTCTGAGCTTCAAGTCATAATAAACTCAATCACACACTCCTTGTGGACGTCAATGCACTCCTTGCACTTGCTGAATGAAGAGAAATAATTGAAACTTAACTACTCTTCACAGTGAATCATACATTCAATACTGCAAATGCAGTCATGGATACAAGAACAATAAATAACAGAGAATCGAACACAAACAAAGGTCTACCATTTATGCATTCATATAGACACTATAATAACACACACTTTGGAAAATATTCCTATGTTATATTAATTCAATTGAAACTTGCAGAAATTCATGCAACACTTCTCTATAGCTCCCAATTCTCGACTGCAATGGCAATCTATGCATTAGAGTCAACAACCTTTCAACCAACCTCTACTATGCAACAATACAAATCAGCTCCCAATAAGAATTTGTACCAACCATGATGTCAAATCAAGACAATGTATCATGTTTTGAATTGAATCTCTTCCATGAAATGTTTTGAAAAGAGATAATTTGTAGCAACTTTCAGCCACACTTTGGCTACACAAGATACTACTACTAGAGGTCTTAGTGGTGCAAGGAGTGCACAACACTGGACTTGGAGAATCATGAAATAATACCCCTTGTCATGTTAGCTTAGTTAAATTAAAGAGATTATGAAAGAGCTTATGTTAAATGAAAGAGATTATGTAATGGCTTAGTAGAATGTAAGTGTTTTGTGTTAATGGTTTGCCCCTAAAAAAGTGACTTATATGGAATAGTTCTCTTGATGGGGACAAAATCATCGAATGAAAGTGCTTGTATTAATGGTTCACCCCTCAAAAAGTGATGTCAACTATATCATAATTAAATCCCTCATCTTCAAGGATCCACCAAAGGATCTCCAATTGGCCTCAATCATTGCCAAAGATACAAAGCTAACCCAGAAGATGAACAAACAAACTCTATATCATGTCTTGTGAGAAAATAATGGAAAGACGGATACTTTGTTGTAAATTTTTAAGCTATTGGTTTGTTTTTAGAGGAATTATGTGAAGGAGAAAGGATATGGATCCTCTATGGTCTAATCCTTGTTTGGAAAGGATAATCGAGAGATGGAAGCTCTGCCACCCTGTGTCCCTCAACCCTTTCAATAGCACAAATAGACTTTCAGCCACACTTTGGCTACACAAGATACTACTACTAGAGGTCTTAGTGGTGCAAGGAGTGCACAACACTTGACTTGGAGAATCATGAAATGATACCCCTTGTCATGTTAGCTTAGTTAAATGAAAGAGATTATGTTAATTGTTCACCCTCGAAAAGTGACATTGGGTTGAGAATAGTGCCCCATGTTGTGATAATTTTGTTGAATGAAAGTGCCCATTTTGTAATAATTTTGTTGAATGAAAGTTCCCCTTCAAAAGTGAATTTTATGAAACAATACTCTCTATCGTTAGCGAAACAGAAGTGCTCATGTGACTTTCACAAAATCATGACCCTTGTCATGACAACTTAGCCAAATGAGAGTGCATGTGTTAATGGTTCACTCCTCGGAAGGTGGTTTTGAGGGAATAGTACCCCTTTTGGTAATGGCTTAGTGGAATGTAAGTGTTATGTGTTAATGGTTTGCCCCTAAAAAAGTGACTTATATGGAATAGTTCTCTTGATGGGGACAACATCATCAAATGAAAGTGCTTGTATTAATGGTTCACCCCTCAAAAAGTGATGTTGACTATATCATCATTAAATCCCTCGTCTTCAAGGAGCCACCAAAGGATCTCCAATTGGCCTCAATCATTTCCAAAGATACAAAGCTAACCCAAAAGCTGAACAAACATACTCTCTATCATGTCCTGTGAGAAAATAATGGAAAGACAGATACTTTGTTGTAAAGTTTTAAGCTATTGGTTTGTTTTTAGAGGAATTATGTGAAGGAGAAATGATATGGATCCTCTCTGGTATGATCCTTGTTTGAAAAGGCTAATCGAGAGATGGAAGCTCTACCACCCTGTGTCTCTCAACCCTTTCAATAGACCAAATAGACTTTCAGCCACACTTTGGCTACACAAGATACTGCTACTAGAGGTCTTAGTGGTGCAAGGAATGCACAACACTGGACTTGGAGAATCATGAAATAATACCCCTTGTCATGTTAGCTTAGTTAAATGAAAGAGCTTATGTTAATGGTTCACCCTCGAAAAGTGACATTGGGTTGAGAATAGTGCCCCATGTTGTGATAATTTTGTTGAATGAAAGTGCCCATGTTGTAATAATTTTGTTGAATGAAAGTGCCCCTTGAAAAGTGACTTTTATGAAACAATACCCTCTATCGTCCCAACTTAGCCAAACATAAGTGCTCATGTGACTTTCACAAAATCATGACCCTTGTCATGACAACCTAGCCAAACGAGAGTGCATGTGTTAATGGTTCACTCCTAAGAAGGTGGTTTTGAGGGAATAGTACCCCTTTTGGTAATGGCTTAGTGGAATGTAAGTGTTCTGTGTTAATGGTTTGCCCCTAAAAAAGTGACTTATATGGAATAGTTCTCTTGATGGGGACAACATCATCGAATGAAAGTTCTTGCATTAATGGTTCACCCTTCGAAAAGTGATGTCGACTATATCTTTATTAAATCCCTCGTCTTCAAAGAGCCACCAAAGGATCTCCAATTGGCCTCAATCATCACCAAAGATACAAATCTAACCCAGAAGATGAACAAACACACTCTCTATCATGTCCTGTGAGAAAATAATGGAAAGACAGATACTTTGTTGTAAAGTTTTAAGCTATTGGTTTGTTTTTAGAGGAATTATGTGAAGGAGAAAGGATATGGATCCTCTATGGTCTGATCCTTGTTTGGAAAGGCTAATCGAGAGCTGGAAGCTCTACCACCTTATGTCCGTCAACCCTTTAAATAGCCCAAATAGACTTTCAGCCACACTTGGGCTACATAAGATACTACTACTAGAGGTCTTAGTGGTGCAAGGAGTGCACAACACTTGACTTGGAGAATCATGAAATAATACCCCTTGTCATGTTATCTTAGTTAAATGAAAGAGCTCATGTTAATGATTCGCCCTCGAAAAGTGACATTGGGTTGAGAATAATGCCCCATGTTGTGATAATTTTGTTGAATGAAAGTTCCCATGTTGTAATAATAAATTTTAGCCACTTCTAAGTCGACCCTTACCCTTCAAATTTTACTAATATTATTAATATTTCCCTATTATCTCCACTACCCCCAGATAATAGGGAAATATTAAGCAAAAGAAATTTAACCTAAATTAAAAAGCATCTTAACCTAATTAATTACAAGGATCAAATTTGGCAATTTGGGTGTTGAAGAACCACACTGGAGCTGAGTGTTGAAGCAGAACAAAGATCTGGTCATCCCGATTTTGGCTGTTGGGTGGAGTGCAAGAAACAACACATGGGGTAAGGCACATAGAACAAAGATCTAAGCATCCTCATTTTGGAAGCATATTCATCTAGGCATCCTCTCTTTGGAGGTATGAAAATCATTTGTTTTTTTATCATCTAATTTACAGAAGTAACATTATTTACAGTAAAATTGGTTTTTGCCCTAGTTTTTTCGCCCCAACTAGAGAAAATCTAGAGAAATTTAGTCATAAACTTAGAAACTTAGTCGATATTTTCTCAATCCATGGATAAATTCTCCTTATAAATTCCCTCGATCAATGCCCTCAATCAGATGCCCCGCATTAGGAATGAGACCTACCACCATCAAATTGATTCCCATTTTGGTGAAATGCGAGGAAAGGTTTCCCCAATGTGGGGGACATGGGTAAATTTAGCAAGAGGTTGCCAAATTTTCCTGATTTTTCCCTTACCATAACTAGGATCAACTTACAGCTCATCAATATGTTTCAAACAAGTTGTTTCAGCAGCCCCATTAATGCCCGAAAATGTGCTTAGACCGTCTTCATCCTGAGGAGCTCATGCAATATTCTATTGGCTTTTTGGGGTGTGCCTTCCTTGCATAGTGCATCCATGATGGTGGCATATGAAATCATATCAGGGACATGACCTCTATCTTTCATCTATTCAAATAATTGTATTGCCTCCTTCGGATTACCCACTTTGCAGAGTCCAATCATTAATGTGTTGTATGTGCCAACATTAGGGCTCTGGCCCTGACCTTGCATCACATAGAAGATCTGTTGAGCTTTGTCTATCCTATTATGCTTGAAAAACCCATGTATTAATGTATTATAGCTAACTAGGTCAGGTCTGCAACCTCTCTCTGGCATCTCTTGAAGAAGTTCCCCTGCCTTCTCCAGATTACCCACACTACAAAATCCATTTATAAGTGTATTGTATGTGATTTCATTAGGCAGATTGCCTATTTGGACCATAACATCTAACAACCTGAGAGCCTTCTGAAGCCTGCCTTCTTTGCAAATACTGTCAATAACAACAATGTATGTGATAACATTCAGATTGCACCCCTTATCTAGCATCTCATGTAGCACTTTGGTGGCCCTGCCATTTATGTTCCTTACATAAACCATCAATAAGGGAATTGTATGTGACAACATCAGGGCATATGTTTATGATGGACATTTCATAGAAAAGCTTCCTTGCCTCATCCAACTTTCCTTCCTTACCTAAACCATCAATAAGCACATTGTATGTGACAACAATAGGGCATATGTTTATGTCGAACATTTCATAGAAGAGTTTACTAGCCTCCTGCAACTTTCCTTCCTTACATAAACCATTGATAAGTGCATTGTATGTCACAACATTAGGGCATATGTTTTTGTCGAACATTTCATAGAAGAGCTTCCTTGCCTCTTCCAACTTTCCCTCCTTACCTAAACCATCAATAAGCATATTTTATGTGACAACATTAGGGAATATGTTTATGTCTAACATTTCATAGAAGAGCTTCCTCGCCTCGTCCAACTTGTCTTCCTTACCTAAACCATCAATAAACACATTGTATGTGACAACACTAGGGATTATGTTTCTGTCAGACATTTCATGGAAGAGCTTCCTTGCCTCGTCCAACTTGCCTTCCTTACATGAACCATCAATAAGCACATTGTATGTGACAACATCTAGGCTTATGTTTCTGTCAGAAATTTCATCGAAGAGCTTCCTCATCTCGTCCAACTTTCCTTCCTTACATAAAACATCAATAAGCGTGTTGTATGTGACAACATCAGGGCCTATTTTTCTATTGGACATTTCATAGAATAACTTATTAGCCTCAACCAACATTCCTTCCTTACATAAAACAAATATAAATTGAGGCTTATGGTGAAAATCAGAAGATGGAACCTTATACAATATGAGTTGTAATAGGTATTATTCCAGAGCGGACCTGTTTTGCCAATTCTATTAGGTTCCACCTATACATGACCAATTTTGTTTTGGTTGACTTGTGTTGTTGGAACAAAGTAATATACTATTTATATGTCCTCCAACATGCCATTATGAGATTTTTATTTCCTCCAACCTACTCCAACCCATGCAAGACAAAAATAGTTAAGTAAAATCATATTTCCAGTGAAACCTCCAGAGGATCACATCAGCGACATAATTTCCTCCCTTGTATTTGGTCATGAACCAAAGTAGGGACATTGCCAGTTGCATCCAAGATGGGCTGGTCCTTTGAACACTTTTCTACATCATTTGCTATAGTTTGCTAAATATATAAAAGTATTTTATGATACTCATGTTTTTATTGGAGGAAATTTGAAATAGAAGAATTAGGTATTTGTAGATACATGGGTATCATAATTGGCACAAATGACTTAGAGTAGATTCGATAGTCAAAATTAACATTGGTATGTTGATTAAAGTTGGTTTGGCATGGTGTTGTACCTGGGTAAGAAACAGAGGTTATCTCACTAGAGAGATCAGTGTAGAGATGTTGGTCAATTTGAGTGTTCTGTGGGCATTTGATCATTGATCAAAGTTCATTAGTTATCAAAAGTTGCCTTTGATTATTTTTTCATCACAAATTCCATATTAAAAACTCTTAATCTTCAATCTGGTGAGGTCCTGCTACAAATTGAGGGAGACAATGATATTGGTAGAGATACTATTCAGCTGGAAAAAGAGGTTAACATCAAAAAAATCTAAATTATTGTAGATAAACCTAGCATTTCTCAGTTAATTGAAGGCTACACAGTAACTAGATTAATGCATCCATAAAGTGTTTCGATGTTGCATGGATTTTCTTTATTCAAGAATAATTTTTGGTTCATGCCTTATGATACCATGAGGACTATAGAACCCATATTTTCAGAGAACATTGAAGACAATTCACTCCAAATATGATACACTAAAAATGATGAGCAATTCACTGTTTGATAGAGTTGCTTGTGAATGTTTGACTAGACCAACAGTCACTATTTGGAGTGTAACTTTTTCGTTAAAGATCTAATCGATGTGATTACACTTGGAGAGTAAAGTAGATTCATTTTTTTGTATATAGTAGAAACAGGTTTTTAAAACCCTTAGGTTTGATATCACAAAATGACCGATGAACAGACCTAGGAGGCAAAGTTTTACTATGTTGATTTGAAGACATGTAGTCACTAAATGAGTCATAACTTTTTTATTTGAAATCCAAATGGGATGATTCAAATTTTGTTTTGAACTAGGCTTGCATATCTATCTCCCATATAAACATGTTTTGAAATAATATGATTTTATATGTGAAATATGCGTATGAACAGTCAAGAGCTAGAATTGTCACCATGCAGATTGTTTTTTACAAGTAGTTAGTATTTTGAGAATAAATTTTTCATACGATATCGGATTAAGGTGATTCAAATTGATTTGGAAACTATATTCCAAGGGCTACATTTTGTATAAATATCATGTAAAAATATTTCCATTAGACCCCTCAAATCAAGATTGTACTAACTCTGTCCTCAAAATTTCACTTGAGACCTAGTTTATATTTTGATCATATCTTTTTGACTTGTGATCCAAATTGAAAATTTAAAAATAAATTTAAAAACTAGATTTCAGGAGATATATTGTTTAAAAACATGTTTTCAAAATGATCCTATATGGTTACCTGAAATAACATTGTCCTTACTCCATTTTGCCATGAAAGCCTTTCAAGTCACCATTGAACAATGATTTGAAGAATTATTCAAATGACCAATACAAATACCATACCATTCCAATACCATCTCCACTTTTAGGGATGGTGATAAATGATTATCTCCAATTTTAGGGATTTTAATAGTTCTCACAAGGTTGAACCTATTATCCAAGAGCAACCCAACATTTAAATCAATTCAATTATTTTCCCAGTTGTGAGAATATAAAAGCAAGTCATTTGCTTGTAGAGGTAAATCTTATCAAAGGTGATAGGGTTGAAATATCCAGATCACAAGAGCATGATTTGTTTCAACTTCATTCTCCTTTAGATTCATCAAGTATATGGTTGACGGAAAGCTTTCAAATGGTTCCTCCTTATGCACCTTCATTGTATGATGAATATTACAATCAATAGAGGATTCATCGAGGCTTATGGTGAAAATCACAAGATGGAACCTTATACAATATGAGTTGTAACAGGTACTATTCCAAAGTGGAGATGTTTTTCCAATTCTATTAGGTTCCACCTATACATGACCAATTTTGTTTTGGTTGACTTGTATTGTTGGAAAAAAGTAATATACTATTTATATTTCCTCCAACATGCCATTATGAGATTTATATTTCCTCCAACCCACTCCAATCCATGCAAGACAAAAACAGTTAAGTAAAATCATATTTCCAGTGCAACCTCTAGAGGATCACATCAGAGACATAATTTCCTCCCTTGTATTTGGTCATGAACCAAAGTAGGGACATTGCCCGCTGCATCCAAGATGAGTTGGTCCTTTGAACACTTTGCTTCCTACACTTTTGGAGAACATGGATGACACTTCATTCTTCAACGGATGTCACTCCCACCAATTGACTCCATCCAAGTTTCAATAAGATCAATGAAGGTGGAGAATACATCTTCCTTGCCACTCAAAAAATCTTCATGCAACCAAGTGGAACTGGATATCAGGTTGAGAGACGGCTCCAAGAGAGGTTTGAGAATTTGTTGTTCCCCTTCATGGCATGTCATACAAACCATTAGCATGCAGCTGTTCAATTATAACAGTCTAATAGAAACTTGCATTTCCAGGCTGCTCTTCAAAACTAACAAAACAATGTTGAATGCTTACAGTTTTACACATTTCCTCATCCTTGTTTTCTTTAATAATTCACAACATCCATAAAAAGGATAAGGATAAGGATTCATTTTTTCCATTACCAACCAGATATTGAGCAACACTATGATCTTCAATGGGGATTGGAAGGTTTTCATCACCTATGTCTGAATCATCCTGTTCAAAAAAATGTGTCGATTGTTGCAAAATATTCATGCAACAAATTGGGACTAGATATCAAGTTGAGAGACGGCTCTAAGAGAGGTTTGAGACTTTGTTGTTCCTCTTCATGGCATGTCATACAAACCATTAGCACGCAACTATTCAATTATAACAAGATAAAAAAAACTTGCATTTTCAGACTGCTCTTCAAAACTAACAAAACAAGGTTGAATGCTTACAGTTTTACACATTTCCTCATCCTTGATTTCTTTAATAATTCACGACATCCTTAAAAAAGATAAGGATAAGGATGCATTTTTTCCATTACAAACCAGATCCTGAGCAACACTATGATCTTCAATGGGGATTGGAAGGTTTTCATCACCTATGTTTGAATCATCATGTTCAGAAAAATGTTTGGATTGCTAAAAAATCTTCATGCAACCAAGTGGGACTGGATATCAGGTTGAGAGACGGCTCCAAGAGAGGTTTGAGACTTTGTTGTTCCTCTTCATGGAATGTCATACAAACCATTAGCACACAATTATTCAATTATAACATGCTAACATAAACTTGCATTTTCAAGCTTCTCTTAAAAACTAACGAAACAAGGTTGAATGCTTACAGTTTTACACATTTCCTCATCCTTGCTTTCTTTAATAATTCACAACATCCATCTTCTAAATGGGGATCCTCACATGCTCTGCACCAATTTGGGCACTATTGTTGCTCAAGATGTTTTACTTATTTAACAAGATGTAAAGCATGTTCCATCATCAGGTTTAATATCCAACATAAACTAGCTTTCCCCCATTGTGGAATGATGTTGTTTCAAGATGCACTTGTGCTTGTTCAAGAAGGAAATCTAGCACATGCTAGATTTCCTTGATGATGGAATGATGTTGTTCAAGATGAGCTTATGCTTGTGCAAGAGGGAATACTAGCATGTGCAAGCTTTCCTCCATGCTAAAATGATGTTGTTCGAGATGCGCTTCTGCTTGTGCAAGAGGGAAATCTAGCACAGTGGAATCATGTTGTTTGAGATGCACTTGTGCTAGGGGGAAAACAAGCACATGCTAGATTTCCCCCACATTGAATGATGTTGTTTGAGATGAGCTTGTGCTTGTGCAAGATGGAAAACTAGCACGCACTAGCTTACCCCCATGGTCGTATGATTTTTTATATGCGCTGGTACTTGTGCAAGAGGGAACGCTAGCATGTGCTAGCTTTCCCCCATGGTGGAATGTTGTTGTTTGAGACGTGATTTTGCTTTTGCAAGAGGGAAATCCAACATAAACTAGCTTTCCCCCATGGTGGAATGATGTTTTTTCAAGATGCACTTGTGCTTGTTCAAGAGGGAAATCTAGCACAAGCTAGATTTCCTTGACGGTGGAATGATGTTGTTCAAGGTGAGCTTATGCTTGTGCAAGAGGGAAGACTATCTTGTGCAATCTTTCCTCCATGATAAAATGATGTTGTTTGAGATGCACTTGTGCTTGTGCAAGAGGGAAAGCTAGCATGTGCTTTCTTTCCCCCATGTTGGTATGATGTTGTTCAAGATGCACTTGTGCTTCTGCAAGATGGAAAGCTAGCACGAACAAGCACAAGTGCATCTTGACACAACATCATTCCACTATGGGGGAAAGCTAGTTTATGTTGGATTTCCCTCTTGCAAAAGATCAAGCACATCTCAAACAACATCATTCTTCCATGGGGGAAAGCTAGCACATGCTATCTTTTCCTCTTGCACAAGCACTAGTGCATCTCGAAAATCATCCCACCATGGTGGTAAGATAGCCCATGCTAGTTTTACCTCTTGCACAAGCACTAGCTCATCTCAAACAACATCATTCAATGCAGGGGAAAGCTAGCACGTGCTAGCTTTCCCCCATGTTGGAATCATGTTGTTTGAGATGAGCTAGTGCTTGTTTGAGATTTGATTGTGCTAGGGGGAAAGCTAGCACATGCTAGCTTTCCCCTACATTGAATGCTGTTGTTTGAGATGAACTAGTGCTTGTGCAAGAGGGAAAACTAGCATGTGCTATCTTACCCCCATCGTGGGATGATTTTCGAGATTCGCTAGTGCCTGTGCAAGAGGAAAAGATATCATGCGCTAGCTTTCCCCCATGGTGGATTGATGTTGTTCGAGATGTGCTTGAGATTTTGCAAGAGGGAAATCCAACATAAACTAGCTTTCCCCCAAGGTGGAATGATGTTGTGTCAAGATGCACTTGTGCTTGTTCAAGAGGGAAAGTTAGTACATGCTATATTTCTTTGACGGTGGAATGATGTTGTTCAAGATGAGCTTATGCTTCTGCAAGAGGGAAGACTAGCACGTGCAAGCTTTCCTCCATGCTAAAATGATGTTGTTCGAGATGTTGCCTGTGCTTGTGCAAGAGGGAAATCTAGCACATGCTATCTATCCCCCATGATGGAATGATGTTGTTCGATATGCACTTGTGCTTCTGCAATATGGAAAACTAACACGCGCTAGCTTTCCCCCATGGTGGAATGATGTTATTCAAAATGTGATTGCGCTAGGGGGAAAGCTAGCACATGAGAGCTTTCCACCACATTGAATGATGTTGTTTGAGATGAGTGTGTACTTGTGCAAGAGGGAAAACTAGCATGCATTAGCTTACCACCATGGTGGGATGATTTTCGAGATGCGCTAGTGCCTTTGTAAGAGGGAAAGATAGCATGCGTTAGATTTCCCCCACGATGGAATGATGTTGTTCGAGATTTTCTTGTGCTCTTGTAAGAGGGAAATCCAACATAAAATAGATTTCCCCCACATTTGAATGATGTTGTTTCAAGATGCACTTGTGCTTGCTCAAGAGGGAAAGCTAGCACACACTAGATTTCCTTGACGGTGGAATGATGTTGTTCAAGATGAGCTTATGCTTGTACAAGAGGGAAGACTAGCATGTGAAAGCTTTCCTCCATGCTAAAATGATGTTGTTTGAGATGCTCTTGTGCTTGTGCAAGAGGGAAAGCTAGCATGCGCTACCTTTTCTCCATGGTGGAATGATGTTATTCGAGATGCACTTGTGCTTCTGCATAATGGAAAGCTAGCACACACTAGCTTTCCCCCATGTTGGAATGATGTTATTCGAGATGTGATTGTGCTAGTGAGAAAGCTAGCAGATGCTATCTTTCCCCCACATTGAATGATTTTTAAGATGAGCTTGTGCTTGTGCAAGAGGGAAAATTAGCATGCACTAGCTTACCCCCATGGTGGGATGATTTTTGAGATGCGCTAGTGCTTGTGCAAGAAGGAAAGCTAGCATGCTCTAGCTTTCCCCCATGGTGGAATGATGTTGTTCGAGATGTGCTTATAATTTTTCAAGAGGAAATCCAACATAATATAGCTTTCCCCCATGGTGGAATGATGTTGTTTCAATATGCACTTGTTCTTGTTCAAAGAGGGAAAGCTACCACACGCTAAATTTCCTTCACGGTGGAATGATGTTGTTCAAGATGAGCTTATTCTTGTGCAAGAGGGAAGACTGGCATGTGTAAGATTTCCTCCATTCTAAAATAATGTTGTTCGAGATGCACTTGTTCTTGTGCAAGAGGGAAATCTAGGACGTGCTAGATTTTCCCCATGGTGGAATGATGTTGTTCAAGATGCACTTGTGATTGTGCAATAGGAAAAGCTAGCACATAGTAGTTGCACCCCATGGTGGAATGATGCTAGCTTTACTCTATGGTGGAATGATGTTGTTGGAGATGCATTTGTTCTTATGCAAGAGGGAAAGCTAACACACGCTAGCTTTACCTCATGGTGGAATAATTTTTTTCGAGATGCACCTGTGCTTGTGCAAGAGGGGAAGCTAGCACGCGCTACCTTTCCTCGACGGTGGAATGTTGTTTGATATGCACTATTGCTTGTGCAAGAGGAAAAGCTAGCTTTCCCCTACAGTCGAATGATGTTTCCGATATGTGTTTGTACTTGTGTAAGACGAAAAGTTAACATGCATTAGCTTTCCCCCTCAATGGAATGAGGTTGTTCTAGATGTGCTTGTGGTTGTGCAAGAGGGAAAGATAGCACATATACCATGGTGGAATGATGTTCGAGGTGATTTTGTGCCTATGCAAGACGAAACATTAGTACACACTAGCTTTTATTTATGGTGGAATGATTTTGTTCAAGATGCACTTGTACTTCTGCGAGAGGGAAAGCTAGCACATGCTAGCTTTTCCTTAGGGTTGAATGATGTTGTTTGAGATTCATTTATGCTTATGCAAGATGGAAGGATAACATGCATGGACTTTCCTCCATGATGGAATGATGTTGTTTGAGATGCATTTGTTCTTCTGCAAGAGGGAAATTTAGCACATGCTAACATTTTCCTATGCTAGAATGATGTTCGAGATGCAATTGTTCTTGTGCAATATGGAAAGATAGCACATGCTAGCTTTCCCCTACACGGTAGCTTTCCCCCATGGTGGAATGATGTTGTTTGAGATGAATTTCTTCTTGTGCAAGAGGGAACACTAGCACGTGTTAGCTTTCCCCCACGGTGGAATGATATTGTTTGATATGCACATGTGCTTGTGCAAAAGGGAAATCTAGTATGTGCTAGTTTTCCCCCATGGTGGAATGATGTTATCCAAGATGTGTTTGTGCAAGATGGAAAGCTAGCACGTGTTAGCTTTCCCCCACGCTGAAATAATGTTGTTTTAGATGTGCTAGTGGTTGTGAAAAACATAAAGTTAGCACGTGCTAGCTTTCCCCCATGATGGAATGATGTTCGAGATGTGTTTTTTCATGTTCATGAGGAAAATTTAGCACATGCTAGTTTTAATTACGGTGGAATGATGTTGTTTGAGATGCACTTGTTCTTGTGTAATAGGGAAGCTAGCACACACTAGCTTTCCTCGAAGGTGGAATGATGTTCTTTGATATGCGCTTGTGCCAGAGGGAAAACTAACATGCACTAGATTTACTCCAAGGTGGAATGATGTTGTTTGATATACACTTGTTCTTGTGCAAGAGGGAAAGCTAGCATGTGCTAGATTTCCCCACGGTAGAATGATGTTGTCCGAGATGTGCTTGTGCAAGATAGAAAGCTAGCACACATTAGTTTTCTTCCATTGTGGAATGATGTTGTTCTAGATGCTCTCCTGGTTGTGCACAAGGGAAAACTAGCACGTTCTATCTTTCCCCCATGGTGAAATGATGTTTGAAATGCATCTGTGCTTGTCCAAGAGGGAAAGTTAGCACACACTAGCTTTTTTTTTACAGTGGAATTATGTTGTTTGAGATGTGTTTGTACTTGTGAGAGAGGGAAAGTTAGCATGCTTTAACTTTCCCCTATGCTAGAATGATGTTCGAGATGAAATTGTTCTTGTGCAAGAGGGAAATATAGCATGTGTTAGATTTCCCCTACACGCTAGCTTTCCCCTATGCTGGAATGATGTTGTTTGAGATTCACTTGTGCTTGTGCAAAAGGGAAATCTATTATGTGTTATTTTCCCCCTGTGATGGAATGATGTTGTCCAAGATGTGCTTGTGCAAGATGAAAAATATAGCATGCGTTAGCTTTCCCCCACACTGAAATAATGTTGTTTTAGATACGCTTGTGGTTGTGAAAAACAAAAATTTAGCACATGCTAACTCTCCCCCCCGATGGAAAGATGTTCGAGATGTGTTTGTGCTTGTCCATGAGGGAAAGTTAGCACATGCTAGTTTTTACATATGGTGGAATGATGTTGTTCGAGATGCAATTGTGCTTGTGTAATAGGGAAACTAGCACACATTAGCTTTCCCCGAAGATGGAATGATGTTCTTTGATATGTGCTTGTGCTAGAGGGAAAACTAGCATGCACTAGCTTTACTCCAAGGTGGAATGATGTTGTTTGATATGCACTTGTTCTTGTGCAAGAGGGAAAGCTAACACTTGTTCTTATTCTTCCATGGTGGAATCATGTTGTTTTATATGCTCTTGTGGTTGTGCACAAGGGAAAAATAGCATGTGCTAGCCTTCCCCCATGGTGAAATGATGTTCGAGATGCATCTGTGCTTGTCCAAGAGGGAAAGTTATTAGACACTTTCTTTTCCTTACAGTGGAATTATGTTGTTTGAGATGTGTTTGTACTTGTGCGAGAGGGAAAGTTAGCACGTGTTAACTTTAACCTATGCTAGAATGATGTTTGAGATGCGTTTGGGCTTGTGCAAGAGGGAAATATAACACGTGTTAGCTTTCCCCTACATGTGCACTTTCCCCCATGGTGGAATGATGTTGTTTGTGATGCACTTGTGCTTGTGAAAGAGGGAAATCTAGTACACGCTAGCTTTCCACCCCGATGGAATGATATTGTTTGATATGCACTTGTGCTTGTACAAAAGGGAAAGCTAGTACACGCTAGCTTTCCACCAGTGGAATGATGTTGTTTGAAATGTGCTTGTGCTTGTGCAAAAGTGAAAGTTAGCATGTGCTACCTTTTCACCACTGTGGAATGGTGTTGTTTGAGACATCTTTTTATCAGCTCTAGAGAGAGCGAAGAAGATCTATGACTATGAAAGAATAATTGTATTTAAATATGACATTGTCATACGATTTACACTTGTTCCTTTCTTAGATATAAATTGAGCAATAGTTATTTTTCTTTCACTATATAATGTTGTTGTTGGCAATGCACTTCTACTAGAAGGAAAGCTAGTGGGTTCTAGTTTTCCTCAATGAACAATCAAAATGATGCAATTCATGTTCTAGCAATATCTTTGTTCAAATGATTGTCATGATTCTTGTTCATTTTGTCACAAGTACAATGTCGCAAGAAATGATAATATTTATAAATTTATGTTGTCTTCAATAATTTCAAGTTGTTGTAATAGTTTTTTATTTTTATTTTTAGAAATCGTGGACTATGAAGCGAGTGAAATTTCAAAGGAATTATCCAACAAAAAAGAAAAATCACGAAATACGCCAACACAATATTCTTTAAATGGTATGGTAGTTTCAAAATAGGTTTAAACTTCGTTACAAATGGTTAGACAATATGCTAGTATATTAATGTTGATTGAAGAATTTTGAGCTATTGTTTTTCTTGTAGTAAGGTTGTGTATGATATGGACTTCCATGTTGTTGTGCATATGTATGAAATGAGATGTTATAGAAAACAATTGTATTTTTTAATTCTTGTTCTTTTAATTCTTTTGAAATTATTATAATATTATATTTTACAATATTTTCATATGATAAGAACTACGGTGCAACTGAAATTCAAACGAAAGCATCGAGGAAAAAAGTGAATGCAAATATGACACATTACAAGTCTTATGTTCGTATGACATTTTTAAATCTAACTTATACTCATTTACAAATACTTAGATAATATTTGTATGCAATTTGACACTAGATGAATTTTGTTATATCCTTATGTGGGTAGCTTGCATAGGACATAAATGTTTTTGTTCTTGTGCATGTAAACGAAAAAATGATATATTATAAGGCTCTTTAGTAATGTTTGTTATTGCATGTTTTTTTCCATCCATTTGAAATTATAGACAATTTTTTAACTATTGTTTTCAGAAACTATGGAATGTAGCGCATCTGAAATTCCATGTAAAGCATTGAAGAAAAAAAGGAAAGCAACTAATACACAAATGATTCCTCCTCCAATTGGTATGTTTTATTATTATTATTATTTATACTACTTTAAAAATGGTTAGATTAGATGGTCCTTTCAAATTTTGATAGAAAAATGTATGATAAAATTTGTAATTATAATTTCATTGTGATTTATGACAACAATTTCTTATTATTGTTTTCAGAGTCCCTCGATTCCAAAGCAAGCAAAATGCTACAACCGTCATCCAAAAAAAAAAAAAACTCATGCCACTCAAATTGCAGTTTCAACAACAATTTCGACTTCTACTTTTGAAATGATTAGGAAGTACAATACATCCAATAAATATGACTTTGTGGATGATTGGTATGTTAAAATAGAAACACCCATGAATATGTTTCCGGATATGTATCTATTTGGATCCATAGATGGAAAAGATCCAGATATATTGGGAATAATTATGAATTGCTATGCTCACAATGAGAGTCACATCGATTTTCAGTTGGAGGTTATTAAAGAAAGTGAAGTAAAATTGGTTTCTTGTCAAGTGGAGTACACCAAATTTAGACTAGATTTGATTGAAGCTTTAAATAAGGAGTTCCTAAATACAATAAAAAATTCAATGTTCAAGTTGGATAATTATGAAAGCTTTATTAAATCTGGTTTTAAAAGCTGCATAGATCTTTTAGAACGTATCACTTTTGTTCTAAAATACCGCTATTTGAGATGTAAACAAACATCATATGTGCTTCTTTATTTGCAGCAAAAGGGTAAACTACCTAACAAAATACCAGATGATAAACTAGATGCTCAATTACTTGCTTTGAGAAGAATATATTTAAGTAACTTGGAAGAAAACATTGTAGAAAGTGATTTCAAACCTGCTACAGATTTTCAGAAAGCTAGGAAAGTTGAATCTCAGACAGT